>JARQOC010000001.1:615826670-616009170 GCA_033576535.1 Allobates femoralis | reverse complement strand
CCAATTTTCCCATAATCCCAGACCTGAGAACAGACCAGGTGGAGGTGTTGGTCTACTCCTTTCAACAATATTGTGCTTTTCAGGTTATCCCACCTGTCCCCTCACTTATCTTCCCTTCTTTTGAGATACACACTGTTAGACCCTACAGGCCTTTCTCCCTGCGAGTGGCAGTGGTGTATCGCCCTGCAGGCCCCCCACGTCAATTACTTGATCACTTTGCCACGTGGCTTCCACATTTTCTATCCTATGACCTTCCACTCTCATTATGGGGGACTTTAACATCCCAATTGACAATCCCACCTGTTCATCTGCCTCTCATTTTTTAATCCTAACCTCCTCTCTCGGCCTTTCACAATTTACTAACTCTGCCACACATGAAGATGGGAATACTCTGGACCTGATCTTCTCCCGTCTCTGTTCAGTGGATGATTTTACTAATATCCCTCTTCCGCTCTCTGACCACAATCTTCTTTCATTCTCAGTCAGAACGCCTGTGGAGAAAATCCAACCTGGCCGAAGATTTCATCCATTATAAATTTTATGCTTAAAACATACAACACCGCCCTTCACCTCTCCAAACAAGTTTACTACAAAACCCTTATCACATCACTAGCCAACAATCCTAAATGATTATTTAACATTTTTCACTCCAGGAGTCCAGGTCCCAACCACCAGCCTCACAGCTGACGATCTGGACAGAGTACAGGCCCCAACCACCAGCCTCACAGCTGACGATCTGGACAGAGTACAGGCCCCAACCACCAGCCTCACAGCTGACGATCTGGACAGAGTCCAGGCCCCAACCACCAGCCTCACAGCTGACGATCTGGACAGAGTCCAGGCCCCAACCACCAGCCTCACAGCTGACGATCTGGACAGAGTCCAGGCCCCAACCACCAGCCTCACAGCTGACGATCTGGACAGAGTCCAGGCCCCAACCACCAGCCTCACAGCTGACGATCTGGACAGAGTCCAGGCCCCAACCACCAGCCTCACAGCTGACGATCTGGACAGAGTCCAGGCCCCAACCACCAGCCTCACAGCTGACGATCTGGACAGAGTACAGGCCCCAACCACCAGCCTCAGAGCTGACGATCTGGACAGAGTACAGGCCCCAACCACCAGCCTCAGAGCTGACGATCTGGACAGAGTACAGGCCCCAACCACCAGCCTCACAGCTGACGATCTGGACAGAGTCCAGGCCACAACCACCAGCCTCACCGCTGACGATCTGGACAGAGTCCAGGCCACAACCACCAGCCTCAGCGCTGACGATCTGGACAGAGTACAGGCCCCAACCACCAGCCTCACAGCTGACGATCTGGACAGAGTGCAGGCCCCAACCACCAGCCTCACAACTGACGATCTGGACAGAGTGCAGACCCCAACCACCAGCCTCACAGCTGACGATCTGGACAGAGTCCAGGCCCCAACCACCAGCCTCACAGCTGACGATCTGGACAGAGTCCAGGCCCCAACCACCAGCCTCACAGCTGACGATCTGGACAGAGTCCAGGCCCCAACCACCAGCCTCACAGCTGACGATCTGGACAGAGTACAGGCCCCAACCACCAGCCTCAGCGCTGACGATCTGGACAGAGTACAGGCCCCAACCACCAGCCTCACAGCTGACGATCTGGACAGAGTGCAGACCCCAACCACCAGCCTCACAACTGACGATCTGGACAGAGTGCAGACCCCAACCACCAGCCTCACAGCTGACGATCTGGACAGAGTACAGGCCCCAACCACCAGCCTCAGCGCTGACGATCTGGACAGAGTACAGGCCCCAACCACCAGCCTCAGCGCTGACGATCTGGACACAGTACAGGCCCCAACCACCAGCCTCACAGCTGACGATCTGGACAGAGTACAGGCCCCAACCACCAGCCTCACAGCTGACGATCTGGACAGAGTACAGGCCCCAACCACCAGCCTCAGCGCTGACGATCTGGACACAGTACAGGCCCCAACCACCAGCCTCACAGCTGACGATCTGGACAGACTACAGGCCCCAACCACCAGCCTCACAGCTGACGATCTGGACAGACTACAGGCCCCAACCACCAGCCTCACAGCTGACGATCTGGACAGAGTACAGACCCCAACCACCAGCCTCACAGCTGACGATCTGGACAGAGTACAGACCCCAACCACCAGCCTCACAGCTGACGATCTGGACAGAGTACAGACCCCAACCACCAGCCTCACAGCTGACGATCTGGACAGAGTACAGACCCCAACCACCAGCCTCACAGCTGACGATCTGGACAGTGTACAGGCCCCAACCACCAGCCTCACAGCTGACGATCTGGACAGTGTACAGGCCCCAACCACCAGCCTCACAGCTGACGATCTGGACAGAGTCCAGGCCACAACCACCAGCCTCAGCGCTGACAATCTGGACAGAGTCCAGGCCACAACCACCAGCCTCACAGCTGACGATCTGGACAGAGTCCAGGCCCCAACCACCAGCCTCACAGCTGACGATCTGGACAGAGTACAGGCCCCAACCACCAGCCTCACAGCTGACGATCTGGACAGAGTCCAGGCCCCAACCACCAGCCTCACCGCTGACGATCTGGACAGAGTCCAGGCCACAACCACCAGCCTCAGCGCTGACGATCTGGACAGAGTACAGGCCCCAACCACCAGCCTCACAGCTGACGATCTGGACAGAGTGCAGGCCCCAACCACCAGCCTCACAACTGACGATCTGGACAGAGTGCAGACCCCAACCACCAGCCTCACAGCTGACGATCTGGACAGAGTCCAGGCCCCAACCACCAGCCTCACAGCTGACGATCTGGACAGAGTCCAGGCCCCAACCACCAGCCTCACAGCTGACGATCTGGACAGAGTCCAGGCCCCAACCACCAGCCTCACAGCTGACGATCTGGACAGAGTACAGGCCCCAACCACCAGCCTCAGCGCTGACGATCTGGACAGAGTACAGGCCCCAACCACCAGCCTCACAGCTGACGATCTGGACAGAGTGCAGACCCCAACCACCAGCCTCACAACTGACGATCTGGACAGAGTGCAGACCCCAACCACCAGCCTCACAGCTGACGATCTGGACAGAGTACAGGCCCCAACCACCAGCCTCAGCGCTGACGATCTGGACAGAGTACAGGCCCCAACCACCAGCCTCAGCGCTGACGATCTGGACACAGTACAGGCCCCAACCACCAGCCTCACAGCTGACGATCTGGACACAGTACAGGCCCCAACCACCAGCCTCACAGCTGACGATCTGGACAGAGTACAGGCCCCAACCACCAGCCTCAGCGCTGACGATCTGGACACAGTACAGGCCCCAACCACCAGCCTCACAGCTGACGATCTGGACAGACTACAGGCCCCAACCACCAGCCTCACAGCTGACGATCTGGACAGACTACAGGCCCCAACCACCAGCCTCACAGCTGACGATCTGGACAGAGTACAGACCCCAACCACCAGCCTCACAGCTGACGATCTGGACAGAGTACAGACCCCAACCACCAGCCTCACAGCTGACGATATGGACAGAGTACAGACCCCAACCACCAGCCTCACAGCTGACGATCTGGACAGTGTACAGGCCCCAACCACCAGCCTCACAGCTGACGATCTGGACAGTGTACAGGCCCCAACCACCAGCCTCACAGCTGACGATCTGGACAGAGTCCAGGCCACAACCACCAGCCTCAGCGCTGACAATCTGGACAGAGTCCAGGCCACAACCACCAGCCTCACAGCTGACGATCTGGACAGAGTCCAGGCCCCAACCACCAGCCTCACAGCTGACGATCTGGACAGAGTACAGGCCCCAACCACCAGCCTCACAGCTGACGATCTGGACAGAGTCCAGGCCCCAACCACCAGCCTCACAGCTGACGATCTGACCAACTATTTTAAAGACAAAATTGACCACATACGATGGGAAATTTCCTCACAGCCTCAGAACACCATGCTTTCCCCTCCCTCCTGCACTTCATCTAACTCACTTTCGGTCTTTGATCCGGTCACAGAGGAAGAAGTCACCCGGCTTCTTGCATCTTCTCGCCCTACTACCTGCACCAGTGACCCTATTCCCTCACATCTCCTTCTATCCCTTTCTCCAGCTGTCACATCTCACCTGACTAAATTATTTAATCTTTCCCTCTCCTCTGGTGTTTTCTCCTCCTCCTACAAACATGCCAGCATTCACACATTATTAAAAAAAACATCCCTCGATCAGAACTTTGCTGCTACCTACAGACCGGTCTATAATCTCCCCTTCATCTCTAAACCCCTGGAACGCTTGGTCCACTCCCATCTGATCCGCTATCTCTCTGACAATTCTCTTCTTGACCCTCTACAATCTGGCTTCCGCTCCTTACATTCTACCGAAACTTCCCTCACTAAAGTCTCTAATGATCCACTAACAGCTAGATCTAATGGTCACTACTCCCTGTTGATCCTCCTGGATCTCTCCGCTGTATTTGATACTGTGGATCACCAGCTCCTTCTCTCTATGCTCTGCTCTATTGGGGTTAAGGACACCGCTCTCTCCTGGTTCTCCTTCTACCTCTCTGACCGCTCCTTCACTGTATCTTTCGCCGGCTCCTCTTCCTCTCCTCTTACCCTTACGGTTTGGGTTCCTCAGGGTTCAGTCCTAGGTCCCTTTCTCTTCTCTCTATACACTGCCCCAATTGGACAAACTATTATTATTATTATTTATTTATATAGCGCCATTATATTCCAAGGCGCTTTACATGCTAAAAATCATCAGTAGATTTGGTTTTCAGTACCATCTCTATGCTGACGACACCCAGTATATACCTCTTCTCCTGACATCACCTCCACATTACTAAAAAAATACCAGTGATTGTCTCTCTGCTGTCTCTACCATCATGTCTTCTCTCTACCTTAAATTGAATCTGTCAAAAACTGAACTTCTCGTGTTTCCTCCCTCTCCTAATCTTCCGAAACCTAATATCGCCTTTTCTGTATGTGGTTCTATCGTTATTCCTCAGCAGCCGCCCGCTGTCTTGGGGTTATATGTGACTCGGATCTCTCCTTTACTCCCCACATCTGGTCACTCGCTCGCTCATGTCACCTACACCTCAAAAACATCTCTAGAATTCGATCTTATCTAACCCCAGACACCATTTATACCGAGCACAGCTGACAATACCAGGGTGTGATGGAGCCTCCAGTACACGGCGGCCGGAGGAGATCAGGAGAAGCTTCATTACATCAATCTATAGAAGATCTACAGGAATCTCATCTACCTGATGATCCCGGGGGACATTCTCCTCCTTTTCTGGCCGATCCTGGGAATATAGAGGACGGGGACATCTCTCCGGTGGATTCCTCTGACTGGATCCATCTATAGGAAATAACGGCAGTGACTGAATCCATTGTCTGTATGTGATGAGCAGATGATGGGGAATCTAGAGCACTCTCACACCTGTTCTCTCCTCTACAGCCCAGGAAGGTCTCCTCTTACCCGGGGATGTGATGGACGGGGGATTCTCCATCATGACTATGTCCTTGTACAGATCCTTGTGTCCTTCTAAATACTCCCACTCCTCCATGGAGAAATAGACGGTGACGTCCTGACACCTTATAGGGACCTGACACACACAATGAGCCGTCATTAGCAGACCCCTCCCCCGGCGTTATTGTAGAATGTCCCAGCATTCCCGGGGGGCAGCGCTCACCTCTCCGCTCAGCAGATCAGTGATCCTGTGGGTCAGTTCTAGGATCTTCTGCTCATGTATCAGTGAATGAGGTGGAGGCTCGGTGATGTCACTCGGGGTCCTGCTCCGCCCTCCTGACACACGGGGGGCCACACACTCCCCAGACGACGTCTTCACTACTGTGTGATCCTGTGTATGGGGAGACGCCGATCACTACACAGAGGATAAGAATCCTTCACCTTTCCCCTCATTTCCCTGCTTTATTCCTAGAGATCAGAGTGATGTGATGTGAAGCTCTCACCTCTCCAGTGATCCAGTAGATTATCTCCAGGGAAAGAGTCCTGATCATAAGGAACCTGAGGAAACAAGATCTTAGATTAAGTATTCCTCAGTTTGAGAATTATAAAAGCCTGCACTTTTCATACAATAAAAGTCTCATCTGGCTGGTGTGAGCTGAAAATCTGCAGATTCATAGATCTAAACACAGCAGAGGATCCACTCACAAGATCCAGAGAATCCACCACGACAGCAATCTATGGCCCGTAGATGGGAATCCTTGAGGATCACCTCTTACCTGACGGTATCAGTGGCTTCTCTTGATTATTCAGCCTGGCACAATGTCACATTTGCATCATCCCACAACAACGAGGTCACACCAGGTCGGCTAATCAAAAGAAGAGTCAGGATGCCATCCTGTAAGGGTATGTGCCCACAGGAAGGTTTTGACCTGCTCATTCTTACTATAATACAGCAAAACCTGAGGTGTTTCCACTTTCTTCACCAAACAAAAACCAATGTGTTGGGAGCTAATCCTAGAATCAGAGGTTTTGCTGGAAAACAAAAATGCAGCAAATCCTGTGGTGTTTACACTGTCTCCAGAGAACAAAAACCAATGTGTGTGAAAGCTTTTCCCTGATCACATAGGTTTTGCTGGAAACCAAAAACTCAGGATTAGATTAGTATAGACTTACATAAAACCAAGGCAAAACCTGATCTCAAAAGCAGCAAAACCTTCCTGTGGGCACATACCCTAAGAGGCAGTCCTCAGGGCGCTCGTCCAGAGGTCACATATTACTGATCTGGACGATGCACCAGGTCCCAAGAATCAATTTGCATCAACTCTAAACAGAAGATCTACAGCAGTTTCCCACACTCCAGACCTCTCAGGTCATGATTCCAGGATTTTCTCAGGATGGAACATTATAAAGGCATCACCTGGGCAATACTAAGAAAATCCTGAAAACATGGTCTGTTGGGGGCTATGAGTTTGGGACACACTAGGCAAGAGAATGGCAGAGCAAATCCAGAGTGAGATGTTCACCTTGATGGTGTCTGATCCTATCGGCTCCATAAGGAATAAGGGTGAAGGTTCCAAGCTTCTGGAGGAGGAAGAAATGGGCCGGTAACAATAAGCAGAGATGTCTCCTGCAGATGTGGATGTGACTGGACAGGATTAGACCAAGGAGGAAACATAGAAGGAGGAGACGTCCCTATTCTGTGTGTAGATATCGTCACTCTCTCATCTGACTAAGGAGAGAGAAGCCTGAGAAGAGTCTCCACATAGGGCTGGATAGTAGGGGAGAGACTTAGTCATTATGGAGCAGCCACAAGTCAGGGGGGAAATGTGCAGCTGGATCCCAGTGGTGGAAGAAGGCGGCCGCTGGTGAAGATCCAGTGGATCCTGTGTAGGGTGAGGTGTAAGGGATCTGCAGGGAGAGCAAATGAGCTTCTGGGAGAAACATTCAGGCCGCTCCAGATGTTTTTAGCTTCCTCCACATCTCTATTTACTATTATGCGCCACATTTTGGGAGGTGGACGGGCAGAGTATGGGACAGAAGGAACCAACTGCATCCGACTCCTACTTGTGATGGGTCATTGACGACCAATCTGTCCTAAAGAGCCAGCAGCCTTCTGTGAGCGATGAGTCTACACCCTAGAAAATGCCATTTGAAGTTTAAAATGAAACTGTCCAGCCAAATTATCGCCCATACAGGGTTTGTCCATGTTTGTGATTTTAAATTAACTATGCCGAAACACTGAAACACCGTATCTTTTTCTTTTTTCTCCTCCTAGCAGCTGGCGATGTCACTCCTAACCCCGGCCCGGCTTTCATTACTTTATTTAACTCTCTTCCAGCAGCAAACAGACACATGAGTATTTATAAGATTGACCATCACTCCCTTTCTACCATTTCTATTAATTGTGCCCTATGGAACTCACAGTCAGCGTGCAACAAACTCCCCTACATTCAAGATTTATTCCTTTCCAACTCCCTTGACCTCCTGGTTCTTACAGAAAGCTGGATCCAGCAGATAGACCCCACCGCCACTGCTGCTCTCTCACATGGTGGGTTACAATTCTCACATACCCCCAGACCTGAAAACAGGAAAGATGAGGTGTTGTTCGGCTGCTTTCATCACAATGTTCTTTCCAGGCCGAACACCCGATACAACTTGGGGAAGGCGGCCGAACTAGAGAGCAGTGCCTCGGGACTGGGGACACAAATAAGCACTCGCGGCTGTCGGTACTTGAGCTCTGTGCTGCCCCTCAGAAGAGAACTACGCCTTATAGTGCTGAGAGAGAACGAACACCAGAGACAGGAACACCTAGAGAGGACAAAAAGGGCACCAACCATGGCTTGACTGCACTGA
Source organism: Allobates femoralis (assembly GCA_033576535.1). NCBI lineage: Eukaryota > Metazoa > Chordata > Amphibia > Anura > Aromobatidae > Allobates > Allobates femoralis. The sequence goes on along the minus strand of JARQOC010000001.1, from coordinate 616,000,847 downwards.
CCCAGTTCTGGGGACAACGCTGAACCGGAGGTTGGTAAGGGATGTACCTGGCGACCATGCTGAAAGCGTAAAAGTAACAGAACTCCAGCTGTGGTATGTAAGGCTTTTATTAGCTGCGACATCAGGGTACTGATGACCCAGTGAACATTTGCCAAGGTACGAACTGACTCCTTTATCCCGCTGCCCTGGGGACCGCGCTCCACCTGTGGGGAGTGGAAGCATCTAGGCTGCCGGTCCTCATCCCCAGAGGTTCTGAAGAAGCAGTGACCGTCCTGGCCACATACCACAGGTGGCGTCATGAATACGCCTAATCCCCTCAGACTTTCCCTGTCATCATTCCCCGTTTATTTTTAATGACACCGCCAGGGTCACGGGACCAGGTCTCGGCCCCTGTCTGTTCCCGTGAAAAGAACAGAGAAGGTGAAGAGAACAACGAGTAACTGCCCGGTTCCCAAGTCTTCAATGGCCCTGGAGGGGGCGTGTCAGTACCAATGTCACTAAAATATTTAACCTCTCTTTCATTCGGTATCTTTCCCTCTTATTCAAACACTCCATCACAATTCCCCTACTCAAAAAAACATCCCTCAACCAGAACTGTGCTGCTACCTACAGACTTGTCTCTAATCTTCCCTTTATCTCTAAACTGCTGGAGTGCTTGGTCCACTCCTGTCTGATCCGCTATCTCTCTGATCAAGGTCTACTGGATACTTTACAATCTGGATTCTGCTCTTCATACTCCACTGAAACTGCCCTCACCAAAGTCTATAATGACCTATCAACTGTAAATGCTAATGGACATTGCTCATTGTTATTTCTCCTAGATCTCTCTGCCGATCTCATCACTGTGGATCACCAGCTTCTCCTCTCCATACTCCACTTATTCGGCCTCAAGGACACCGCTCTCTGCTGGTTCTCCTCCTACCTCTTTGACCGCTCCTTCACTGGCTCCTCTTCCTCTCTTCTACCATCGGGGCTCCTTAGGGCTCAGTCCTGGACCCATTCCTCTTCTCTCTGTACACTGCCCCAATTAGGCAACTCATCACCAGATTTGGTTTTCAGTACCATCTCTATATTGCTGACCCAATTATACACATCGTCCCCTGACATCATCCCAGCATTACTTCACAATACCAGTGACTGTCTGTCTGCTGTCTCTCACACCGTGTCCTCCCTTTTCCTTAAACTGAATATCTCCAAAACTGATTTTCTAGTATTTCCTCCCATAAGTCCCAATCAGCAGGCCCATTGTCTTATGGTCATATTTGACACTGACCTTTCATTTATCCCCTGTATCTAATCACTTACTCGCTCATGTTACCTGCACCTTAAAAAATTTTTTTCCTTTGAAACTACAAAAACATTCATTTTCGCTCTCATTCATTCCCGTCTGGACTCCTGCAACTCTTTACTGATCGGTGTCCCTCTAACCAAACTTTCTCCTCTGCAGTCCATCCTTAATGCAGCAGCCAGGGTCATTTTTCTATACAGCTGCTTCACAGACGCCCCCGCCTTATGCCAATCATTACACTGGTTGCCCATCCACTACAGGATTCAATACAAACATCTATCTCATCCACAAAGCCCTCCACAGTTCTGCACCCCCTATATATCACCAATTATCTCTATCGCCCTACCTGTGCCCTCCGTTATACAACTGATCTCAGACTAACATCACCCATCATTCGAACTTAACACCTCCGTCTCCAAGATTTCTCTTGCGCTGCACCAGTCCACTGGAATGCACTACCCTAAACGTTGCAAATAACATCTAGCCCCCATGCTTTTAAGCATTCCTTAAAAACACATCTCTTTACACAGGCCTATCACCTTAATAAACTAACATAACTTTCCCCTCTCCCCTGATCCATCCTCCAAAATGTTAATTACAACCTTCTTCTTCCTATCCTCTGTCTCCACATCCTCCATAAAACCAATAGCACTTAAGCGCATATAGACAGAACTGGCTGATGACCGGAGCATGTGGCCTCATATGGAAAACCCTTATTTATCATAATGATCAACATACCAGACCCTACAAGCACATCCTACCTACTGTGTCCCCCTATGTCCTTATAGATTGTGAGCTTGTGAGCAGGGCCCTCACCCCTCCTGTAACTTGTGAGCTATGTATTATTGTGTATTGTCGTTATTATCTGTACTTTGCTCCTCGCTTAATTGTAAAGTGCTGCGGGATATGTTGGCGCTATATAAATATAATGTATTATTATGAAGCGTTTACCTTTACAGAAACACATAATTAATAAGTGTCTGTTTGGATCCACAGGAGCCGCCTCTTGTTGGTGAACAGATCACTACAGACTATTCCTCTGACATTATATTAATCAGAACCTGCCAATATGGAGGAGTTCAGCTTTCGTCTGTTGCTCGGGAGCAATGGAAAATGTATTGTGGAGAAATATGGACCCGGCTCCTCCGATATCGGACTGTAAATCATATTGTGTCTTGGAGATCAGTCACCGCGCTACGCTCTGCCCCTACCAGTCACATGACCGCTAAGTAGGTGCTGACGTAGGATCAGCTGACCGGAAGTGTGTGCCCGAAACGGAAGCGCGCGCGCTCTCGGCAACCAAGAAGGTCCAGAACCATCCAGGAGGACAACACCGACAGCGGAAGCCAGCGGGACCTAAGGGCTAACCCTAGAAGTGCCACGTTAGGGACATCCACATTGAATGAAAGTAGAAGAGAAAGAAATGACATATAAGACTACTGTTGTAGGAAATCCCGATGTGAAGTAGGAAGATATTACCGCAACCAACTAGTGGATACTAATAGATACCAAGCACTTAAAGGAACAGGACAACAGATGCAGCAGGAGTCAACATTAGAAGGTAAACAACAACTGATGAAAGTCCGTATTAGCCTATCCCATGATTAAGTAAATGAAGTATAAATTAATTTATTACAGATAGAAACCAGATCCGAAAAAGACTCCACAGCTGAAGGACAAACTTGAGGCAAACCAAGGTGAATCATTTATTAACACTAAGTAATACGTATAACGGAGATCTGAAACAAAAGCACGTAATACTATATAGTGATCTATTACAGAAAGAGCCCCCAATCAAATAGAGACCACACAAGAGGAGCCCCCACTGTGTGAAGCCAGCACACTTTATAAACCCGTTTGAAGTGCAGATTTTATGGAATTTATTGAATAAATGTAATTTTTGAACAAATTTTAGACAAAAATACTAATAAACCTCCCGTACAGGGTTGTACCAACATTTGAACGTGTAATTATTACCACCTATATATGAATTGCAGACAGAACCCCATCAGTATACACTAAGCAATAGTACATCCAAATAAGGTATTCATTGCCATTGAAAGGTGTAGCGCGGAGCCTCATAAGTATATACTAAGTACAATAGATAATCGCATGAAGGATAATACATTAAGCGGTCACGCTGGGGTCAAGGAGCCGCCGGCCGCTCCGGGCATCGTGATATCATCATCATCCGTGTTATGCTGCATCTGATCTCTGCCTTATTGTGCCACTGTCACATTGCCTTCACCTTGTTCTCTAATATTGGGAGGAGCCACATGTTTTATCCCTTCACCACAGCCTGAAGTTTAGTTCTTTCCTCCCTTCTTCCAAGAGCCAGCTGTGCTGTATATATATTGGAGGCTGTGCTAGGCTGTATATATAGTGGAGGCAGTGCTGGGCTGTGTATATACAGTGGAGGCAGTGCTGGACTGTGCATATATAGTGGAGGCAGTGCTGGGCTGTACATATAGTGGAGGCAGTGCTGAGCCGTGCATATATAGTGGAGGCAGTGCTGGGCCGTGCATATATAGTGGAGGCAGTGCTGGGCCGTGCATATATAGTGGAGGCAGTGCTGGGCCGTGCATATATAGTGGAGGCAGTGCTGGGCCGTGCATATATAGTGGAGGCAGTGCTGGGCCGTGCATATATAGTGGAGGCAGTGCTGGGCCGTGCATATATAGTGGAGGCAGTGCTGGGCCGTGCATATATAGTGGAGGCAGTGCTGGGCCGTGCATATATAGTGGAGGCAGTGCTGGGCCGTGCATATATAGTGGAGGCAGTGCTGGGCCGTGCATATATAGTGGAGGCAGTGCTGGGCCGTGCATATATAGTGGAGGCAGTGCTGGGCCGTGCATATATAGTGGAGGCAGTGCTGGGCCGTGCATATATAGTGGAGGCAGTGCTGGGCCGTGCATATATAGTGGAGGCAGTGCTGGGCCGTGCATATATAGTGGAGGCAGTGCTGGGCCGTGCATATATAGTGGAGGCAGTGCTGGGCCGTGCATATATAGTGGAGGCAGTGCTGGGCCGTGCATATATAGTGGAGGCAGTGCTGGGCCGTGCATATATAGTGGAGGCAGTGCTGGGCCGTGCATATATAGTGGAGGCAGTGCTGGGCCGTGCATATATAGTGGAGGCAGTGCTGGGCCGTGCATATATAGTGGAGGCAGTGCTGGGCCGTGCATATATAGTGGAGGCAGTGCTGGGCCGTGTATATATAGTGGAGGCAGTGCTGGGCCGTGTATATATAGTGGAGGCAGTGCTGGGCCGTGTATATATAGTGGAGGCAGTGCTGGGCCGTGTATATATAGTGGAGGCAGTGCTGGGCCGTGTATATATAGTGGAGGCAGTGCTGGGCCGTGTATATATAGTGGAGGCAGTGCTGGGCCGTGTATATATAGTGGAGGCAGTGCTGGGCTGTGTATATATAGTGGAGGCTGTGCTGGGCTGTATATATAGTGGAGGCTGTGCTGGGCTGTATATATAGTGGAGGCAGTGCTGGGCTGTATATATATAGTGGAGGCAGTGCTGGGCTGTATATATATAGTGGAGGCAGTGCTGGGCTGTATATATATATAGTGGAGGCAGTGCTGGGCTGTATATATATAGTGGAGGCAGTGCTGGGCTGTATATATATTCGAGGCTGTGCTGTATATATATATAGTGGAGGCAGTGCTGGGCTGTATATATATAGTGGAGGAAGTGCTGGGCTGTATATATATAGTGGAGGCAGTGCTGGCTGTATATATATAGTGGAGGCAGTGCTGGGCTGTATATATATTCGAGGCTGTGCTGTATATATATATATAGTGGAGGCAGTGCTGGGCTGTATATATAGTGGAGGAAGTGCTGGGCTGTATATATAGTGGAGGAAGTGCTGGGCTGTATATATAGTGGAGAGCTGTGCTGGCTGTATATATAGTGGAGGCTGTGCTGGGCTGTATATATAGTGGAGACAGTGCTGGCTGTATATATAGTGGAGACAGTGCTGGGCTGTATATATAGTGGAGACAGTGCTGGGCTGTATAATATAGTGGAGACAGTGCTGGGCTGTATATATATATATATATAGTGGAGTCTGTGCTGGGCTGTATATATATATATAGTGGAGTCTGTGCTGGGCTGTGTATATATATATAATATAGTGGAGTCTGTGCTGGGCTGTGTATATATATAGTGGAGGCTGTGCTGGGCTGTATATATAGTGGAGGCTGTGCTGGGCTGTATATATAGTGGAGGCTTTGCTGGGCTGTATATATATAGTGGAGGCAGTGCTGGGCTGTATATATATAGTGGAGGCAGTGCTGGGCTGTATATATATAGTGGAGGCAGTGCTGGGCTGTATATATATTCGAGGCTGTGCTGTATATATATATATAGTGGAGGCAATGCTGGGCTGTATATATAGTGGAGGAAGTGCTGGGCTGTATATATAGTGGAGGAAGTGCTGGGCTGTATATATAGTGGAGGCTGTGCTGGGCTGTATATATAGTGGAGGCTGTGCTGGGCTGTATATATAGTGGAGGCTGTGCTGGGCTGTATATATAGTGGAGGCTGTGCTGGGCTGTATATATAGTGGAGACAGTGCTGGGCTGTATATATAGTGGAGACAGTGCTGGGCTGTATATATAGTGGAGACAGTGCTGGGCTGTATATATATATATATAGTGGAGTCTGTGCTGGGCTGTATATATATATATAGTGGAGTCTGTGCTGGGCTGTGTATATATATATATATAGTGGAGTCTGTGCTGGGCTGTGTATATATATAGTGGAGGCTGTGCTGGGCTGTATATATAGTGGAGGCTGTGCTGTATATATATAGTGGAGGCTGGGCTGTATATATAGTCAGTGGCGTAACAAACGCGGTCGCAGGGGTCGCGGGTGCGACCGGGCCCAGGACTATAAGGGGCCCGGGCCGCCCGCAGCCCGCACCCCCCTGCGACCGCCGATCCCAGCGCCGGGCCCCCGCTTCACATGGATGTGCGTCTCCAAGGACGCACATCCATGTGACTTCATGGCCAGTGTGTCAGGAAGGGAAAGGAGGCAGCGGTGCCGGCCTGCGTTCAAGCAGGCTGGTGTCGGCGGTGTGTGTGGCCACTCCGCGTCCCGGGCTCCGGCAATCTGGCTCACTCTGAGGCAGCAGTGAGTGACTGCTTGTTCTGTCAGGCCGGGAGCCCGAGCATGGCCATGTCCGCCCCTCCTCCTGTAATGCTGAGCCCGCCGGAATCTCTGCTGCTGGTCGCATACAGCCCGGCTCCCGGTTCCCGGGGGCAGCAGTGAGTGCCGGATGTGCAGGAGGTTGGAGATCTGTCTGCGGGTGCTGGGGGCCGGGGGCCATCCAGCCGGGATCAACCACAGCAAGCTGATCACCAGGAGAGACATTGAGACTCTATACCAGGACTGCGCCAGGTGAGACACTGTATTGTGTGCCCCATATACTGTGTGCCCTCTCCATATACTGTGAGTGACCACCCCATATACTGTACCCCTTATATTGTGTGCCCTACTGCCCTATATACTGTGTGCCCCCTCCCACTATACTGTGTTCCCCCATACTGTGCTCTCCCCATACTTTGCGTGCCCACCACATGTACTGTGCGTGCCCTCCCCATATACTGTACCCCCCTATATTGTGTGCCCCATATACTGTGTGCCCCCTTCCCATACTGTGCCTCCCCATCTACTAATGCCCTCCCATATAATGTGCCACCCCATATACTGTGCCCCCTTGTTATACTGTGTGCCCCATATACTGTGCCCACCTACCCATACTGTGTGTGCATGCCCACCCCTTATGCTGTGCTGCGGGGCTGTGTTGAGTGGCTGACTATATGTCTGTGTGGCTGAGGCTGAGTGGCTGGCTGTGTGTGGCAAGCTGTCTGTGTGGCTGACTGTGTGTGGCTGTGGCTGGCTGTGTGTGGCAAGCTGTCTGTGTGGCTGACTGTGTGTGGCTGTGGCTGGCTGTGTGTGGCTGTCTGTATGGCTGTGTCTGTATATGGCTGGGGCTGCATGGCTATGTGGCTGGCTGTGTGTGTCTGACTGTGTATGTGTGTGGCTGGGGCTGTGTGTCTGTGGCTGGCTGTGTGTGGCTGGTGCCACGTGGCTGGCTGTGGCTGGAGCTGCATGACTGTGGATGGCTGTATGTGTCTAGCTGTGTGTGGCTGATGTTGAATGGCTGTGTGGCTGACTGTGTCCTGTGTGTGGCTGGAGCTGTTTGGCTGTGTGTGGCTGACTGTGTCTGGGTGTGACTGGGGCTGCTTGGCTGTGTGTGGCTGGTGCCACGTGGCTGGCTTGGGTTGGCTGTGGCTGGAGCTGCATGGCTGTGTGTGGCTGATGTTGCATGGCTGTGTGGCTGGCTGTGTGTGGCTGACTGTGTCTTTGTGTGGCTGGGGCTGCTTGGCTGTGTGTGGCTGACTGTATGGCTGTGTGTGTGTGGCTGGTTGGATGTGTGGCTAGCTGTGGCTGTCTATGTGGCTGGCTGTGACTGGCTGCACCTGTGTGTGGCTGTTTGTGTGTGGCTGGTGGCTGTCTATGTGGCTGTGTGTGGCTGTCTGTGTGTGGCTGTGTGACTGGCTGTGTGGCTGACTGTGGCTGTGTATGTGTGTGGCTGTGTATGTGTTTGGCTGGCTGCATCTGTGTGTGGCTGTTTGTGTGTGGCTGGTGGCTGTCTATGTGGCTGTTTGTGTGTGGCTGGTGGCTGTCTATGGCTGTGTGACTGGCTGTGGCTGTGTGACCGAAAATAAAGGTGATATAGGTTCAGCGCTCAGGCAAGGAACAGGGCTCTGTTATAGCATAAATTACCTTTAGGTTTTATTGAATCGGTGTGAGAATCCAGTATCCACAACGCGTTTCGACGCAACAGGCGTCTTTATCAAGTGATTACCAGGGCTCTCCATAACAATTACTTATATACATTCACAATCAAAAAGGGAGGGGAGTATGGGAATAATTACACCGGTATAATATAAACTATGTAATGGATCTTGTAAGGGATCGAGTGATTTCCATATAGTTCATTATTTATAAAATATATATGTATATAATATAAGGTATTTATGATGCAATTATAAAGATTATGTGATAAAATCTATTATATTGAATTAGAAAATAATCCTTTACATGATATTTTCAATCAATACAAAATGATGATAGGAAACGCTAAAAAAGTGAATATTCTGAATAAAAAAGAATTTCAATTCCTAAATATAGAGGAATATAAAGTTCTTCACTTCTACTTCCTCCCAAAGATCCATAAATCCACCAATGACCCGCCAGGACGCCCTATTATATCGGGCATTAATTCAATTACAAGTAACCTATCTCACTATATTGACTTGTTCTTACAGAAATATAATGTTAGGCTACCATCTTATTTAAAGGACTCTACTCAATTGATAGAGTTAATAACCAATCTATCACCCATCCCGGGAGCCCTGTTGATTACACTAGATGTTAATTCTTTATACTCTAATATTCCCCACGAAAAGGGTTTAAAGGTTATAAATCAAATACTATCTATGGATACCGACATACCCATCCCACAAAGAAAGTTTTTATTGAAAGGGATTGATTTTATTTTACAGAATAATGTATTTGGCGATCAAGACAAACTATACAGACAGATAAGGGGCTGTGCGATGGGCACTAGATTCGCACCCAGCTATGCTGGTTTGTACATGGGTGCATTTGAATCAGTGGCCATCGCACAGTCCCTGACAGGCAGTAAATACATCAAATTCTATAAGAGATTTATAGATGATCTATTCTTGGTATGGTCAGGTACAGAAAGTGAAGCAAGAGAATTTGTCAACCATCTTAATAACAACAATTGGGGACTTTGTTTTTCAATGAATAGTTCTAAATCCTGTATTCAATTTTTAGACCTGCTTGTCAACTTGAATGATAATGGCCGATTCAGCACATCCACATTCTTTAAAGAAGTGGATGTGAATAGCTACCTTGAGTTTAATAGTAGTCACCTGCCAGCGTGGATTAGAAATATCCCTTACGGACAGTATCTAAGAATTAGAAAGAACTGCACAGATGATAACAATTTCACCACTGAGGCCAGGATACTGAAAAAAAGATTTTCTGCAAAAAAATACCCACATAAATTATTAAAGGATGCATATGACAAATGTAAAAGCCTTTCACAAGAACAATACTTGAAGTGTTTGGATAACAATATAAATAAGAAGAAGATGGAGAAAGAAATTGGAACTAAAAATAATTACAGTTGCAATTTAATCACAACCTTCAATAAATCCTACAGGAATATTTATAACATGCTGGATAAATACTGGTTCATTTTACAGGGAGACCCCATTTTATCAAAAATTGTCCCAAAAAAACCTAAAATTATTTTCCGAAGAAGCAAAAACCTCCAAAATATTCTGGCCCCCAGCAGAGTTTCCCCAAACAAGGAGAGTGAACCCAATTCTCTAGCACCCCCCTTGTTCCTCAAGAAAGGTTGCTACAGATGCGGTATCCGAAGGTGTAAATGTTGCAATATCATAAAACATGGTGCTACTAACTTTAGGTCCAACACTACTAATGCTACATATGACATCAAACAGAAATTTGACTGTTCTTCCAGATTTGTCATTTATCTAATAGAGTGTTCCTGCGGCCAACAATATATTGGCAGGACCACCCAAAGCATGAGGGCAAGGTTAAACAAACACAGATACAATATAACTATTGGGTTTCCAAACCATAGTGTCTCAAAACACTTTGATTTGGTGCACAATAGGGATCCCTCTAAACTATCATTGACAGTTATAGAACAAATAGGGGACAAAGTGATAAACAAAATTCATGCCCTCAACAGAAGAGAATCCTTCTGGATTTTTAAAATGGGCACATTACAACCAGAAGGTTTGAACAGCACTGTGGAAAGCACCTTTTAATCACGTTTTTAATATTTTAATATTTTATATTTTTAATATTTTTATATTGTTATTATTTATGTTAATTTTTTAATTTTCTTAATTTAATTTTCTTTCTCTAATAATAATGATTTTATGCTATAATAGTTCCCCTTTTTTATGGTAATAATTGATATATATATATGTATTTATATGATAATCCGTGAGCACATTTATATGATAATTTTATACTTAATATTTGTTATAATTGTACATATATATAATCTTAGATGGACATCATCTTTATAATTGCATCATAAATACCTTATATTATATACATATATATTTTATAAATAATGAACTATATGGAAATCACTCGATCCCTTACAAGATCCATTACATAGTTTATATTATACCGGTGTAATTATTCCCATACTCCCCCTCCCTTTTTGATTGTGAATGTATATAAGTAATTGTTATGGAGAGCCCTGGTAATCACTTGATAAAGACGCCTGTTGCGTCGAAACGCGTTGTGGATACTGGATTCTCACACCGATTCAATAAAACCTAAAGGTAATTTATGCTATAACAGAGCCCTGTTCCTTGCCTGAGCGCTGAACCTATATCACCTTTATTTTCGGTCACATAATTCTCCCCTGCTGGGAAGCGTGATTAGCTGCAGCTCGGCACTAGGAAATCACAGACCCGACATCAACACCCTCCCACAGCGGTCACGTGTACCGGACACCGGCGGTTCATATGAACCACATTGAGCTCTGAGCCGACGTGAGCACCAGCAGCCCTTCGTAGCTCTTCAACCTGTTGTGCGGTCGGCACAACAGAATCAGGTGAGCAGGGGAATTTGTCACCCACCCTTCTCACCATTATACACAGTGTGGCGCAACTATTGTTTCCTTGGCTGTGACTGTGTGACTGGCTGTGGCTGTGTGGCTGTGTATGTGTTTGGCTGGCTGCATCTGTGTGTGCCTGGCTGGTGGCTGTATGTGTGTCTGGCTGTGTCTGCGTGTGGTTGTCTGTGTGGCTGGTGGCTGTCTATGTGGCTAGCTGTGTGTGGCTGTCTGGCTGTGGCTGGCTGTGTGTGTGTGTATGTGAGTGTGGCTGGCTTTGTTTGTGTGGCTGGCTTTGTGTGTGTGGCTGGCTGTGTCTGTGTGGCTGGCTGGCTGTGGCTCTGTGTGTGGCTGGCTGTTTGAGTGTGGCTGGCTGTGTGTCTGACCACTTGGACCCCACAATCCTGAGAAACGGAACTCTGAAGAGCACCATGTAAATGGAGCTGTGGTTGATTATTCCCTCTGCTGCACCATTCACATGTGGCTCTTCAAATAACGTCTTTAAGAAAGTGGTGAGGGCCACAACAGGGTAAAAGCAAAATGTACGTATTGGGGCTGATGGGTGTTATAGTATATTGGCTGGTGGAGCTTGTTTTCCAGGCTGCTTCTTGGTACCAGTCCGGCCCTGGTGGTGTGGGGGCCAGGTCTAAATTTAGCACCGGGGCCCACCAGACTCTAGTTACGCCACTGTATATATAGTGGAGGCAGTGCTGGGCTGTATATATAGTGGAGGCAGTGCTGGGCTGTATATATAGTGGAGGCAGTGCTGGGCTGTATATATAGTGGAGGCAGTGCTGGGCTGTATATATAGTGGAGGCTGTGCTGGGCTGTATATATAGTGGAGGCAGTGCTGGGCTGTATATATAGTGGAGGCAGTGCTGGGCTGTATATATAGTGGAGGCAGTGCTGGGCTGTATATATAGTGGAGGCTGTGCTGGGCTGTATATATATTGGAGGCTGTGCTGGGCTGTATATATAGTGGAGGCAGTACTGGGCTGTATATATATTGGAGGCTGTGCTGGGCTGTATATATGATTACACACACATACACTAATCCTCTGTGAGGTTCAGTCTCCTCCCAGGAAACACAGAAATCCTTCACATAGTTCCAGCAGAGAGCGGAGCCGCTGCAGAGCGAGAGAGAGGAGGAAGAGGACAAAGCTGCGGCCGCACACAGCGGCTCATACACAGCAGACATCCGCCGGCCCCACAGCCACCGGGCCCCCCAGCAGTCACGTGGCCGCTCCTATTGCCGGTACAGCACTGACCTACACCGCGCTGTCATCAGCTCCGTGCATCAGTGATGAGTGATGATTATTGCATGGAAGATGCTGGAGAATGCAGGCTGCTTGCAGGGTGTGACGTCACCGGAAGAGGCGGGGCCTCCTCGTTACAGGGGCGTGCCCTCCCTTGTGCTTCTGTGAGGCTGGGGTAGATGCTAGAGAATACAGGCTGCTTGCAGGTGTGACGTCATTAGAAGAGGCGGGGCCTCCTCATCTCAGGGGCGTGCCCTCCTTTTCCCTCCTGCTTCTCCCTTTCCCTCGGGCAGTGTGGATTATGGCGGGCTTCTGTGAGGCTGTTTTCCTCGTGCTGCAGTGTGGATTATGCTGTTTTTCTGTGAGGCTGGGGCGGATAATCTTCTGATTGTATGTGTAAACTGCTTCTCAGGGATCTGAGTAGGTAAGGAAGCGTAATGCTTAAATAGGACTGCTTGCTTACTGGGGGTCTGTTTACATGGGACTGCTCAGGGATCTCAGTGGGTAGAGGAACATAATGCTTACATGGGACTGCTTGCTGGGGGTTTGTGGGGGGGCTGCTTGCTGGAGGTCTGTTTACATGAGACTGCTTCTCAGGGATCTCAGTGGGTAGAGGAACATAATGCTTACATGGGACTGCTTGCTGGGGGTCTGTTTACATGGGACTGCTCAGGATCTCAGTGGGTAGAGGAACATCATGCTTACATGGGACTGCTTGCTGGGGGTCTGTTTACATGGGACTGCTTCTCAGGGATCTCAGTGGGTAGAGGAACATACTGCTTACATGGGACTGCTTGCTGGGGGTTTGTGGGGCCTGATGCTTACATGGGACTGCTTCTCCGGGATTCTCAGTGGTAGGGGAACAATGCTTACATGGGACTGCCTGCTGGGGGTCTGCAGGGGCCATGATGCACACATGGGACTGCTTCTCAGGGATCTCAGTAGGTAGGGGAACATAATGCTTACATGGGACTGCTTGTTTGCTGGGGCCTGCGGCAGTGGCTAGGGAACATAATGCTTACATGGGACTGCTTGCTGGGGGTCTGCGGGTGGGGGGCATGATGCTTACATGTGATGGGACTGCTTGCTGGGGGTCTGTGGGGGGCATGATGCTTACATTGGGATGCTGCTTGCTAGGGATTTGCATGGGTAGGTGGGCAAGTTCTTTGCAGTTACTTGCATGGGGCTGCTGCTTGATAGGGATCTGCGTGGGTAGGGTGGCATGATGCACCCATGGGGCTGATCTGCGTGGGTAAGGGGGCATGATGCTTGCATGGGGCTGCTGCGTGCTCCATGGGGATCTGAGTGGTTAGAGGAGCATAATGCTTGCATGGGGCTGCTGCTTGATGGGGAATCTGCGTGGGTAGGGGGCATGATGCTTGCATGGGGCTGCTGCTTGATGGGGATCTGTGTGGGTACGGGGCCATGATGCACGCATGGGGCCGATCTACATGGGTAGGGGGCATGATGCTTGCATGGGGCTGCTGCTTGATGGGATCTGCGTGGGTAGGGGGGCATGATGCTAGCATGGGGCTGCTGCTTGATGGGGATCTGCGTGGGTAGAAGGACATGATGCTTGCATGGAGATGCTGCTTGATGGGGATCTGCTTGGGTAGAAGGGCATGATGCTCGCATGGGGATCTGCGTGGGTAGGGGGCCATGATGCTTGCATGGGGCTGATCTGCGTGGGTAGGGGGCATGATGCTTGCATGGGGATGCTGCTTGATGGGGATCTGTGTGGGTACGGGGCCATGATGCACGCATGGGGCCGATCTGCATGGGTAGGGGGGCATGATGCTTGCATGGGGCTGCTGCTCAATGGGATCTGCGTGGGTAGGGGGGCATGATGCTCGCATGGGGGTGCTGCTTGATAGGATCTGCGTGGGTAGAGGGCATGATGCTAGCATGGGGCTGCTGCTTGATGGGGATCTGCGTGGGTAGAAGGACATGATGCTTGCATGGAGATGCTGCTTGATGGGGATCTGCTTGGGTAGAAGGGCATGATGCTCGCATGGGGATCTGCGTGGGTAGGGGGCCATGATGCTTGCATGGGGCTGATCTGCGTGGGTAGGGGGGCATGATGCTTGCATGGGGCTGCTGCTTGATGGGGATCTGTGTGGGTACGGGGCCATGATGCACGTATGGGGCCGTCTGCATGGGTAGGGGGGCATGATGCTTGCATGGGGCTGCTGCTCAATGGGATCTGCGTGGGTAGGGGGGCATGATGCTCGCATGGGGGTGCTGCTTGATAGGATCTGCGTGGGTAGAGGGCATGATGCTCGCATGGGGCCTATTATACCAAAAGAGCCATTTGTGAAGGTGGCTCTTATCCCCTACTCCCCAGGGACCTCCTACTTTGTTCCTCAAAAGCGGCCTCAGCACCTGCGCAGATCTCTCAGCTCTCGGGCATCTCATATGGTTCGAATCTGGCGCCTGCGGAAACAGCGTGACTGCGCCTGTTCCCTCCTTGCCAGATTCCCAGCCATGCAGTCTGTATCTATTCTAATAAAACCCTAAGCCAGCTTCTGTCAGTATGTCATCGAAATGACGTCGCATTCTGACGGAAGACGGCTGTATCCCTATGCATGATGGCCGACCGTTAGCGAGAGCGGGGCTAATACTGCCTCACTCTCGCCATCGGCGGACCCTCCTGCACCCCCGCTCTTCCTGCTCCCCGCGGCCCCCATTCACCCTGCCCGCATTTCCTTTCCCCCCCCCGCTCCTCAATGATGATAAATATAAAAAAAGCCGATAAGGATACTTAGAAGACCGATGGAGCGCGGCTGCGGAGGGTAAGTATCCTTATGGGCTTTTTTTATTTTTATCACCATTGAGGAGCGGGGGAGTAAGGGCAGCAGAGAGAGGGGGCAGGAGGAGCGCCTACATCCTGCAAAAACCCTCCCGGCTCCCCCATCCTGCGTCTCCCACCCCGGCTCCCCCTCCCCCATCCTGCGTCTCGCCCCGGCTTCCCCCCCCCCCCCCATCCTGCGTCTCGCCCCGGCTTCCCCCCCCCCCCCCCCATCCTGCGTCTCGCCCCGGCTTCCCCCCCCCCATCCTGCGTCTCGCCCCGGCTTCCCTCCCCCCCCCCCCCCCCATCCTGCGTCTTGCCCCGGCTCCCCCCCCCCATCTTGCGTCTCGCCCCGGCTCCCCCCCCCCCCCATCCTGCGTCTCGCCCCGGCTCCCCCCCCCCCCATCCTGCGTCTCGCCCCGGCATCCTCCCCCATCCTGCGTCTCGCCCCGGCTTCCCCAAAGCCCCCCCCCCCCATCCTGCGTCTCGCCCCGGCTTCCCCCCCCCCCCCCCCATCCTGCGTCTCGCCCCCCCCATCCTGCGTCTCGCCACGGCTTCCCTCCCCCCATCCTGCGTCTCGCCCCGGCTTTCCCCCCCCCCCCCCCCATCCTGCGTCTCGCCCCGGTTTCCCCACCCCCCATCCTGCGTCTCGCCCCGGCTTCCCCATCCCCCCCCCCATCCTGCGTCTCGCCTTGGCTTCTCCCCCCCCCCCCCCATCCTGCGTCTCGCTCCGGCTTTCCCCCCCCTCCCCATCCTGTGTCTCGCGCTGCTGCACTGACCACTGAGCCACCGCGCACTCTGCTAACCACTGAGCCCCTCTATACTCTGCTAAGCACTCTGCTGCGGGCAGGAGTGAACCGTGGAACAGCGGCCGGGTGTGGGCAGGAGGGGCCCCCTCTTGCCCTCACCCCGCCGCTGTTCCCCGGCCCCCTCCTGCCCGCACCAAGCCGCTGTCCCCAAGCCCCCTCCTGCCTGCACCCGTCCGCTCTTCCCCGGCCCCCTACTGCCTGCACCCGGCCCCCTCCTGCCCGCTGTGCCCTGGCCCTCTCCTGACCGCACCCACCCGCTGTCCCATCCTGGACTCTGGCACCACTGCTCACTGGCACCGTTGCACACCGATACTGCTGTAGGTAACTACTATATAATTGTCTACTTTTGTCTGTAACGCAAATCCTGCGTTGCTGGTCGCGGGCGGCTGGCCTGACCAATCAATCAGCAACAGGGACAGTTTGCCCGCAAATTGGCGCGGCATTTCAACCACGCTTTGCTGATTCGTTGCGCCCGGCCGGTTCTCTTGCCAGCAATCAGCGATATTGGCGCAGGATTTAAACCCAGCTTCCCTTTGCATTATTCTTAAATCTTCATAAATAAACTACATACATAGTCTAGAATACCCGATGCGTTAGAATCGGGCCAACATCTAGTACAGCATAAGAGCACTCTGGGCGGGATCTGGTGCCTACGTGATACCATCTGACCTCAGCTTCCAGGCAGAGCTCACGAAGATGCCCAAGAGCTGAGAGATCTGCACCACTCGCAAGGAACAGAGTAGGAGGGTCCCGGAGGTGGGGTAACAGCAGCGAGGGGTTTGGGTCCTGGGAGGGGAGTATACCTCCCGGACCTAAAATAATTTCTCATAAAGTGATTATTTTGGTGTCCGGTGTGGTAGGGGGACAAGAGCCATGTTCACTCCTTCACTAAATGCAGCATAGGCGCTGCTGGAGGTGGCTTTTAGTTTAATAGGCCCTGTGTGGTGACAGGTTCCCTTTAAAACTTTTTTTCTTACTAATAGTATTGGGGGACGCAGGACTCTTGTGTTTCTGCTCGGCCACCAGGAAGTTTGAAACTACATAATAAAAGTTGGCTCCACATTTCAGGCCGTGTTCTGTCCTCGGACTCTGCGGATCAATTTTAGCCTTGTTTCCATAGGAGTCAGGCACAACTTGTATCGAGTGTTACTGCATGATTTTTTTTTTTTTTTTTCTGTTCTAGGTATTGTGGATTTCCCCCATCTACAGCAGGGTCACTGTGGAGAACATTTCATTACTGCTCGTCTCTACAATCCATGTGAGGCCGTTGAAGAGGTGACACTGTGGAGCCTGATAATGTCAGATGAGTATAATCACTCCAAACAACCCTACCTCTCTCTATCTCTTAGCTTGCTAGGGTTTGCTGTCTTGGGGTCGCTCGCCCCTTTATTTTCTTTTGGGCAAGCTTTCTCCCCTCCTCCTCCTTTTCCGCCTTCTCCCCCCTCCTCCTCCTCCTTTTCCGCCTTCTCCCCCCTCCTCCTCCTCCTTTTTCCGCCTTCTCCCTCCCCCTCCTCCTCCTCCTTTTCCGCCTTCTCCCCCCTCCTCCTCCTCCTTTTCCGTCTTCTCCCCCCTCCTCCTTTTCCGTCTTCTCCCCCCTCCTCCTTTTCCGTCTTCTCCCCCCCTCCTCCTTTTCCGTCTTCTCCCCCTCCTCCTTTTCCGTCTTCTCCCCCCCTCCTCCTCCTTTTCCGTCTTCTCTCCCCCTCCTCCTTTTCTGTCTTCTCCACCCCCTCCTCCTCCTTTTCCGTCTTCTCCCCCCTCCTCCTTTTCTGTCTTCTCCACCCCCTCCTCCTCCTTTTCCGTCTTCTCCCCCCCTCCTCCTCCTTTTTCCGTCTTCTCCCCCCCTCCTCCTCCTTTTCCGCCCTTCTCCCCCCCCCCCTCCTCCTTTTCCGCCCTTCTCCCCCCCTCCTCCTCCTTTTCCGCCCTTCTCCCCCCCTCCTCCTCCTTTTCCGCCCTTCTCCCCCCCTCCTCCTCCTTTTCCGCCCTTCTCCCCCCCTCCTCCTCCTTTTCCGCCCTTCATCCCCCCCTCCTCCTCCTTTTTCCGCCCTTCTCCGCTCCCTCCTCCTTTTCCGCCCTCCTCTGCCTTTCTCCACCCTCCTCCTCCTTTTTTTCCATCTTTCTCGCATTCGCTCCCTCCCCTTTCTCCGATTTTAATTTTTTGCAGCCACCAGGTCACCTTGCTGGTTTCCTCACAGGCACCTCCTGGGCTCTGGTCATTTCACATATTCTTCTCTGGGGACATTGGACCTCTGGTGTTATCTGGACGGCTCAAATGGACACTACCTTCCTGTTGCCGCCATATCTCATGGCTACAAGATTGCATGTCCGCGAGTTGCAGGAGATATACCCACGCTCGTGTCTTCTCCAATGTATTAAACGATAAATTTTATCATGAATACAGAAATCAGATATTTCAACTGAAGCGCAGGGAACTTGGGTCCAAAAGGATTTTGATTTCATTGTAACTTATCTCAGACGTCACTTGTTTATATATTGATTTCTAAATTTCATTGTTCTATATTTGTATAAAAATATGTATAACTTTCTTTTTTTTGTTACAATTATTTTATATATTTGATATAATAAAACTGTTTTGAGATCAATGGGCAGAATTTTCATTTCTATAATCGATGGCGTATCTAGGGGGGGCACTAGTGGGACATCTGCCCTGAGCACAGCAGGCAGGGGGGCACCGTTGGGCCTTTTGATGCATCGCCCGAGATATCTTCCTGCCGGCTGCATATGTTGCCTTCCCCCCCCCCATGGTAGGAGCCAGCTATTCTCTGACACGTCGTCAGCTGCCAGTGGGTCAGAGAAACTGCCACATGCTGGTTTCCTGCAATCAGTTTTACAAGTGTCAGACACTCTGTACATTGGAAGCAGCACAATTTTACCGGCAGTCCAGGTCAGGGAGACATCAGCAACGTGATCAGGTCAGTTGACGTCACTTGACAGTGCCTGCAGAGGTGACAGAAGGATGGTGTAAAGCCCTCCATACAGGAGCTGAAGACACTGTTTTCCCCCACCCCCCTCCCTTTTCTGTAATGTAATCACTGAAAAGGAGAGAGGGTAGGGAGTGTGGGGGCGATATATGTGAAACAAACAGGAAGGAGGAGGTGGGTGAAGAATATGTGAATCAAACGGAGGGAGAGGGTGACGTGCTTATTAAAAATCAGAAAGTAATGAAAAAAATGTGGCCGAAAATATTATCAATACAACTCGTCACGCACATAATAAAGCCCTTATATGACTATTTTGGCACATTTACAGAAAAAGCAGAGCTCTCAATATAAGGCAATGCAAAATGGGAACCAAATCAAAGACACAGCGTTTCTTCGTTTGTGTAATAGCAGCCAAACATAAAAATAAGATCTAAATCTGGTATTGCTATGATTGCACCGATCCAAGAATAAAGCCGTCTAATCACCTATACCGCACAGTATAAATTAAATAAAAGCAATTCTTGACCTGCTGTCGATTTATTTTTCCTCCTAAAGATCTTACTAATGGCCACTAGACGTCCCGATATCGGCGTCCCAACTCCGATAAAATGTCACGTAGTTCGTGCGTTGGCCCCGATATCGTTCGTCTGCGTTGTATGGTGTAAATGTCCAATACGATGCCCGAACGATATCGGGGAAAAAATGAGCCTGCTCTCCAACGCCCCGATATTGGATGGACGATGTGGCTGGATTGTGCGGTGTAAAAGCCCAACAACGATGTGGAGTACAACTTCCCCTATTGTCTCCCATGTTAAATAGTCGTTCCTGGGTCGGCTGTACAATGGGGCGTACACATCGCAGTGGCGTTGCCTTCCGATATCGCGCTGTGTAACATCTCCTGTGCGATCTTGGAATTCTGCCCAGAAAAAGCGCGCTCCCGCGGCGTTGTATTCAATATCGGACTGATGTTGGGACGTGTAAAGTGTCCATTAGGCTCGGCTCGCACTTATCTTGTGCTAAACGCTGATCACTTACACCAGGGATTATGTGTAAACATTTGAAATGCTTTGTCCAGTGTCTCCCTCTGCCTCATTAAAGGGCATTTTCCATAAGGGATTCTGTCTGAATAGTGTCTGACCTATGATCCGACAGTGTCCCTATTTTTAAGCACAAAAGAGCAGGTGATCACAGGTTTGAGTCTGGAGCAAAGCTGTCGCCTCATTAGTAAATGGATCCACCTTGAGTTTCATATGAACCATGTGTTTCAGATATTTACTGTAGGACGTGCTTAGCTTAGAGCACTGAATACATGTGAACTGATGCAAAATGTTATCTAAGGCCGGTTTTACATCACGATTTTGAGGCGTCAGAGTGTATCAGTTTCAAAACAGATGCGATTTGTGCTCCCATGTAGGCCTATGGGCTCGGATTGTGCTCGGATGTGTCCTTTTTGCCATCCGATTTAAGCAGCCTTCCGATTTATTCACGGAGCCAAAATCACAGCCTGCTGCGATTTTGGTGTCCGTGACTAAAATTGGACACCACAGATCCGTGACAGATGACCCATAGGGCTACACAATGGGAGCCTATGGACATCAGATCCGATATCGGCTCCGTGATTATGTACTGAGCCTGTCCAGAGGCAGTGCCCAGTACATAACCCTGCCTGTCCCTGTGTTACTCCCCGTCTGTCCCTCTTCTATCTCTGCTCCCCCCTATCCTCTCCCCCCTGTCTTACTCCCTGTCCTCTTCCCTCCGGTATCTAAAAAATAAAAAAATCCTCCCAGAGGATACATTAGTGACTGTCGCATGGAGCCGGCGGAAGGTAATGTATCCTCTGGGAGGATTTATTTTTTAGATACCGGAGGGGAGAGGATAGGGGTGATGACAGGGGGGAGCAGGCATAAAAGAGGGACAGATAGAGAAGATGCAGGGAGAACAGGATCCACACGCATCCTGCATCAAATTGGAAACGGATGGCTATTTGCCATCCGATTGCAGGGATCCGTGGGGATCCTGTCAAAACACGGATCCCCACGGACAGCCAGAAATCGTGATGTGAAACCGGCCTTATGGTGAGAAAAATTATGGGTAATTAAGCTAATGAATATTCACCTTCTTGAGAATGAGTGTAGATCAATATGGTTGAGATTTCTTCAAGGATGAGTGGGTTTGTGGAGTGGGGGTAGTGTATTAGGAAAGGAGAGGGAAGAGAAAGTCAGTAGATTGAGGTCAGACAGGTAGAGGGGTGGGTTGGAGAGGTTAGTGAAGGAACATAGGTGGGGGAATATGAGGTTGAGTGTGTGTGGCCATCTTTATGAGTGGCAGAGGAGGACCATTGAGAGAGCCAAAAAGGATGCAGTGAGTGATAGAAGTTTAGAGGCAGCAGGGTGGGGAGTGTCAATGGGGATGTTGAAGTCGCCCATGATGGTAGTGGGGATGTCTGCAGAGAGGAAGTGGAGTAGCCAGGTGGTGAAGTGGTCAAGAAAAGTGGAGAATGATCCTGGGGGGGTGGTAGATAACAGCTAACTGAAGTTTGCAGGGGGAGTAGATACGACAGAGTGTACCTTGAAAGAGGGGAGAATAGCAGAGAGTGGCAGTGGGATTGGGGTACAGGACCAATTGTCAGACAGGAGTAAGCCCATCCCTCCATGCTTGTTGCTAGGGCGGGGGGTATGAGAGAGACTGAGTCCACTATAGGAAAGTGCAGCTGAGGAGGCTGTATCGGGGTGAGCCAGGTTTCAGTTATGCCGATTAATGAGAGATTGTTAGTGGTGAAGAGGTTGTGGATGTAAGAGAGTTTGTTGCAGATGGAGCGAGTGTTCCATAGTGATCCAGGTAGAGGGATTGGGGGAGCTGGGGCTGGTCGAATGGGTATAAGGTTAGTAAGGTTGCGGAGGTTAAAGTTGGAGCGTGGGTATCGATTAAAAGTAACTGGAGATGTGATGAGGGGTCCAGGATTTGGAAATATGTCATCAGCAAGTAGGAGAAACAGGGAGAGGGTTAGATGGTGGGGGTAAGAGAGGTTACGTGCATGTTTGGAGACAAAGGATTGTATGTTGTATGTGAAGAAATAGTTCTGTGGAGGAGGTGAGGTGGCTGGGCAGGATAGAGGGAGAGAGTATTCATTACTGGGTGGATGGATAAATGGAGTTAGTATGAAAAGAAGTAGTATAGGAGTGAGGGTAAAAATAAGAGGAAACATAGTTGACAGTAACTATGTACTGCAGCACGTAACTATGTACTGCAGCACGTAGTGATGAGGTGCAGCAGGAGTGAGAAGCAGCCACGGGAGCAGACGCTGCCAGTTATCAGATGCAGCGAAGAGATGTGTGGTAGCGATGAAGTTGTGTCAAGTCAGGACCAAGTCTATAACACATAGGGATGAGGTATGGCACGGGGTGAGATGCAGACAGGGGTCTGATGTAGCCAGGGATTAAATGCAGTGGAAGGATGTGTGATGGTGATGAAGTTGTGCAAAGTCAGGACTGCATGCGCAAGTGCAGTCAGGGATTAGATGCAGCCAGGAGTCAGATGCAGCTAGGAATCAGGTGCAACCAGGGATCAGATGCAGCTTGAAAGCAGATGTAGCCAGGGGTCAGGTGCAGCTAGGGATCAGATGCAGCCAGGGGTCTGATGTAGCCGGGGATCAGGTGTGGCCGGGGATCAGATGCAGCTGGGGGTCAGCAGCAGCAAGAGATGAGCGGTGGTGATGAATCAATGCCAGGGTGTAGGCTGTTGGCGTTGTGCTGCTGGTGCAGGCATTCGGCAGGGACTGGTGCGTGGCAAGCCCGTCGGCTTGTACTGTAAGGTGCTTCCCTGGGCCTGTGTCTTTGGTGCAGGACAGGGATGTAGGAGATAGGAGGGGTCGTGGCCAGAGCTAAGAAGCTCCGGGAGGTAGTAGTATAAGTGGACGGGCCAGTATAGAGGTACAGCCGGGGCGGGCCATTACTGAAGATGAACGGAACTGCCAAGCCAGACTGGGGAGCAGACTGGAAGCGGGGGACCCGCTTGCGGCCATCACAGTTGCGGCTGGGAAGGGGTTCGGCAGGTTCGGGCGGTGCTCGCCAGGGGGGTCCAGTGACTTCTCGGCCCGGAGGTTGGTGGATGGGCCTCTGTCAGGGATAGATGTAGGCTGGCGGCCTTAAGGTGGGAGGGAGGGGGGGACGGTACCTGCAGAGTGGTCTTCAGTGGCCTCATGAACTACCCAGAGGAAAATGGGCACAGCTATGTGTGCCTCAGTAGTGCCCCAACGGAATAGGGCTACGATAGAGGCGATGAGAGGTGCCACATTTGTGGGATGGTAGAGATTAGGGCAGGATGGTAGGAGCCCTGTGGCACACGTGCCTCTCATACCGCAGCCATATTGATACCTATATTTAGCAGCTATGCAAACTCCCTTAGTATGTCTTATTTTCAGGGTATGTCTTAATTTCGGGGAAATAGGGTAGATTCTCCAGCTCCTCCATGGAGTGCACGCTTGCCATTCCCGCATGCCGCAGTGTGATGACCTCATCACGGTGCTGCACACTGGGCCGCGGAACGACTATGTTTTCCAGACGCAATTAAAGGTAAAGTGCCAGTCCTCCGGCGGCCATAGGACTGCCTTGGGACTGGCCAAGGCAGACTGCCGTGCAGTGACAGAGATATACATCCACGGGGACACACATCCATGTGAAGCTGGGGTCAGGTGTTGGCGGGCCTGGTCATGACCCTTATGAGCCCGATCGTTACGTCCTGCCTGGAAGGAGCTCATACATCCAGATGTAGTCACTAATATGTACCAGAAAGCAGCCCCCACTGTGTAGTGTCTTCAGCGGTGAACCAGCTAGAGACGGTATGGCCTGCAGTAAGGACCTGGAAGGAGACCATACATTCTGATGTAGCCATTAGTATACACTTGGAAGGAGCCTGTATTCTCTAGTGTCTTCAGTAGTGAACCAGCTAGACTGTATAGGCTGCAGTCAGGAACTGGAAGGAGCCTGTATTCTCTACTGTATAGGCTGCAGTCAGGACCTGCAATTAGCCTGTACTCTCTAGCGTCTTCATTAGTGAAGCAGCTAAACTGTATAGGCTGCAGTCAGGACCTGCAAGGAGCCTGTACATCCTGATGTAACCACTAATATATACCTGGAAGGAGCCTGTATTCTCTAGTGTCTTCAGTTGTGAAGAAGCTAGACAGTATGGGCTGCAGTAAGGACCTGGATGAAGCCTGTATTGTCTACTGTATAGGCTGCAGTCAGGACCTGCAATTAGCCTGTACTCTCTAGCGTGTGCATTAGTGAAGCTGCTAGACTGTATAGGCTGCAGTCAGGACCTGGAAGGAGCCTGTATTCTCTACTGTATAGGCTGCAGTCAGGACCTGCAATTAGCCTGTACTCTCTAGCGTGTGCATTAGTGAAGCTGCTAGACAGTATAAGCTGCAGTCAGGACCTGCAAGGAGCCTGTACATTCTGATGTAACCACTAATATATACCTGGAAGGAGCCTGTATTCTCTAGTGTCTTCAGTTGTGAAGAAGCTAGACAGTATGGGCTGCAGTCAGGACCTGGATGAAGCCTGTATTGTCTACTGTATAGGCTGCAGTCAGGACCTGCAATTAGCCTGTACTCTCTAGCGTGTGCATTAGTGAAGCTGCTAGACTGTATAGGCTGCAGTCAGGACCTGGAAGGAGCCTGTATTCTCTACTGTATAGGCTGCAGTCAGGACCTGCAATTAGCCTGTACTCTCTAGCGTCTTCATTAGTGAAGCAGCTAGACAGTATGGGCTGCAGTCAGGACCTGCATGGAGCCTGTACATTCTGATGTAACCACCAATATATACCTGCAAGCAGCCTGTATTCTCTAGCATCTTCAGTAGTGAGGCTGCTAGACTGTATAGGCTGCAGTCAGGACCTGCAAGCAGCCTGTATTCTCTAGCATCTTCAGTAGTGAGGCTGCTAGACTGTATAGGCTGCAGTCAGGACCTGCAAGGAGCCTGTATTCTCTAGACTCAACCGAGGGGAAATGTGTCCTGATCCTGCCCTCCTGGAGACTACAGGACCTGTGCTGATGTCACAGTCATGTGATCACTTACACACATCTTATTGGATATCAGACTATGGAGCTCCACCAGAAAGAGGAGGACACAGGAGATCATCTGCACATGGGGGATCAGGACCTGTGGTGATGTCACAGTCATGTGATCACTTACACACATCTTATTGGCTATCAGACTTTCACATGGTCACATGACAGGAAGTGCTGACCAGTGAGAAGCTCCAGTGCTTTGCTCCTCCCCCATGTGACTGATCACATGACCATGACATCACCACAGGTCCTGATCCCCCATGTGCAGATGATCTCCTGGGAGGCTCCTGGTGGATCCTCTGGATCTTGTGAGTGGATCCTCTGCTGTGTTTAGATCTCGGTGTGGCCTCACAGCGGCGGATGAGATCTTTATTGTGGGATCCGCTCGCTCTTATAGAACAGATCCAGGAAGATTTACATAAGACACAACCAGGATTTACAGGAGAAACTGAGGAGGAATGTGCTGATGCCGCACTGTTATGGGGATCTACTGCTGACACTGATATAGGGGGAATGGCTCCAAATTCTGCACTAATGTCCCATCCTGGACCCCTTCCAGGTATATATGTCCCCTGACACACCGTGGCCGGGTCTACACGTTGCAGGCGTTTCTTCTCCTTCTTGTCACGGGAACCGCGCCTGCGGCTGTGGGGCCCGGTGGTCCAGATCAATATATTGGCTGAACAGTTAAGGGGTTAATTGTTTCGTGATGCCACCTGTGAGAGTTCCGGTGATATCCACCGACGCTGCTTGAGCCTCCGGGGGATGGGATGCAGCAAGATGGGACGCTCCCCACAGGATGAGCGGTAATCCCCGGAGCCAGGAGGTGCGCAAGATGTTGTGAGGCAGCTGCAGTTACTTTCTAGTCTGCGGAGATGGACAGTTCTAAGAAAGGCACAGACACTGATAGTCTCTGTAACGGGTATTTTACTGTAACCAGCAGGTGATACATGGCATACAGTTGACGGGTAACGGACCGGGTGGACTCAGCAATGACCAGTGTTTCTCAGAGCTCCGCGGTGTTCCTCCATTCTAAGCTAGTTTGTGTTGCCGTTGTCGCCTTGGGGTGCCAGATCGGGTACAAGGAGGCTGCTTCAATTCCCCTACCGGTGAATTCTGACCGGATGTGTGGGGGAGCCTTGGGTCCTTTTGGTGGGTACTCCGCTGGCAAGAAAACTCTGTGTGCGGCTGTGGTGGGGTGCTCCTGTAGAGAGGTCCCTCCACTCCTGGTTTGCATAGCAGTGCTGAACAACTGCTAGCTTCGGAACCAGTAATCCGGTTGTAGATGGGCACAGGTAGATGGTGACCCGTATATGGTTGCCCAGAGTCCGGTTGTTGTGGCACCTGGATAATGGCGCCCAACCGGTGGTGGTGGTGGCCTAGGGCTGCACGGAACTGTGCAAGGCCCCCTCTGCTACGTTCCTCCTGGCCACATTCTGCTTCCTCCTTCTTCTACATTGCAGATTTCATTCGTACTGACTTTCTGCACTCACTTCTCCACTACACACTACCTCTACACTCCGCCCACCAGGACCTTATTGGCCCTCTATGCTGATGTGCATGTAGGGTATGGAGCTCTGAGTTTTAACCATGTCATTGCTTAGTCAGAGAATATTGCTGCTGCTGTCTTGGCTGCAATACACTCCTGTGACGCACTCGTTGCGGGGCGCCACACTCTACCTTGGTGAATTACGCTTGTCCCCAAGTGTCACGCTACCCAACATTACAGAGATATTTTTGTATTTTTATAACAGGTAATAAAAGAAACACTTTTATTAATAACAGGTGTGCATATAAATCGGTATTAACGGGTTAACCATGGCGGACCCGGCGGGTAGTTGACTGTCCTTAGATAAGTCCAGGAAAAGTCGCAGGGCCGCGCTGTTAGCAGTTAAACAGGGAGAGTCATTTATTAAGTTCACATAAAGTTACTTATGGAGAGAACAATTACGCACTCGTATGGCAAACCAACCATCATAGCAGGCATGTCGCTCGTAAGTGATAATGTCCCCTCTATACAAGTCGCGGTCTGGATGTCCCTTCGGTAAATGTGATTCTACATCGCGACGCACCACAAACACCTCTTCATACACACCCTCCTCCCTGGTAAAACCCCACCCGTTTGATAGATTGAACGATATCACTCTACCTTCCTTGCGAAGTTCATCAGGTAACGGGGGTTGACGACGAGCCTCGGCACGGGCTTCCATGTTAGCTCGCTCACGGGCTCGCCACTCCGCCCTGCGGAGCCGACGTACATCGTCGTCTGTACGACAAGAAGCGTAGGTGTAGTTACTGCGACAAAAGGGTTGCTGGTAAGCTTGACCTTGGCGGGAAGTCTGGATGGGCACCCGGGTAAACGGCACAGGGGAAGGTGTCGCGGCTGCACCCGACCATGTACCCGAGCTGGTTGCTCGGCCAGAGGTTCCTCGGTATCTCCCCAGGCATAACCGATGCAATAGAGATCCTCAGCGATGATGTGGGTCTCGTCGTCCTCTTCCTCCACTGCTTCGATGATCCTTTGGGCTGCGCTGCTGGTAGAGATGCTGGATTGGGTTCCTCCGGGCAGATGGGCGATGGTGCTGTGGAGTCCTCCTCGGGGTCGTCCTGCAGGGCTTCCAGGCTGCCTGCCTCCTCGTCTGTGGCTTCAGCACTTTCAGGTGGTAGCTGTGTTTCGATCCCGGTGACCAGGTAGGCCTCCGTAGTTTCAGAGGAGGCCTCCGGTTCTGGGGAGAAACAGGTAACAGTCTCTGGGTTGGTGGTGAGGCCGGTAACGGGTTCCTCTGCGGGAACCAAACAGGTGTCGGCTTCTGTAATGGAGCAAGTTTCAACTGCTCGTATCCTGTTCGTGACGCCAAATTCTGACTCACCGTGGCCGGGTCTACACGTTGCAGGCGTTTCTTCTCCTCCTTGTCACGGGAACCGCGCCTGCGGCTGTGGGGTCCGGTGGTGCAGATCAATATATTGGCTGAACAGTTAAGGGGTTAATTGTTTCGTGACGCCACCTGTGAGAGTTCCGGTGATATCCACCGGCGCTGCTTGGGCCTCCGGGGGATGGGATGCAGCAAGATGGGACGCTCCCCACAGGATGAGCGGGAGTCCCCGGGGCCAGGAGCTGCACAAGATGTTGTGTGAGGCAGCTGCAGTTACCTTCTAGTCTGCGGAGATGGACAGTCCTAAGAAAGGCACGGACACTGATAGTCTCTGTAACTGGTACTTTACTGTAACCAGTAGGTGATACATGGCATACAGTTGACGGGTAACGGACCGGGTGGACTCAGCAATGACCAGTGTTTCTCAGAGCTCCGCGGTGTTCCTCCATTCTAAGCTAGTTTGTGTTGCCGTTGTCGCCTTGGGGTGCCAGATCGGGTACAAGGAGGCTGCTTCAATTTCCCTACCGGTGAATTCTGACCGGATGTGTGGGGGAGCCTTGGGTCCTTTTGGTGGGTACTCCGCTGGCAAGACAACTCTGTGTGCGGCAGTGGTGGGGTGCTCCTGTAGAGCGGTCCTCCACTCCTGGTTTGCATAGCAGTGCTGAACAACTGCTAGCTTCGGAACCAGTAATCCGGTTGTAGATGGGAGCGGGTAGATGGTGACCCGTATATGGTTGCCCAGGGTCCGGTTGTTGAGGCACCGGGATAATGGCGCCCAACCGGGGGTGGTGGTGGCCTAGGGGCTGCACCGAACTGTGCAAGGCCCCCTCTCCTACGTTCCTCCTGGCCACATTCTGCTTCCTCCTTCTCCTACATTGCAGATTTCATTCTTACTGACTTTCTGCACTCACTTCTCCACTACACACTACCTCTACACTCCGCCCACCAGGACCTTATTGGCCCTCTATGCTGATGTGCATGTAGTGTATGGAGCTCTGAGTTTTAACCGTGTCATTGCTTAGTCAGAGAATATTGCTGCTGCTGTCTTGGCTGCAATACACTTTTGTGATGCACTCGTTGCGGGGCGCCACATCCCCCATCCTAGTGTATGTGCCCCATATCCTGGTACATGATCCCCCATCCTAGTGTATGTGCCCCATATCCTGGTACATGATCCCCCATCCTAGTGTATGTGCCCCATATCCTGGTACATGATCCCCCACCCTGGTATGTGCCCCATATCCTGGTACATGATCCTCCATCCTGGTATGTGCCCCATATCCTGGTACATGATCCCCCATCCTAGTGTATGTGCCCCATATCCTGGTACATGATCCCCCATCCTGGTGTATGTGCCCCATATCCTGGTACATGATCCCCCATCCTGGTGTATGTGCCCCATATCCTGGTACATGATCCCCCATCCTAGTGTATGTGCCCCATATCCTGGTACATGATCCCCCATCCTAGTGTATGTGCCCCATATCCTGGTACATGATCCTCCATCCTGGTGTATGTGCCCCATATCCTGGTACATGATCCCCCATCCTAGTGTATGTGCCCCATATCCTGGTACATGATCCCCCATCCTAATGTATGTGCCCCATATCCTGGTACATGATCCCCCATCCTAGTGTATGTGCCCCATATCCTGGTACATGATCCCCCATCCTAGTGTATGTGCCCCATATCCTGGTACATGATCCCCCATCCTGGTATGTGCCCCATATCCTGGTACATGATTCCCCATCCTAGTGTATGTGCCCCATATCCTGGTACATGATCCCTTATCCTGGTATGTGCCCCATATCCTGATACATGATCCACCATCCTAGTGTATGTGCCCCATATCCTGGTACATGATCCCCCATCCTGGTGTATGTGCCCCATATCCTGGTACATGATCCCCACATCCTGGCATGTGCCCTATATCCTGGTAGACCCCCTCCATCCTGGTATGTGCCCCATATCCTGGTATATGATCCCCCATCTTGGTATGTGCCCCATATCCTATTATATGACCCCTCATCCTGGTATGTGCCCCATATCCTGATACATGATCCCCCCCTCATCCTGGTATGCGCCCCATATCCTGGTACATGATCCCCCATCTTGATATTTGCCCCATATACTGGTACATGATCCCTCATCCTGATATTTGTCCCTCCATCTGGCATATGATTTCCTTCACAGCGCAGATTTAAAAACATGAAAAAAAAGATCCTACCTCCCATCGCTCCCCTGCAGCACCGTGTCGTCCTCCTGTCATTTCATGCTGAACACTGATCAGTGTGTGAGCGTCGTGCAGAGCGATGATGTCACTGTCCTGTGCCGCACTCCACACACAGGAAGACAGGAGGACGTCACTGCGGTAGAACGAGGGATGGGGAGTATAATCATTCATCAGGGAATTCACTGCTTCTCACACCAATGATGATGTCTGGGAAGGCGGGAATATCCACAAACACAATCACCCGCGGCTGCAGACGGTGATCACATGGTCCAGCGGATTAAGATAATGTAATATTCACTTTTCTCCCCGCCCATCATCCCGACCCTCAGCACCGACTTTATGGGCAGAGGAGTGCAGTGAATATTACATTGAACTGCGGGCTCATGTGATTACTGGCCGCAGCTGCAGCCTGCTCCAGCGTCCAGTTACCTGTAGATCCGAACTATAAGCCCCTCCCACTTTCCTTTAAAATTTGGAGGCAAAAAAGTGCGTTTTATAATATGAAAAATAAGGTAAACTAAGATCTTGTTTCCTCATGATCAGGACTCTGAGGATGGAGCAGGACAGAGACCACATGGCTGCTCGGATATTAGACCTCACCCTGGAGATAATCTACTGGATCACTGGAGAGGTGAGAGCTTCACATCACATCACTCTGATCTCTAGGAATAAAGCAGGGAAATGAGGGAAAGGTGAAGGATTCTTCTCCTCTGTGTAGTGATCGGCGTCTCCCCATACACAGGATCACACAGTAGTGAAGACGTCGTCTGGGGAGTGTGTGGCCCCCCGTGTGTCAGGAGGGCGGAGCAGGACCCCGAGTGACATCACCGAGCCTCCACCTCATTCACTGATACATGAGCAGAAGATCCTAGAACTGACCCACAGGATCACTGATCTGCTGAGCGGAGAGGTGAGCGCTGCCCCCCGGGAATGCTGGGACATTCTACAATAACGCCGGGGGAGGGGTCTGCTAATGACGGCTCATTGTGTGTGTCAGGTCCCTATAAGGTGTCAGGACGTCACCGTCTATTTCTCCATGGAGGAGTGGGAGTATTTAGAAGGACACAAGGATCTGTACAAGGACATAGTCATGATGGAGGATCCCCCGTCCATCACATCCCCGGGTAAGAGGAGACCTTCCTGGGCTGTAGAGGAGAGAACAGGTGTGAGAGTGCTCTAGATTCCCCATCATCTGCTCATCACATACACACAATGGATTCAGTCACTGCCGTTATTTCCTATAGATGGATCCAGTCAGAGAAATCCACCGGAGAGATGTCCCCGTCCTCTATATTCCCAGGATCAGCCAGAAAAGGAGGAGAATGTCCCCCGGGATCATCAGGTAGATGAGATTCCTGTCAATCCTCTATTTGATCATGTTATTGTCACTCAGTCGGTCTCTGCCTGGGGATCAAGTCAGGATCTTCCTTTTGGTTTCTCTTCCAGCTCAGAGGATCTCCGGAGATCTGTCTGTGCTGCAGATATATTCATAAATAGATCATTAATTCTTTGTTTTTGGGTGCACTAGCATGCGGGTAAATCGGAGCGTTTTTGATGTATGACAGTCATGTGAGTGCTTTCCATATGGTCGTGCGAGTTTGGTCCATGTGCAATGCGTTTTTTAACATGGTCTTTCCCATGCTGTATAAAGTGAGGAAAGGATAGGTAGAACGTATGTGGCTTCGCAGTATTTTTAAGTCCAGCCCAATGAACGTGGACGGCTGCGAGCTGCCACCCTCAGCTGCCTAATTCTATCTTGGCTGGCAAAAAAATATGCATGTCTCTGCCCTATTTTATTTGCCAGTGAAGGTAAAACTAGGCAGCTGAGGGCTGGTATTCTGAGGGGGTTGAGGGCCCATAATTTTAGGGCCCCCTCCCACGTTAAAGAACAGCAGCCGACAGCCGCCCCTGAAAATGGCGCATTTATAAGAATCATCATTTCTAGGCGCTTTACCAGGCTCTTCCAGCAGCCCTGTTGGCGGTGGCACGCTGTGTAATAAGGAGTTAATAGCAACTTTATTTTACCAGCTGGTAATAAGCCCTAAGATTCTTAATGTCAGGCCAAATTAGACCCGGCCATTAAGACTCTCTAATAAAGGGTTAAATAAAGACACAACACAGACAAAAATTAATTTCTTTGAAATAAAAAGAGACACTTAGGGACTCCATCTTTATTACTCCCTCCCAACTCTTGTACCCAGGGCTGTATTTGGAGTTCCTGCCCCCCTAGGCGGTCGCGCCCCCTCCCCGATCAGTCAGACTAAGCGTATGTAAAACAAAAAGGAAAAGGGGCGCAAATGTGTAGGATCTCCTTATTAAAAACGTCTATGTGGCGTGGATAGGTGGCCACTCACCTTATCGGGTTGTGCAATTCCTGCACAACCCGGTTTAACAGCCTCCGCCGCCGGCGGTATGTGCACTGCCTCTCCGCTCTCCTCTCTCCTGTTCAAGGCAGATTGTTTGTGCTGTTCCTGAGCTGCTCCAGCCGCCAGTCCCTCAAAAAGGGAGTAGTTTTCATGCAAAAAATAGTAATGGCGGTCTAATTAGGAGCGCTCTAAGGAACAAGCAGACATGTAAGATGTTTTCATAAATGTCAAACCTTTTATTAACTTCTTAGCTCCCCTCACAGCTCCACTACGCGTTTCAACTGCATACAAACAGTCTTTATCAGGTGGTCTGGTGGTGTTTGTATGCAGTTGAAACGCGTAGTGGAGCTGTGAGGGGAGCTAAGAAGTTAATAAAAGGTTTGACATTTATGAAAACATCTTACATGTCTGCTTGTTCCTTAGAGCGCTCCTAATTAGACCGCCATTACTATTTTTTGCATGAAGACTAAGCGTATGTGCACACATCATTTTATTTTTCAGACAGATCCGCTCAGTTTTCCACCTGAATAAGCAAAAAAAGATGCTATAAGGAATGAACTCATGCACGGCAATGTATAAACCGATTGCTGTTCATATGTTCAGTCTTTTGAGGGTTTCCTTTTTTGTTTTATCTGAATTCCAACACTCAGGGGGTTCACAAATGTCACATGTCAGTGCTCATAGCCTTCAGATATTAGTGAGGACCTCCATAGACATGAGACTAAAGTTGGCTAAACCTGCGAGGACAGTCTGATGGGTATGGGAGCTCTAACTGATGATTGGTTGAGATAAATAAGGATCCAGCATGTCCGATTACAGGCTGTAGATCATTTTGTCCTCTAAGTGATAAGCTGCAGCCAGAGACGTCTAAGGCCCCTTTCACATCAGCGGTTTTGTCCAGATCCAGCAGATTCACTGCATCTGCCGCCTAACGGCCGACTTGCGTTGCACTTGCGGCAAGCTACCATTCATTCTCTCTGGGGCTTGCGGCAAGTGAGGCAATTGCGGTTTTGCCACGATCCAGCAGTTGCGGCCGCAAAAAGAAAACTTGGTTAGTAGTGTTTTTTCTTTGCCGCCGCAAGTACCGGATCTGCCGGCAGAACCACACTTGCTGCACCCGACTGCAAGCCCCACTTGCCCTATAATGTTTTAGGATCAAGTCTATTACATTAAAGATTACAACATCCACATGACTACATCACCAGAACAACCGGCAATACAATAATACATCACTATAACCCCTGTCAGGATATCACCAGAACCACTGTCAATACAATAATACCTCACCAGAACCATTGTCAGTATAACACCAAAACCATTGTCAATACAGTAAAACATCACCAAAACCAGTCAATACATCACCAGAACCCCCATCAATACTATAATACATCACTATAACCCCTGTCAGTACATCACCAGAACCACCGGCGATACAATAATACATAATCAGAACCACCATCAATATATCACCAGAACAGTACGTTCCCTTTATAAATGTGTATGCAGATTAAATGTCCCATACTGCTGATCCTCCTCCCACATGTCCCATACTGTTCAACCCCCATATGTCCCATGCAGCTCATCCTCCATCCATATGTCCCATGCAGCTTTTACTCATCTCCATTCCCCTGAATCTTATGTTGCTTATCCTCCCCCACATACGTCTCATGCAGCTCATCCTTCCCCCATCCCCCCCATGTTCCACGCAGCCTCTCTCCTCCCATGTTCCATGCAGCCTCTCTCCTCCCATGTTCCATGCGGCCTCTCTCCCATCCCTCATCCATGTAGTTTCTCCCACCATCCTTGCAGCTTCTCCTCCCATGTAGCTTCTCCTCCCCATCCATCCATGTACCTTCTCCACCATACCCCCCATCCATCCTTTCCATGCCCCCTTTTCCATGCCGCCTCCCCATCCATCCATCCAGCTACTACCCCCTTTTCCATGCCACTCTCCATCCATCCATCCATCCATCCATCCATCCCAATCTTCCCTCTTTTCTAAGCCGCCCCATCCATCCATCTATCCATCCCATTCTTCCCCCTTTTCCATGCTGCCCCCCCCCCATACATCCATACATCTTCTGCCCCCTTTTCCAGGCCCCCTCCATCATCCATCTTCTGCCCTCTTTTCCATGTAGTCCATCCATCCATCCCGTTCTGCCCCCTTTTCCAGGCCGCGCCATCCATCCCATTCTGCCTTCTTTTCCAGGCCGCCTGCTCCCTCCATCCATTCATCTTCTGCCCTCCTTTCCATGCCGCTCGATCCATCCATCCATCCATCCATTCATCCTCTGCCCCCTTTTCCATGTAGCCCCTCCATCCATCCATCCCATTCTGCCCCCTTTTCCAGGCCACCCGCTCCATCCATCCAAACATTCCCGTTCTGCCCCCTTTTTCATGCCGCCCCTCCATCCATCCTGTTCTCCACCCTTTTCCAGGCCACCCAATCCAACATCCATCCTATTCTGCCCCATCTTCCAAACTGCCTCATCCATCCATCCATCCCGTTCAGCCCCCTTTTCCAGGCCGTCCCATCCATCCCATTCTGCCCCCTCTTCCAGGCCGCCCCATCCATCCATCTTATTCTGCCCCTTTTTCCAGGCCACCCCCTCCATCCATCCAGCTTCCGCCCTCTTTTCCAGGCCACCCCATCCATCCATCTTCTGCCCCCTATTCCATATAGCTCCCCCCCATCCATCCATCCATTCCATTCTGCCCACTTTTCCAGGCCTCCCCATCCATCCATCCATCCATTCCATTCTGCCCACTTTTCCAGGCTGCCCCATCCATCCATCGATCCATCCATCCCATTCTGCCCCTTTCTTCCAGGACACTCCATCCATCTATTCATCCATCCCATTCTGCCCTCTTTTCCAGGTCGCTCCATCCATCCCATTATGCCCCCTCTCCAGGCCGCCCCATCCATCCATCCATCCATTCCATTCTGCCCACTTTTTCCAGGGTGCCCCATCCATCCCATTCTGCCCCTCTCTTCCAGGACACTCCATCCATCTATTCATCCATCCCATTCTGCCCCCTTTTCCAGGTTGCTCCAGCCATCCGTCCATCCATCCATCCATCCCTTTCTGCCCCCTTTTCCAGGCCGCCCCATCCATCCATCCCATTCTGCCCCCTATTCCAGGCCGCCCCATCCATCCCATTGTGCCCCCTTTTAATATGACATCCCAGTGTGGATTGAGCGCTTTAGCCGGCTGCCCGCACTGTTTTCTTGGACTGGTCTCCCTGAGATCAGTGAGCTCTTTGTGATGTTGGTCTACTAGGCCTTGCTTCCACCTAGCCAGAATCCTACTCCACACTGATGAGGGGCAACACCCCGAAACAGCTGTCTGTGGATGGATACCTGGCCTTGGTATTCCCTTGTCATATCTCTAAGCTTGTAGAAAAGCTGGATATTGACTAAAAGGGCCACTTAACATGGTGGTTATGGTGTTTTCCGCAAGGAGACACCCTTTGGCTGGGTCCTTCCCTGGAGAGATAACTGGCTAGTCCTGTGTTTGAGACTCCTAACTGAGGCTCCACAGACTCTATTTGAATACTCATAGTAACCAAATGAGCAGTTGCTATAGCAATGGTGATCTGGGATCTCCGCAGTTACCTCCCTGCTTACCGGCGTCACTATCACCGCGGCTGCTGAATGAGCCAGCTAACTCAGGAGCTGTGGTGATAGCGCGAGCTTGACACCAGTGTGCCTGCACCTTTTCCTGAAGAGCGGCCTTTTATTAGGGATCAAACACACAACCTCCATCATGGCAGGCGGAAATGTCCTAGTGAGGCACAGGCTGCCCTGCTACGTATAGGAGGATTTTCTCTGCCTAAATATCCACATAGTATCTTCTCCTGGACATATTGTACTGGTGACCGCAAGATTCCTGTGTCATAGGGATTATACAGAAGATTGATTTCCTGTAAAATTGCAAAAACAATTACAATAATCCCAATAATCTCCCTATAATTGTAACAACCCGCACAATACAGTGAACAGATTCTTTACAGCGATCGATAAATGACAGAGAAAACATGGCGCTATTGTTTATTTTCCATTAACCCCTTACAATAACATGGTTTTGTCATTATGACACTTAAAACATCTGCAGCTGGAAACACAAGGAAACAAGTCGTCATATAGTGAAGATTCTGGAGAATAAAAGTGTTCTGGCCGTTACAGCTATAAGTGAATGAGGAGGAAATAATCTTGTGGTCGTGTTATCACATCACAAAGTGTCTATGCCTGTGTTATGTGTATATATTATATCTACTGTGTCCATGTGTGTACTGGGTGTATACATGTGTAATGTATTAGGGGGTGTGTATATACAGGCAGCACCTGATGGAGGGGGAGGGGAGCCCAGACACAAGTTCTGCTCGGGGCCCTTCACTGTCAGTGTCTGTGGCCCCGGCTGCCTCTCTGTAGGTGACTATTACTAATTGTCCCAGATCATCTGACCAAGATAAGGAGGTTCTTGGATGTTTAGTGAGAATCCTCGGTGTTCCTGTAAATTGTGTCCATTCACCGTGTGAGGAGATCCTGATCGCTTCATGTCTTCTAGGAGGTTTCTGACTTTTCCTGTAGATAAGATAAATTCTCATGTCTGTAATGTGGGATTCTTGCAGGAAAGTTCTGGTGGAACGAGGAGTGGACACGAAACCCCCACATCAGAGTCAGTGACCGGTAAGAGGCGCTCATAGATCTTGTCTGACTGTAAAGATCTTTATTATTGGTGATTCACAAATGTCTTCATGGTGATTATTACTATTATCTCTATACATAATCACCAGTTTCTGGCATCCGGCCACTGTGCTGCTATTCCAGCATGCATTGCGGCCGGATGCCAGCGCCGCCGATCCTCGCCACCAGCCGCGGCTTCACCACGCGCACGGATGCGCAGTAAGCCGCACATAGACTCTCCAACAGGACCTTTGGTGATGTCACAGTCATGTGATCACACACATGACCGTACATCACTGCAACTCCGCCTCCTGTGCTCTTCACTCCTTCCTAGCTATGACACGGAGCTGTCACAGACACAGAAGGAGGGAGCAGACACAGGGAAGGGGGCCCCTGTAACACAGGGGAGAGCACAGACACAGAATGGGGGGGGAGACACACAAAAGGACAGGAGGAAGAAGGCACCTGAAGGCAGGGGCACAGGACTGGGGCACAACACACAGGACAGGGCCACAGGACAGGATAAGGACAGGAGGACAGGCCACAGGACAAGGGCCCAGGACAGAGGACAGGGGCACAATACAAAGGACAGGCCCATAGGACACAGGACTGTAGCACAGGACTGAGGACTGGGGCACAGCACACAGGCCCAGGACAGAGGACAGGGGCACAATACAGAGGACAGGCCCACAGGACACAGGACTGCAGCACAGGACTGAGGACTGGGGCACAGGACACAGGACTGCAGCACAGGACAGAGGACTGGGCACAGGACAGAGGACTGCAGCACAGGACAGAGGACTGCAGCACAGGACAGAGGACTGGGGCACAGGATAGAGGACTGGGGCACAGGATAGAGGACTGGGCACAGGACAGAGGACTGCGGCACAGGACAGAGGACTGCAGCACAGGACAGAGGACTGCAGCACAGGACAGAGGACTGCAGCACAGGACACAGGACTGCGGCACAGGACACAGGACTGGGGCACAGGACAGAGGACTGGGGCACAGGACAGAGGACTGGGGCACAGGACAGAGGACTGGGGCACAGGACAGAGGACTGGGGCACAGGACAGAGGACTGGGGCACAGGACAGAGGACTGGGGCACAGGACAGAGGACTGCGGCACAGGACAGAGGACTGCGGCACAGGACACAGGACTGGGGCACAGGACAGAGGACTGCAGCACAGGACAGAGGACTGCGGCACAGGACAGAGGACTGCGGCACAGGACACAGGACTGGGGCACAGGACAGAGGACTGGGGCACAGGACAGAGGACTGGGGCACAGGACAGAGGACTGGGGCACAGAACAGAGGACTGCGGCACAGGACAGAGGACTGCGGCACAGGACAGAGGACTGCGGCACAGGACACAGGACTGGGGCACAGGACAGAGGACTGGGGCACAGGACAGAGGACTGGGGCACAGGACAGAGGACTGGGGCACAGGACAGAGGACTGGGGCACAGGACAGAGGACTGGGGCACAGGACAGAGGACTGGGGCACAGGACAGAGGACTGGGGCACAGGACAGAGGACTGCGGCACAGGACTGAGGACTGCAGCACAGGACACAGGACTGGGGCACAGGACACAGGACTGCGGCACAGGACACAGGACTGCGGCACAGGACAGAGGACTGGGGCACAGGACAGAGGACTGGGGCACAGGACAGAGGACTGGGGCACAGGACAGAGGACTGGGGCACAGGACAGAGGACTGGGGCACAGGACAGAGGACTGGGGCACAGGACAGAGGACTGGGCCACAGGACAGAGGACCACAGCACAGGACAGAGGACTGGGGCACAATACAGAGGACTGGGGCACAATACAGAGGACTGGGGCACAATACAGAGGACTGCGGCACAGGACAGAGGACTGCGGCACAGGACAGAGGACTGCGGCACAGGACAGAGGA
Source organism: Allobates femoralis (assembly GCA_033576535.1). Taxonomy (NCBI): domain Eukaryota; kingdom Metazoa; phylum Chordata; class Amphibia; order Anura; family Aromobatidae; genus Allobates; species Allobates femoralis. The sequence continues at coordinate 615,961,903 of JARQOC010000001.1, read as the reverse complement.
CTGGGGCACAGGACAGAGGACTGCAGCAGAGAACAGAGGACTGGGGCACAGCACAGAGGACTGCAGCACAGGACAGAGGACTGGGGCACAGCACACAGGCACAGGACAGAGGACTGGGGCACAATACAGAGGACTGGCCCACAGGACAGAGGAATGCAGCACAGGACACAGGACAGGGCCACAGCCCAGAGGACAAGGACACAAGACAAGGCCACAGTACAGGGGCCCAAGACATAGAACTGTGGCACAGGACTGACGACTGGGGCACAGGACAGGGCACAGGACAGGAGCCCAAGACAGACGACTGGCCCACACAACAGAGCACTGGGGCACAGGACAGGGCAGAGGATAGGGACACATGACATAAGACACAGCCACAGGACATGGCCACAAGACAGAGGACAGTGCCACAGAACAGGGACAGAGGACAGGCCCGCAGGACAGAGGACTGAGGCACAGGACAGAGCCACAGAACACAATACTAACCACTGAGCCACCATATACACCATATAAATCCCGCAACAACAGTCTACTTTCTGGAGACACGACTGTACTATTCAGCGCCTATTTCTACAGCATCTGTTTACTTCACCGCACTCCCGATGCGATAGCACCAGGCCTTTTTACTAGTTGTTAATAATTTATGTAATGATTATCTGCTCCACGTCTCTGACATCATGTCCTCTATCTGTCTTGTCCTCTCTCTTTCTCCCTCTCTCAGGTCATGTCTTCATCTCTTCACACCTGACTTGGTTGAATATCTCTATTATTTCTCCCTTCTTCTCTCTGCCGGTTTTAGGCATCAGGTTATTTTTATTCTTTATCTCATATAACATCTATCTATAATATAATAATTCCATTTTTGTCCATATTTTTTTCCAATAATATCCAAAGTCCAAAAATATTTTGCTTAAAAAAATACCGTATATATTCCTTTATAAGCCGAGTTATTCAGCACATTTCTTATGCTATGTAAATTATTATTACTATTTATTTATATAGCGCCATTAGATTCCATGGCACTTCACATATGGGAAGGGAGAATGAGGACAAGTACAATGTGCATGGACAATCAAAACATACAAGCACAGGAGGGGAGAGGACCCAGTCCGCGAGAGCCCAGTCTACGAGGGACGGGTGGGATACAAGAGGAGGGGAGGGCTGAACATGAGACGGTGCAGTGGACGGGGACTCATTGCAGGTTTAGGCTTGACGGAAGAGGTGGGTCTTCAGGTTTCTTTTGAAGGTTCCCAGGGTAGGAGAATGTCTGATGTGTTGGGGAAGACAGTTCCAGAGTCTGGGTGAAGCACAGGAGAAATCTTGTATGCGGTTGTGAGAAGAGATGAGAGGGGAGTAGAGAAGGAGTTCTAGGGAGGATCGAAGGTTGCATGAGCATTGCGATTGGGAGACCATGTCAGAGATGTATGGAGGGGACAGGTTGGGGATGGCTTTGTATGTCATGGTTAGGGTTTTGAACCAGGATCTCTGAGCAGTGGGGAGCCAGTGAAGGGCTTGGCAGATGGAGGAGACAAGGAAGTAGCTGGGAGACAGGTGGATTAGTTAGGCAGCAGAGTTTAGGATAGATTGGAGAGGTGCGAGGCAGGTAGCGGGGAGGCCGGTGAGCAGGACTTTGCAGTAGTCAAGGCGGGAGATGATGAGAGCATGAACAAGAGTTTTAGCAGTGTCGTGGTCAAGGAAAGTGCAAATTCGGGAAATGTTTTTGAGCTGGAGTCGGCAGGAGGTGGCGAGGGCCTGGATGTGGGGCTCGAAGGAGAGGGAAGAGTCGAGGATTACCCGAGACACTTAGCGTGGGGGACTAGGGAGAGTGAGCAGTCATTGACAGTGATGGATATGTCTGGTAGAGCAGGAGAGCGACTTGGGGGGAAGACGATGAACTCCATGTTCAGCTTAAGGAAGCGAGCAGAGAATAAGGATGAGATGGTGGACAGGCAGTGTGGAATTTTGGATAGTAGAGAGGTGATGTCGGGGCCAGACAGATAGATCTGGGTGTTGTCGGCATACAGGTGATACTAAAGGCCGTGGGACTCAATGAGTTGACCTAGGCCGAGGGTGTAGTTGGAGAAGAGTAGTGGTCCAAGAACTGAGCCTTGGGGAACACCGACATATAGGGGGTAGGGCGAGGAGGATGTGTGGGAGTGGGTGATGCTGAAAGTCCGATCCGTTAGGTATGAGGAGATCCAGGAGAGGGCGAGGTCAGAGATCCAAGAGATACCAGAATCTGAAGTAGGAGGGAGTGGTCAACAGTGTCGAAGGCGGCAGACAGGTCGAGGAGGAGGAGGATGGAGTAGTGTCGCTTGCTCTTGGCGGTCAGTAGGTCGTTGGTGACTTTGGTTAGGGCTGTTTTGGTGGAGTGATGAGATCTGAAGCCGGATTGTAGGCGGTCAAAGAGGGAGCAGGAGGAGAGGTGGGAGGACAGTTCTGAGTGGACGTGTTGTTCAAGAAGTTTTGAGGTGAAGGGGAGAAGAGATATGGGGCGATAGTTAGAAACAGATGATGGGTCGAGAGAGGATTTTTTGAGGATGGGTGTGATCAAGGCATGTTTGAAGGATGAGGGGAAGATGCCGGCAGTGTGTGATATGTTGAAGAGATTAGGGCAGGAATGAGGACTGCGGTGAGGTTCGGGATGAGGCGGGAGGGGAGTGCATCGAGGACGCAGGTGGTGAGGTGTGATCGTGATAGAAAGAAGGAGAGTTGATCCTCTGTCATGGTGGAGAAGCTTCTTTTGGATGAAGGGGGTTGGGTGGTAATGGGGGAGGGCCGGGGAGACAGTGGGTCGAAGCTTTCTCAGATTTTGTCGATCTTCTGTTTGAAGAAGTGGCAAAGTCATCGGCAGAGACGAGGGGAGAGGGAGGAGGTGCAGGGGACGGAGTAGGGAGTTGAATGTTTTGAATAGTTGCTTGGGGTTGTGGGACAGGGCGGTTATTAGAGAAGAGAAGTAGGCTTGTTTTGCGGCAGTGAGTGCAGTCTTGAAGTTAGTGAGGGATTGTTTGTATATGGCGAAGTGCACCGTGGAGTGGGACTTCTTCCATCTCCGCTCAGCCGCCCTGGACTCCCGACGCAGTTTTTTTTGTGAGGGTGGTGAGCCAGGGTTACCTGTGTGCGTGTGTTATGTTGTATGTGAGGGGGGCGGCCTGGTCGAGGGCTGTAGTTAATGTGGTGTTATAGAGGGTGACGGCAGCATCAGCGTCATCTAAGGAAGCTAAGTCTGTGAGAGGGAGGAGGGACTCAGCGAATGAGTGGAAATCAATACGTTTAAGGTTTCTGTGGGGATGAGTGAGTTTACGGAGAGGGGGAGTGTGGTGGGGGGGGCGAGAGGGAGGAGACGGTCAACAGGTTGTGATCTGATAGGGGGAGGGGTGAGTTTGAGAGGTCAGTGAGGGAACAGAGGCGGGTGAAGACAAGATCCCGCGTGTGGCCATCGTTGTGAGTTGGTGAGGAGGACCATTGGGAAAGCCCAATGGAGGTGGTCAGTGATAGGAGACTGGAGGCAGTGAGGTGGGGGGTGTCAATGGGGATGTTGAAATCACCCATGATGATGGTAGGGATGTTGGAAGAGAGGAAATGGAGAAGCCCAGTGGTGAAGTGGTCGAGAAAGTTGGGGATAGATCCTTGGGGGTGGTAAATGAAAGCCAACTGTAGGTTGCAGGGAGAGAAGATGTGGACAGAGTGCACCTCGAAGAAGGGGAGTGCGGCAGAGTGCAGCGGTGTAATTGGGGTGAAGGAGCAACTGTCGGACAGGAGCAAGTCGACACCTCCGCCGTGGTTTTTGTTAGGGCGGGGGGTGTGGGAGAGAGTGAGTCTGCCATAGGAGAGTGCAGCAGGGGAGGCAGTGTCAGAGGGGGTGAGCCATGTTTCGATGACACCAAGGAATGAGAGTTTGTTGGAGATTAAGAGGTCATGGATGAATGAGAGTTTATTGCATACCAAGCGAGCGTTCCAGAGTGCGCAAGGTAGGGAGATTGAGGGAGGGGGGCTGGGTGAATGAGTGTTAGGTTATGGGGTTGCGATTGTTTGTAATGGGGAGTGGGTATGGGGTAGAAGTGAGTGTGGGGATGTGATGGGGGACCAGGATTAGGGGAAATGTCACCATTAAATGGAAGGAGCAGGGAGAGGGTTAGAAGGTGGGAGCGGGAGAGTTTACGTGGTGGGCGAGTATGTTTGATAACAAAGGACTGCGTGTGAAGGAAAAGTTCAGAGTGGGTGAGATGGCTAGGTAGAATGGAGGGAGAGAGCACTATTTTGTTACTGGGAGAAGGGATGGGTTGAGTTAGTAGGAAGTGAAGTAGGATGGGAGTGAGAGTGGAAAGAAGCGGAAACATTGTATACAGCGGGCAGGGATAGGATGCAGCAGGGGCAAGAGGCAGGGGGGGTTAGATGCAGTTGGGGATCAGATGCACAACACCAAGTCAAAACATTGTCCAGCGCATGGGGGTGAGATGGGCAGGTGGGTGAGATGCAACCACAGAACAGATGTAACGGGGGATATGCAGTGATGATAAAGTTACACCAAGTCAGACAAACGCACAGCACAGAGGGATGGGATGCAGCAGGGGATGAGATTGAGCCAGGGATTGGACGCAGTGGGGGGGGGGGGGTGCAATACGGATGAGGGAGCAACGGGTCCAGACAATGCGCAGCAGGTGGGATGAGATGCAGCCAGGTATCAGGTGCAGCGGGGGTGCTCTGCTGTCTGTGATCCGCCATCCGGTGTGCTCTGCGGTCTATGCTCTTCATCCGTGGGCTCTGCCATCCGTATAATAATTGACAATGCAGATTTTCCCACGCTGAAAAACAGCATTTGCGTTGCGGGGGAAAACGCAGCGTTAGCACAGGTCTTCCTATTTCACATAGACTTTTTTTATCCTTCACTATGCTGCAGATTTCTGGCAGCTCTGCAGTGAAAATGCACTAAAAACATGGCAAAATATGTGCTACACCTGCACTGCCGGCACATAGCTTCAGGGAGCTACAGCTGCGGCTGATGATCACATGGGCCCTCTGTTTATCCTAATGTAATATTCACTGCATCCCCCTGTCCATCATCTCTCAGCACTGAAGCTGGCGCTGAGAGGTGGGCAGGACGATGAGGGGGGAGCGGCACATATTACATTACCTTAAGATATAATCTTCTCCCATCAATCCCAGCATTGCAAAGTCCTCCTGTCTTGTGTCCAAAGCTGATCATGTGAGCAGTGCAGGACAGTGATGTCATCGTTGCACAAGCCGCTCACATGATAATCTGCCGGCACAAGACAGGAGGACACTGCAGTGCTGGGAGCGATGGGAGGTTAGTTAAATAGTTTATTTTTTGTGCGCGCCAGGATGGGGGATGATATACCAGGGTGGGGGATGATATACCAGGGTGGGGGATGATATACCAGGATGGGGATGATATACCAGGATGGGGGATGACATACTAGGAAGGAAATGATTTACGAGGATGGGGGGCTATGTAGCAGGTTGGGGATGATAGACCAGGATTGGGGGGGGCTATATATTAGGATGGGGGATGATAGACCAGGATGGAGGACTGCTGCATTTCCCACCCTAGGTTTATATGCGAGTCAATACATTTCCCCATTTTTTTCGTGCTACAATTAGGTGCCTCGGCTTATATTCGGGTCGGTATATACAGTAATAAAATGTTGTATCTTTTTCTAGGTGAAGACTGGAGGAGAAGCTGCCATGGAAATCTGCTTTTATCCCCCTTTGATAATGTAGAAGATAACAATTCCTCACAAGATAAAACTCCTAATGCTCCCGTGGTCCTTCACAGCCGACACGTATCCACTGATACCAACAGTCAGAAAACACTATTGTCTAATCAGTCACTGATCAGCAAACAAGGAACTGGAAATAGCCCACAAAAAGCTTCTCTATGTCATAAAAATTTTAATACAAAATCTAATTTTTCTTTGAATGAGCAAATTCACAGCAATGAAAGCTCATTTTCATGTTCAGAATGTGGGAAATCTTTTACAGAAGAAATTAGTCTTGTTAGACATCAGAGAACTCACACAGGAGAGAAGCCACATTCATCTTTGGAACATGCACAACACTTTATGCAGAAAGGTTCTCCTGAGAATCTTCAAGGAAATCACACTGGGAAGAAGCCATATAGATGTTCAGAATGTGGGAAATGTCTCACGAGGAAACCACACCTTCTAGAACATCTAAAGTGTCACACAGGGGAGAAGCCTTTTTGCTGTTTAGAATGTGAAAAATGTTTTGCCAATAAATCAACTTTAGTGACGCATCAAAGAATTCACACTGAGGAGAAGCCATATTCATGTTCTGAGTGTGTTAAAAGTTTTAGTCAGAAATCATATCTTGTGAGACATCTCAGAAATCACACAGGGGAGAAGCCGTTTTGCTGTTCAGAATGTGGGAAATGTTTTTCCTACAAATCACAACTTGTGATTCATCAAAGAATTCACACTGAGGAGATGCCATATTCATGTCCTGACTGTGGGAAGGGTTTTACTTTTGAATCACATCTTATACGACATCTCAGAAGTCACACAGGGGAGAAGCCATTTTCATGCTCAGAATGTGGGAAGTGTTTTGTCCAGAAATCACAACTTGTGACTCATCAAAGAACTCACACAGGGGAGAAGCCATATTCATGCCCTGACTGTGGTAAATGTTTTGTCCAGAAATCACAACTTGTGACTCATAAAAGAACTCACACAGGGGAGAAGCCATATTCATGTCCTGACTGTGGGACATGTTATACTCAGAAATCACATCTCATAGATCATGTCAGAAGTCACACAGGGGAGAAGCCATTTTCATGCTCAGAATGTGGACAATGTTTTGGGAAGAAACATATTCTAAAGAAACATCAAAGAAGTCACACAGGGTCACTCCATGTCAAGTGAACCAATGAATATTACCGCTATACTTTTAATTCTTTAGATAATTTGTCCTTTGGTAATACTGTGTTAGGCCCCTTTCACATGAGCGGTTTTCGCCGATCGCGGCAGTTGCGATGAAAAACCCGCAACTGCTGCGATTAACGCATAACCGCTGCACTTGCGGCACAGTTGCGGCAAGCCCCATGCAATGTCTATGGGGCTTGCGGTAAGTGTGCGGCAGATGCGGCAAGTGCGGTTTCGGCACTTGCGGCAGGTGCGGCCGCGAAAAAAAACGCGGTCAGCCGTGGTTTTTCGCGGCCGCACTTGCCGCAAGCCCGCATAGACATTGTATGGGGCTTGCCGCAAGTGCGGCCGTTATGCGGTAATCGCGGCAGTTGCGTTTTTTTCACCGCAACTGCCGCGATCAGCGAAAACCGCTGATGTGAAAGGGGCCTTAGAAGATGCAAAACGTGAAGAAAAAAAATTCTAGACATTTATTTTTTTAATTAATTTCTGTGTTGCATGCCTTCATGTTTCTCCTCATAATACAGATAAGAAATAAGATAGAGAAATGGGATAAACACTCAGAACAGAACATGCTTTCATCAGATAAGTCACAAAAGTATCTCTGTTAATATTTTACCCATGTGCAATTAAATGCAAAATTTCATAACACATTTCTGAAAAATGTCTATGATATTAAATGTGCAAAACATTCAAATGTGTTTGGGAAGGTGAGAGGGGAAGGAGACAGGGGAGGAGGAGGGGGGAGAGGGGAAGGAGGGTGAGAGGGGAGGAGGAGGGTGAGAGGGGAAGGAGACAGGGGAGGAGGAGGGGGGAGAGGGGAAGGAGGGTGAGAGGGGAGGAGGAGGGTGAGAGGGGAAGGAGACAGGGGAGGAGGAGGGGGGAGAGGGGAAGGAGGGTGAGAGGGGAGGAGGAGGGTGAGAGGGGAAGGAGGGTGAGAGGGGAGGGGGAGGGTGAGAGGGGAAGGAGGGTGAGAGGGGAGGGGGAGGGTGAAAGGGAGGGGAGGGAAGGAGGAGGGGGGAGGGTGAGAGGGGAAGGAGGATGGGGAGGGTGAGTGGGGAAGGGGAGGGGGGAGGGTAAGAAGGGAGGGGGAGGGGAGGATGAGAGGGAAGGAGGAGGGGGGAGGGTGAGAGGGGAAGGAGGATGGGGAGGGTGAGTGGGGAAGGTGAGAAGGGAGGGGGGAGGGTAAGAAGGGAGGGGGAGGGGAGGATGAGAGGGAAGGAGGAGGGGGGAGGGTGAGAGGGGAAGGGGGAGGGTAAGAAGGGAGGGGGAGGGTGAGAGGGGAAGGAGGATGGGGGAGGGTGAGTGGGGAAGGTGAGAAGGGAGGGGGGAGGGTAAGAAGGGAGGGGGAGGGGAGGATGAGAGGGGAGGAAGAGAGGGGAGGAGGAGAGGGGAAGGTGAGTGGAGGAAGAGGGGGGGTATGACGGGAGGGTGGGGATGCCTCAGCTGCTTCTTCACATGACAAACAGCAGACTGGACCGTGAGCTTTCTACACACTCAGATCTTCCCGCTCAAACTGCTCTCCACCAATCCAGTCACATCTCCCAGATCTGCACAGTAACCTGAGCAGATTGTAGAAAGGTGAAGACCACACTCACACCCTAGAAGGGGAGGGGAATATAGCAATAATTAAAATAAAAAAGGAACAAATTATTAAATAACTGAAGAGGAAAACTAAGAGGTTAATACTGACCGGAGTGAAGTGTTATTATAAAAGTGAGAGGCAGAGGAGACCCCATGTCCTGACCGGCCTGGACCTGTGCTCTCTTGCTGAGTTAAGCAGTAGTCAATCACGTGAGTCGGTCTACTACAATCTGGGTTGTTGCATTTGTATTAATAGTTTAATGTTCTTTTAGTATTAATACTGATGTTAGTTAAAACTGTAATTGTTACCACACAGTGTAGAGTCCTAAAAATCTCCATTGTTATTACTATTAGTATAGAACAGAGGTCCCCAACCTTTCTGACCTTGAGGCCACATGCAGCTCTCCCCCCTCACAGCAGTGACACCCAGAGCCTCCATTACCGGTTTAATGACAGCCAAAGGCTTTTCACAGAAATCACACAGAGGCAGTTACCAAGATCCAGGGGATCCTACATTACCTCCTTCCGATCTGCTCTTCCATATGGAGCTACTCACAACAATCACCATCTGGAGACCTACTCTCCATAGCTGTTTGCTAGACCTGGTGCTAATGCTCCAAGCTGGTAGACTACCGGGAGCTACACATCATGGGCCTGTGAGCCACAGGTTGGTGACCTGCTATAGAGAGCACAGCACTGAAAACCTCCATTTTTATCACCTAACATTACATAGTAACATAGTAACATAGTTTTTAAGGTTGAAGGAAGACTTTAAGTCCATCTAGTTCCCCCCATAGCCTAACATGTTGATCCAGAGGAAGGCAAAAAAAACCCATGTGGCAACACTAAGCTCCACATTGGGGGAAAAAATTCCTTCCTGACTCCCCATACGGCAATCAGACTAATTCCCTGGATCAACGCCCGATCAAAGAATCTAGTATGTATAACTGATAATATTATAGTTTTCAAGAAAGGCATCCAGGCCCTTCTTATATGTTAGTAGTGACTCCCTCATTACAACATCATGTGGCAGAGAGCTCCATAGTCTCACTGCTCTTACAGTAAAGAATCCGCGTCTGTGATTATGATTAAACCTTCTTTCCTCCAGACGTAGAGGACGCCCCCTTGTCCCAGTCTATGTAGAGGACGCCCCCTTGTCCTCGTCTCTGTAGAGGACGCCCCCTTGTCCCAGTCTATGTAGAGGACGCCCCCTTGTCCTCGTCTCTGTAGAGGACGCCCCCTTGTCCTCGTCTCTGTAGAGGATGCCCCCTTGTCCCCGTCTCTGTAGAGGATGCCCCCTTGTCCCCATCTCTGTAGAGGACGCCCCCTTGTCCCCATCTCTGTAGAGGATCCCCTTGTCCCTGTCTCTGTAGAGGACACCCCCTTGTCCCTGTCTCTGTAGAGGATGCCCCCTTGTCCCCGTCTCTGTAGAGGATGCCCCCTTGTCCCCGTCTCTGTAGAGGACGCCCCCTTGTCCCAGTCTCTGTAGAGGACGCCCCCTTGTCCCCGTCTCTGTAGAGGACGCCCCCGTGTCCCCGTCTCTGTAGAGGATCCCCCGTGTCCCTGTCTCTGTAGAGGATGCCCCCTTGTCCCAGTCTCTGTAGAGGACGCCCTGTTGTCCCCGTCTCTGTAGAGGATGCCCCCTTGTCCCAGTCTCTGTAGAGGACGCCCCCTTGTCCCAGTCTCAGGCCTAAGAGTAAAGAGGTCATTAGAAAGGTCTCTGTACTGCCCCCTCATATATTTATACATTATTATAAGATCACCCCTAAGCCTTCGTTTTTCCAAAGTAAACAACCCCAAGTTTAATAACCTGTCTTGGTATTGCAGACCCCTCAGTCCTCTAATAACCTGTCTTGGTATTGTAGACCCCTCAGTCCTCTAATAACCTGTCTTGGTATTGCAGACTCCTCAGTCCTCTAATAACCTGTCTTGGTATTGCAGACCCCTCAGTCCTCTAATAACCTGTCTTGGTATTGCAGACTCCTCAGTCCTCTAGTAACCTGTCTTGGTATTGCAGACTCCTCAGTCCTCTAATAACCTGTCTTGGTATTGCAGACCCCTCAGTCCTCTAATAACCTGTCTTGGTATTGCAGACCCCTCAGTCCTCTAATAACCTGTCTTGGTATTGCAGACCCCTCAGTCCTCTAATAACCTGTCTTGGTATTGCAGACCCCTCAGTCCTCTAATAACCTGTCTTGGTATTGCAGACCCCTCAGTCCTCTAATAACCTGTCTTGGTATTGCAGACCCCTCAGTCCTCTAATAACCTGTCTTGGTATTGCAGACCCCTCAGTCCTCTAATAACCTGTCTTGGTATTGCAGACCCCTCAGTCCTCTAATAACCTGTCTTGGTATTGCAGACCCCTCAGTCCTCTAATAACCTGTCTTGGTATAGCAGACCCCTCAGTCCTCTAATAACCTGTCTTGGTATTGCAGACCCCTCAGTCCTCTAATAACCTGTCTTGGTATTGCAGACCCCTCAGTCCTCTAATAACCTGTCTTGGTATTGCAGACCCCTCAGTCCTCTAATAACCTGTCTTGGTATTGCAGACCCCTCAGTCCTCTAATAACCTGTCTTGGTATTGTAGACCCCTCAGTCCTCTAATAACCTGTCCTGATATTGCAGACCCCTCAGTCCTCTAATAACCTGTCTTGGTATTGCAGACCCCTCAGTCCTCTAATAACCTGTCTTGGTATTGCAGACCCCTCAGTCCTCTAATAACCTGTTTTGGTATTGCAGACCCCTCAGTCCTCTAATAACCTGTCTTGGTATTGCAGACCCCTCAGTCCTCTAATAACCTGTCTTGGTATTGCAGACCCCTCAGTCCTCTAATAACCTGTCTTGGTATTGCAGACCCCTCAGTCCTCTAATAACCTGTCTTGGTATTGCAGACCCCTCAGTCCTCTAATAACCTGTCTTGGTATAGCAGACCCCTCAGTCCTCTAATAACCTGTCTTGGTATTGTAGACCCCTCAGTCCTCTAATAACCTGTCTTGGTATTGTAGACCCCTCAGTCCTCTAATAACCTGTCCTGATATTGCAGACCCCTCAGTCCTCTTATAACCTGTCTTGGTATTGCAGACCCCTCAGTCCTCTAATAACCTGTCTTGGTATTGCAGACCCCTCAGTCCTCTAATAACCTGTTTTGGTATTGCCGACCCCTCAGTCCTCTAATAACCTGTCTTGGTATTGCAGACTCTCTCAGTCCTCTAATAACCTGTCTTGGTATTGCAGACCCCCCAGTCCTCTAATAACCTGTCTTGGTATTGCAGACTCCTCAGTCCTCTAATAACCTGTCTTGGTATTGCAGACTCCTCAGTCCTCTAATAACCTGTCTTGGTATTGTAGACCCCTCAGTCCTCTAATAACCTGTCTTGGTATTGCAGACCCCTCAGTCCTCTAATAACCTGTCTTGGTATTACAGACCCCTCAGTCCTCTAATAACCTGTCTTGGTATTACAGACCCCTCAGTCCTCTAATAACCTGTCTTGGTATTACAGACCCCTCAGTCCTCTAATAACTTTTGTCGCTCTTCTCTGGACCCGCTCTAGTTCAGCTATGTCTTTCTTATACACCGGAGACCAGAATTGTACACAGTATTCTAAGTGTGGTCGCACTAGTGACTTGTATAGAGGTAATATTATGTTCTCCTCATGAGCATCTATGCCTCTTTTAATGCATCCCATTATTTTATTTGCCTTTGCAGCAGCTGCCTGACACTGGCCACTAAATGTGAGTTTGTCATCTACCCATACACCCAGGTCTTTTTCAGTGACAGTTTTGCCCAGTGTTTTACAATTAAGCACATAATCATACCTTTTGTTTCCTCTGCCCAAGTGCATGACTTTACATTTATCCCCATTAAAGCTCATTTACCATTTAGCAGCCCAAGCTTCTAGTTTACATAAATCCTCCTGTAATATAAAATTGTCCTCCTCTGTATTGATTACCCTGCAGAGTTTAGGGTCATCTGCAAATATTGAGATTCTACTCTGTATGCCCCCTACAAGGTCATTAATAAATATATTAAATAGAAGCGGGCCCAACACTGACCCCTGTGGTACCCCACTGTTAACTGTGACCCATTCTGAGTGTGTTCCATTAATAACCACCCTTTGTTTCCTATCACTGATAGTACACTGAGTACGGATTTTTTCAAACTTTGAGCGACGAGCGGCACGGGTTAACGTCGTTTGATCGAGCTCAAATTTTGGCTATCTCAATATCTGGAAAGGAGAATCGTTTTGTGGGGTCCAGACTAACAAGATTCCGACATTTCCCCCCCCCCATCTTAGATCCGGTCACTCTAGTGTGGATGTTCCAGACCAGCAGCCAATTAGGGCGCATGAACCATCTACAACTTATAGACACAAGGGCTTGTGTAATTGGCTGCCTAAGGCTGAAGGCACATTGTCATGCATCAAACACGGAGCGTGCTTGATGCATGACAGTGTTGTGCGTGTTTGCTGTGAGTGTGGTGCGTGTGGGTGTGTGTGCATGGCTGTATGCACATGAGTGCGCTGCGTGTCAGTGTGATGCTGTCCTGAAGCATACCTCAGGACTGCGGACAGCATTTACCGGCGTATTCAAACACCGCTGCTGTCAAGCAACTTTGTTTGAATTTGCCGGGTTGGCGGCACAATAAGTAATCAGCTGTCAGTGCTGTGAAAGCAGCGGTGACAGCTGAAGAGTTAATGCACCGCCGCAGCCCTGAAAATGTAATTGACGGGATGCCGGCACATTAAGTATCCAGCTGTCAACGCTGTGACTGTAGCGGTGACACCTGAAGGGTGAAATCCCTGCCGCTGACATGATTCTGCAATTGCCGGCTTTTATTAAAAAGCTGCATTAACCCCTGCACACACAGTCTGTCATGTCACTTTGTGACCAGTTATGGCCACACTCCCTGGACACAAACGGACATGTTCAGATTGTGTGTGCAGGGGTTAATGCACTTTTTTAATAAAAGCCTGCAATTACTGCTATTCTGTAAATTACTGTATTTTCCTGCTTTAAACTTAAATTATTTTAAATAATTTGGAGGTAATGTTTTAAAGGGGAAATATTAATTACCAACTTTTTGTAAAATTAAAAAGAATCTTTATTGAATTCTTAAAAGATCAAAAAAAAAAAAAAAACATTCACAAATACAGACAAACATCAAACTTAAAATCACGTGTCTGGTACATACAGCCACATACTTTGACAGGTACAAGGTCTAGCACTAGCCCTCAATAACTGGACCCTACCTTACAATGGAGGATTTTACACCTTACTTTTTCTGGGTGCCCCCATTCACCGTCGGCTCTCCCCAGGAGTATCTCTCCCTAAGGGAATGGGTCCGACAGTTTTGTAGAGAGTAGTGGAAACAATCTTATCAAGGGCAGGACTTAACTTGAGAAATATAATCCCCCAATAGGTAGCCTTCCAACTGTCTGTATGGAACGTCTGTGCTTCAGAGAGGAATTGCTTCTGTTATCTCCACATTTGACGCGTTCAGCGAGGTTCATCAGAAGAAAGGAGCACTCACAAACATACAGCCATGCACACCCACACGCACCTCACTCACAGCATACACGCAAAAACATTGCTGACTGCAATCTGAACAGCTTCAGCACTCGACTATAATGATCAGAACCATGGACAGCTCCTGACTCCCGCTCACTGCAGGAGGAGAATACAGTACTTTACAGAATAGCAGTAATTGCCGGCTTTTATTAAAAAAGTGCAATAACCCCTGCACACACAATCTGAACATGTCAGTTTGTGTCCAGGGAGTGTGGACATAACTGGACACAAACTGGCATGACACAAACATGGGGTTAAACCTATATAACCGGCTTGTTAACCGCATCTGCAGCCTCTGCAGATTGGGTTAATGTGCAGGTTAACCCCGGGAAATTTAAAATATGCTGCTGTCAAGGCAGCTGAAAGCCCGAAATAGCAATTATATCTACAGATCTTTATCTGTAGATATATAGCTATCGGGCTTTCCTGTGTCAGGACTATAGCACATACACGAGTGACTCGCACAGTGTGCTGCTTGTTTGCACTGCGCCCTCCAGAATCGGGAAGAGAATTGGACTCCCCTATCAGACACTATGAGATGAGGGAATCCGTGGAGTCAGAAGATGTGTTCGATGAATATCTTAGCCAACTCCGGAGCGGATGGTAAACCAGGCAAAGGAACGAAGTGGGCCATTTTAGAGAAGCGATCCACAACTACCCCTACAACCGTAAAACCGGATGAGCAAGGAAGATCTGTAATGAAATCCATGGCAATGTGTTGCCAAGGCGGTGATGGAACTGGGAGAGGCAGCACATGTCCAGCCGGCAACTGTCTAGAAACTTTGTTTCTAGCACAAATGGACATGAAGCAACAAAATCTTGGATGTCTTGACGAAGAGGAGGCCACCAATAGTGACGAAAGATCAAAGAAAGAGTCTTTTTTACTCCAACATGGCGGGAAAGTCTTGATGAGTGTACCCATGACAGAACATTTCTCCTCTTGTCCTGCGCCACAAAGGTTTTACCTGGCAGTAGTCCAGTAAGACATAAGGGAGCCACAGTGATTATCTTGGTAGGGTCTATTATATGGAAAGGCTCTTCCTCCACATCCGACGGCTGGAAGGACCTTGACAGGGCATCTGCCTTGATGTTTTTACTGCCAGGCCGGAAGTGCAGTCCAAAGCTGAAATGGGCAAAGAACATGGACCACCGAAACTGCAGGATGAGTCTCTGAGCGGACTGGAGATAGGCCAGGTTCTTATGGTCGGTGAAGATTATGAACGGATGAATGCCACCCTCGAGGAGGTGTCGCCACTCCTCCAGTGCCAGTTTTATGGCCAGCAATTCACAGTCTCTGATGGAATAGTTGCGCTTCGATGCAGTAAACAGGTTAGAGAAAAAAACGCAGGTGACTAACCATCCGGTAGAGGATTTCTGAGAGAGGACAGCCCCTGCTCTGATGGAGGAGGCACCTACCTCAAGAATGAACTGTCTGTTTAACTCAGGTCGATGCAAGGTAGGAGCCTCGGAGAAGGGAGCGTTTTAAGGTGGAATAGGCGTTCTCGGCCTCTGGGGTCCAGATGCAGGAATTTGCTCCCTTAGGGTACCTTTACACATGGCTACATTTGTAGCTTGTCACCAGGTAACTTACTGGTTGCAGTGAAATCATGGATACATGATTCCATTTGTACACAGCAACAAGATAGAACCTTGTCTCCATGATTTCACTGCAACCAGTAAGTTACCTGGTGATAAGCTACAAATGTAGCCGTGTGTAAAGGTACCCTTACAGATGAGAGCCGTGATGGGTTTGATGAAGGAAGAAAAATGAGGAATGAACTGCCTGTAATAATTTGCAAAGCCGAGGAACCGTTGAGTAGCCTTAGTCCCCATAGGACTGGGCTACTTAAGAACGGCGGAGAGCTTCTCTGGGTCCATCCATAATCAGAGATGATGTACCCTAGAAAGGGCAAATAGGTCTGCTCAAAAACACATTTCTCCATCTTGGCGTACAGCCGATGTCTCCTCAGTTGCTGTAGGACTTGCCGAACGTCCCATCTATGGGAGGATAAATCCAGGGAGAAGATGAGGATGTCATCCAAGTATACCACTGCGCACGTGTACAATAGGTCGCAGAAGTTGTCATTGACGAATTCTTGGAACACTGCGGGGGCATTACACAGACCGTAGGGCATGACCAATATACTCATAAATGCCATTCCCACACCTATATATACCCCTGAGACCCAGTACACATGATAGCCACCCTGTCTGAAGACATCGAAACGCGCGTCAGAGGGTCTCCTGCTGATGGTACATTGACTACAGGGTAATATGTTGTCACTGTGGGCATTCCTTATACCAGCATTTGCTTGTTATCCCATAGCACTTGGCACTTTATAATGTTTTACAGCCTATTCCTCAGTCAGGATCATTTCTGTCCTTATCCGGCACATTATATGTAATTTTGGCAGCCCTTATATCTTACATTGAGTGCCCTTCTTTATTCATATTCTGGATAAGGTCCTGCTGTGATTCTTGGTATTGTGTCCCCTTATGTTATTTATGTGCTATCTGTATGTGCTATATTGTGAAGTGTTAATGTCACATGATGACCCCTGTGATATCTGTACTCCGCACTGCATAGCTATATCCCCTATGTATATAAGTTGCATGCTGTGCACATATTGCTCTTTGTACTTATCACATTCTCTCCTTTTGTACTCACCTCCTTATTAAATACTGAATCAATCTTATATTATTTGAATAGAGATATTTGGTTATGATCCTCCTTGATGTTGTGTGTTATATGGGCGCTGTCTGCTCTCTTCTGTAGACATTTTCGGTTGTTCCATATTTACCCCAGTTGTATTTTGGCCGTTCTTTTGGTGTCTTCCAATAGTTCATCAGTCGCACTCGTACACGGATGGCTGTACAGACATTGCTGAATACCGTGAGAACACAGAACTCTCACGTGTGTCATCACATACAGAATCAGTGCAGGCCGAGCCTCTGACACTAATAAGATGCATCAAATATAAACCCAGGAACCAAAAGCAGAAAAAGAGGCCGAAGACACAAATCATGTCATACCTGTGGTCGTGAGATGAACTAGACAAGGTCTGATGGCAGCCCTTACTGGGGAATACAATAAGATTGGAAGATGAAAGATTGTAGATAGATGGAAGCTGTAATAACACAGAAATCCCATAATAACCGACCTACACAGCGGGGGGAGATCAAACAGATCACAGACACATCCGGGGCTGGAAACAGAGGCCACTTACTGACCCAGAGGATAATTGTACAGACTATGGAGAGGAAGCACAGAGACAAATACAACTAGACTTGTTCATAGTGTGAGGTATGACCGGCATGTGAGCCCATGGCCGGTATGAATGACATGGCTCTGTAGCAGCACACACAGGGTTAATTGCTGCTTGGGGCGGAGGTCTGTGTAGTGGTGCTGATTGACAACACTGAGTTGTAGGTGTGGGTGTAGCAGCCAGGATAATAGCTGCCTAGAGCTGCGTGCAGACTGGAGATAGGAATCAGAGCAGTCCAGTCCTCTGAGATGTGAGGACGTGTGTCAGAGGAATCCCGTTACCCCTTTGGGACGTAGAGGGAGTCTTTCCATAGCCACACGGGAGGCACCTGTCCTTCTGACCGAGTATGTGTGAGCCCGTAAAGGCTATAGTCCATGCCGGACTGTGTGAGTGAATATGCAGGTGCTCCATGGATGTGTTATAATAGACCGCATGCTATGTGTCTTATGGAGACCAAAGACGGCTCAAGGGCCAGGCGGTCGTAGCTGCCATTGGGACTGACTGTAAAGTTGTGATATGGTCCTGTTGATCCATGTGTGTGTGTCCTGGATCCCGGTGGATCTGTGGAGGTCTCGTGTGTACAGAGTGGAAGGAGTCCTGTTACTATAGTGGGCCCTGAGTATGTAGCATATTGGTTTATGTAAAAATGCCATGAATGCTGTTTCATGCGTGGATCATAATGGTTTATGGCAAAGTGTCATGTATGATGACTCATGTGTGAATAATGCCGGGTGGGCAGTAGCCGCCATTGGGACCGACAAGAAGGTTGTGATATGGTCCCGGTGATAACCGTGTGAATCATAATGGTGTATGCAAAAGTACCATGTATGATATATAACCGGGTGACTCATAATGGTGTATGCAAAAGTACCATATGATGTATCCAAGTGTGAATATGATGGGGAATGATCCCTGTCAAAGGGTCAGCGGCTGTAACCACCATTAGAACCAGACTGAGGTCTGCAAGGGTCAGTAGGGGACTCCTTGAGGTTCTGTTGACAAATGTATCATATGTAAATGTGAAGGGTAGATACAGCTAAGTGGCCGGGAGCGCCAAAGGATCTGTAGTTATTGCTCCAGAGCATAAGATGTATGTAATGTGAATTGTGATCTCATGTTACTATGGAAATAGTCTACGAACTGTAACCTGTATGATTTATATGGTATATGTGAGTAATAAGCGGTTTATGACGAAAAATTAATAAACCCGCTGTTTATGTTAAAGGGAACCAACCACCCCCAATGACCCCCCCCGGACTATTAATATGGCTCCCTACACCCAGCACATACATGTGCTGCAATGTTTTTTGCTAAAAAAACTGCTTTTTAAAAGTAAAGATAATGCTTTATAAAGTTTCTACCGGAGGGACGGGTGGGCGTTACTTACATGGGGCTAAAGCCGAGATTCTGCTGCCACTCATCCTCCTCTCTCCCCTCGCAGCAGTAACGGCCAGCCCTTTGTTCAGCGTCACAGCCTGGTGCAGGGGATCGCATGCCCGTGCACACGTCATCAGCTACAGCCGGGTAGCGAGCGCGCGCTCTGACTTCCATAGCTGGGCGCAGGAAGTCAGAGCGCGCGCTCGCTACCCGGCTGTAGCTGATGACGTGTGCACGGGCATGCGAGCCCGTGCACCAGCCTGTGACGCTGAACAAAGGGCTGGACTTCAATGCTGCGAGGGGAGAGAGGAGGATGAGTGGCAGCAGAATCTCGGCTTTAGCCCCATGTAAGTAACGCCCACCCGTCCCTTCGGTAGAAACTTTATAAAGCATTATCTTCACTTTTAAAAAGCAGTTTTTTTAGCAAAAAACATTGCAGCACATGTATGTGCTGGGTGTAGGGAGCCATATTAATAGTCCGGGGGGGTCATTGGGGGTGGTTGGTTCCCTTTAAGTTAAACTTTTGTAATTAGTGTCATTCCATTGCCAAGCGAGTCCCCCAGGGGGCGCTACCTCACAATAGATAGGAGCTGCAAAAAAAAGGCTCCTGGTTTATTGTGTACATAGGTCTTGTAGGGAGCAAAGAGCTGTTACATTTGTTAAATACTGTTAATTATCCAAAGCCGAGACCCCCTAGGTAAATGTAACCCATTGCTGTTCTGCCTTAGGCGGCCGTCACACGGTGAGATATCTTTAGCGATATTGTAAGCGATCACGTGCACGCGCAATCGCTTACAATATCGCTCACATCGCTGGTGAGATGTCACACAGACAGACTCACCAGCGATGCGGAGCCGCGATCTCGCTCGTTACTATGGTACACATCGGGTAACTAGGCGCCGCGCGTCGCTTAGTTACCCGACGTGTACCATAGTTACCATCTCCCAGCATAGGCTCTGCCGCTGGGAGATCGTTCATCGTGGTGTTATACACCACGATGATGCAGATCGTTGCATCGTTAATCGCTAGATCTGAGGACCGGGCCTCAGATCAGCGATGTCACGATCAAGCGATTTACCATCGTAAATCGCTTGATTACATGCAACGATATCTTGCCCGATATCGCTTAAGCGATCAAAAAGGAGATCGCTTAAACGATATCGGGCAAGATATCGTTCCGTGTGACGGCCCCCTCAGGAGGATAAAGAAGCTAAACATTTGGAGCCATTCTCTATCCTTTATTGTGTCTACATTTGAAGCAGTAACTGATCCTTACAGGAGATATCCAGGAGTTTAACACTGGTGACCTACCCCTATAATAGGTCATCAATGTCTGATCGGTGGGTTTGTGACACCTGGCACCCCTGCTGATTGACTGTTCCCAATGCCGCAAGTTGGAAGTACACAGCTGCAAAGCAGCAGTTCAGCTCCATTGATGGAATAGAGGCCGCACTACTGCACTTCTACCCTCTATTGATTCAAGTAGGGATTGGATATGCAGTAATCAGACATGACCACTATACAACTGATGGAGCATTAAATGGCTTCTCCCCTGGGAAAGTTCTACAATGTTTAATAAGCCCTGATACCTGGCTAAAATGTGACTTCCAAGCATAAAAATGACTTCTACTTTGTGTGAACTTTTAGATGCTTCACAAGCTTTGATTTCACACTAAAACATTTCCCACATTCTGAGCATGAAAATGGCTTCTCCCCCGTGTGACTTCTGAGATGAATATGGCTTCTCCTCAGTGTGAATTCTTTGATGATTCACAAGTTGTGATTTCTGGACAAAACATTTCCCACATTCTGAACAGCAGAATGGCTTCTCCCCTGTGTGACATCTTAAATGATCTATAAGGTTTGATTTCTTGCTAAAACAGTTCTCACATTCTGAACAAGAAAATGGCTTCTCCCCTGTGTGAATTCTTACATGGTTCACAAGGCCTGAATTCCGACTAAAACACTTCCCACAGTCAGGACATGAATATGGCTTCTCCTCTGTGTGAATTCTCTGATGCCTCACGAAAGATGATTTCTTGGCAAAACATTTCCCACATTCTGAACAGCAAAATGGCTTCTCCCCTGTGTGACCTCTGAGATGTTCTGTAAGATTTGATTTCTGAATAAAACACTTCCCACAGTCAGGACATGAATATGGCTTCTCCTCTGTGTGAATTCTTTGATGAATCACAAGTTCTGATTTCTGGACAAAACATTTCCCACATTCTGAACAGCAAAAAGGCTTCTCTCCCATGTGACGTCTTAAATGATCCATAAGGTGTGCTTTCCTGCTAAAACATTTCCCACATTCCGAACATGAAAATGGCTTCTCCCCTGTGTGACTTCCTGGAAGATTCTCAGGAGAACCTTTAGGTATAAAGTGTTCTGCATGTTCCAGAGATGAATGTGGCTTCTCTCCTGTGTGAGTTCTCTGATGTCTAACAAGACTAATTTCTTCAGTAAAAGATTTCCCACATTCTGAACATGAAAATGAGCTTTCATGGCTGTGCTTTTGCTCATTCAAAGAAATATTAGATTTTGTATTACATTTTTTCCCACATAGAGATGTTTTCCCCGGTCTACTTCCGGTTCCTTGTTTGCTGATCAGTGATTGATTAGACAATAGTGTTTTCTGACTGTTGGTATCAGTGGATACGTGTCGGCTGTGAAAGACCACGGGAACATTAGGAGTTTTATCTTGTGAGGAATTGTTATCTTCTACATTATCAAAGGGAGATAAAAGCAGATTTCCATGGCAGCTTCTCCTTCAGTCTTCACCTAGAAAAAGAAACATTCTATTATTTTTTCATTTTTAGACTTTGGATACTTTTCAAAAAAATATGGCCAGTAATAGAATTAGAATTATTATATTTTAGACAGGCATTACTTAAAGCATAAAAATAAAATGATGTTTAAAGTGGCTGTCATGTGTATAGCGGATGAGGGAAAGGAAGCTGGATGGTATAACGGGAAGGGTAACCTGGGTAGCTAGTCTTGCATTGAACTGGGGTCCCTGGCTAGCCCTATATCCAGAGGTACCTCAGATGGTGAGAAGGTCTGGGCCACTACCCTTGCCCTCAACTCCTCAACCAGCGCTTTGCAACTCCCTCTCACCTCCCACCAAGGACAGGGGAAAACAGCAAGAAGCTTCAGCAGGTGTACTGACATCTCCACTGCTCACAGGTTAAGGCAGAGTAAATGCTAACAACAACGTCATCTTTAAAAAAGGGAGGCTATTTAAAGGGTAGAGGTGTGGCCACCTAATAACCTATACCTCCAGCTGAAGCACACAGACACCTATAGCTGCTTCAGCTTTAAACCCCATCTAAACCAGGGAAATTGAACTCTGGTTTCACTGTAGCAAAGCCATTCATGTGGATTGTGGAGCAGATAACACATGACAGCGGCAGAGAGAAGAAGGGAGAAATAATAGAGATATTCAATCAAGTCAAGTGTGAAGAGATGAAGACATGACCTGAGAGAGGGAGAAAGAGAGAGAGGACAAGACAGATAGAGGACATGATGTCAGAGACGTGGAGCAGATAATTATTAACAATAATAGTAATAATCACCATGAAGACATTTGTGAATCTCCAATAATAAAGATCTTTACAGTCAGACAAGATCTATGAGCGCCTCTTACCGGTCACTGACTCTGATGTGGGGGTTTCGTGTCCACTCCTCGTTCCACCAGAACTTTCCTGCAAGAATCCCACATTACAGACATGAGAATTTATCTTATCTACAGGAAAAGTCAGAAACCTCCTAGAAGACATGAAGCGATCAGGATCTCCTCACACGGTGAATGGACACAATTTACAGGAACACCGAGGATTCTCACTAAACATCCAAGAACCTCCTTATCTTGGTCAGATGATCTGGGACAATTAGTAAAGGCCCTGTTCAATGTCTCAGCGATCCGACCTGACCTGGATCGCTTGAATGTCGTTCAGTGATCGCTGGTGAAGTGTCACACATACAGATATCGTGAACGACGCAGCAAAGATTCCGCGACAAGCGAACGATACTTGCGATCATTTGGTCGCCTAAATCCTTTAGTTCTGAATAGGTGAAGTCGTAAACGAGATTGTTATCACGGTGTCACACACGTCGATGCAGCAGATCGAACCTACGATCAACGACTGATGTATGGTCCGGTTCATAAACCTGCATTCAACAATCAGCCGACTTATCGTTGGTCGCATATACGTGTCACACGCAACAACGTCATTATGATGTCGTTGCTCCGCCCCAAAAGCCGTGACGTACCAATGATATCGTTAACGATACTGTAGCGTGTAACGGTTCCCTAATAGTCACCTACAGAGAGGCAGCCGGGGCCACAGATACTATAAGGGTACCTTTACACACGGCTACATTTGTAGCTTGTCACCAGGTAACTTACTGGTTGCAGTGAAATCATGGATACATGATTCCATTTGTACACAGCAACAAGATAGAACCATGTATCCATGATTTCACTGCAACCTGTAAGTTACCTGGTGACAAGCTACAAATGTAGCCGTGTGTAAAGGTACCCTAAGAGAGTTATCTGCTGCAACACTAAACACTATGTGCACTTTAATGAGTACAAGCAGTGGCTGAACTGCACAGCTAATACAGAAACAATGTGAATAGGGGTATAGCAATCACTGCTCTACATACAATGCAAAATGGAAGACTTAGATTCAACAGTGGCCACTGTGAAGTGCCCGGTGACCAGCGCCAAGGTGCTTCAGTCTTACCGGGTCCTAACGCTATGACTAATGGTGGTATGAAAGGTGTATGGGTTTATATGCCTCAATTTCTAATTAAAAACAAGAAAAGTATGTGTTGGACTCCAACAAAATGGAGACCTTAGCTGGCCTCAGGGCGGGGGAAGGAGGATAAGGTCACAAAAAATACAAATGTGAATAAGTAGTGTGAATGACTGGCATCAACCTCCAAGTGTAGGTGCAAACAGAAAAAATACATTCACAGATACTGACAGTGAAGGGCCCCGGGCAGAACTTGTGTCTGGGCTCCCCTCCATCAGGTGCTGCCTGTATATACACACCCCCTAATACATTACACATGTATACACCTAGTACACACATGGACACAGTAGATATAATATATACACATAACACAGGCATAGACACTTTGTGATGTGATAACACGACCACAATATTATTTCCTCCTCATTCACTTATAGCTGTAACGGCCAGAACACTTTTATTCTCCAGAATCTTCACTATATGACGACTTGTTTCCTTGTGTTTCCAGCTGCAGATATTTTAAGTGTCATAATGACAAAACCGTGTTATTGTAAGGGGTTAATGGAAAAATATAAACAATTGCACCACGTTTTCTATATTAGTTATTGATCACCGTAAATAATCTGTTCACTGCATTGTACGAGTTGTTACAATTATAGGGAGATTATTGGAATTTACAGGATAACAATCTTCTGTATAATCCCTATAACACAGGGATATTGCGGTCACCAGTACAATATGTCCAGGAGAAGATACTATGTGGATATTTAGGCAGAGAAAATCCTCCTATACGTAGCAGGGCAGCCTGTGCCTCACTAGGACATTATCCGCCTGCCATGATGGAGGTTGTGTGTTTGATCCCTAATAAAAGGCAAAGAATTAATGATCTATTTATGAATATATCTGCAGCACAGACAGATCTCCGGAGATCCTCTGAGCTGGAAGAGAAACCAAAAGGAAGATCCTGACTTGATCCCGAGGCAGAGACCGACTGAGTGACAATAACGTGATCAAATAGAGGATCTACAGGAATCTCATCTACCTGATGATCCCGGGGGACATTGTCCTCCTTTTCTGGCCGATCCTGGGAATATAGAGGACGGGGACATCTCTTCGGTGGATTTCTCTGACTGGATCCATCTATAGGAAATAACGGCAGTGACTGAATCCATTGTGTGTATGTGATGAGCAGATGATGGGGAATCTAGAGCACTCTCACACCTGTTCTCTCCTCTACAGCCCAGGAAGGTCTCCTCTTACCCGGGGATGTGATGGACGGGGGATTCTCCATCATGACTATGTCCTTGTACAGATCCTTGTGTCCTTCTAAATACTCCCACTCCTCCATGGAGAAATAGACGGTGACGTCCTGACACCTTATAGGGACCTGACACACACAATGAGCCGTCATTAGCAGACCCCTCCCCCGGCGTTATTGTAGAATGTCCCAGCATTCCCGGGGGGCAGCGCTCACCTCTCCGCTCAGCAGATCAGTGATCCTGTGGGTCAGTTCTAGGATCTTCTGCTCATGTATCAGTGAATGAGGTGGAGGCTCGGTGATGTCACTCGGGGTCCTGCTCCGCCCTCCTGACACACGGGGGGCCACACACTCCCCAGACGACGTCTTCACTACTGTGTGATCCTGTGTATGGGGAGACGCCGATCACTACACAGAGAAGAATCCTTCACCTTTCCCCTCATTTCCCTGCTTTACTCCTAGAGATCAGAGTGATGTGATGTGAAGCTCTCACCTCTCCAGTGATCCAGTAGATTATCTCCAGGGTGAGGTCTAATATCCGAGCAGCCATGTGGTCTCTGTCCTGCTCCATCCTCGGGGGGTCACTGAGGGAAAGGACCATCCTCTATTAATGGGAAACAGTCCTGATCATAAGGAACCTGAGGAAACAAGATCTTAGACGAAATATTCCTCAATATGGGATTATACAAGACTGTGCTTATAGGAAAGAGAGGATGGCGGCACTCGTGTTTCCTGGTTGCAAACCGACTTTAGATTACCATAATTTTCAGGCTGTAAAACACACTTTTTTGCCTCAAAATTCTCTAGGGCTTATAGTCCAGACATACAGTCTGGCTGTGCTGTGTGGTGGGGGGGAAATGTCGGCGGTGCAGCGCTGTTCAAACTAATGTAGTATTCACTGCACTCCTCTGCTCATGAAGTCAGTGTTGACAGGCAGGATGACGGGCGGGGAGAAAAGTGAATATTACATTATCTTAATCAGCTGGACCATGTGATCACCGTCTGCAGCCGCGGGTGATCGTGTTTGTGGATATTCCCGCCTTCCCAGACATCATCATTGGTGTGAGAAGCAGTGAATTCCCTGATGAGCGATTATACTCACCATCCCTCGTTCTCCCGCAGTGACGACCTCCTGTCTTCTGGTGTTGGCAGCTGATACTGTGTGTGGAGTGCGGCACAGGACAGTGACATCATCGCTCTGCACGACGCTCACACACTGATCAGTGTTCAGCATGAAATGACAGGAGGACGACACGGTGCTGCAGGGGAGCGATGGGAGGTAGGATTATTTTTTAAGTCTGTGTCGTAATAGGGATGATATAACAGGTGGAGGGACAAATATCAATATGGCAGATTATGTACTAAGATATGGGGACATTCCAGAATGGGGGGGGGAAATTATGTACAAGGATATGAGGCACATACACTAGGATGGGGGATCATGTACCAGGATATGGGGCACATACACTAGGATGGGGGATCATGTACCAGGATATGGGGCACATACACTAGGATGGGGGATCATGTACCAGGATATGGGGCACATACACTAGGATGGGGGATCATGTACCAGGATATGGGGCACATACACTAGGATGGGGGATCATGTACCAGGATATGGGGCACACACACTAGGATGGGGGATCATGTACCAGGATATGGAGCACATACACTAGGATGGGGGATCATGTACCAGGATATGGGGCACATACACTAGGATGGGGGATCATGTACCAGGATATGGGGCACATACACTAGGATGGGGGATCATGTACCAGGATATGGGGCACATACACTAGGATGGGGGATCATGTACCAGGATATGGTGCATACACCAGGATGGGGGATCATGTACCAGGATATGGGGCACATACTCTAGGATGGGGGATCATGTACCAGGATATGGGGCACATACACTAGGATGGGGGATCATGTACCAGGATATGGGGCACATACACTAGGATGGGGGATCATGTACCAGGATATGGGGCACACACACTAGGATGGGGGGATTCATGTACCAGGATATGGGGCACATACACCAGGATGGGGGATCATGTACCAGGATATGGGGCACATACACTAGGATGGGGGATCATGTACCAGGATATGGGGCACATACAGTAGGATGGGGGATCATGTACCAGGATATGGGGCACATACACTAGGATGGGGGATCATGTACCAGGATATGGGGCACATACACTAGGATGGGGGATCATGTACCAGGATATGGGGCACATACACTAGGATGGGGGACATATATACCTGGAAGGGGTCCAGGATGGGACATTAGTGCAGGATTTGGAGCCATTCCCCCTCTATCAGTGTCAGCAGTAGATCCCCCATAACAGTGCGGCATCAGCACATTCCTCCTCAGTTTCTCCTGTAAATCCTGGTTGCGTCTTATGGTCCGAAAAATACAGTAAATCTTCCTGGATCTGTTCTATAAGAGCGAGCGGATCCCACAATAAAGATCTCATCCGCCGCTGTGAGGCCACACCGAGATCTAAACACAGCAGAGGATCCACTCACAAGATCCAGAGGATCCACCAGGAGCCTCCCAGGATCTGTGCGCTGTGCTGGAAGAGAAGACACAGGAGATCATCTGCACATGGGGGATCAGGACCTGTGGTGATGTCATGGTCATGTGATCAGTCACATGGGGAGGAGCAAAGCACTGGAGCTTCTCACTGGTCAGCACTTCCTGTCATGTGACCCTGTGAAAGTCTGATAGCCAATAAGATGTGTGTAAGTGATCACATGACTGTGACATCAGCACAGGTCCTGTATGCAGTAATCACACATCACTGATGCCCGGAGATGATGACAGCGCGGTGTAGGTCAGTGCTGTACCGTCAATAGGAGCGGCCACGTGACTGCTGTGTGGGGCCCGGTGGCTGTAGGGGCCCCGGTGACTGTAGGGGGGGCCGTTGGTTGTCTGCTGTGTGCGGCCGCAGCTTTGTCCTCTTCCTTCTCTCTCTCTCTCGCTCTGCAGCGGATCCCAGAATAAAGATCTCATCCGCCGCGGTGAGGCCACACCGAGATCTAAACACAGCAGAGGATCCACTCACAAGATCCAGAGGATCCACCAGGAGCCTCCCAGGATCTGTGCGTTGTGCTGGAAGAGGATTTGCGATGCAAATTAGCCATGTGGTGGCGCCATTTACCCTTCTGCTCAGCAGTCCCCAGGGTCACGGTGCCTTCTGAGGGGGTCGGAGATAGGGTTGCTTCACTCCCGGCTCCTCTTCTTGTGCTGCTGTGCAGTCTGCTGCTCTGTCTCCAGAATACAGCAGTGAGTAGGGATCAGCGTAGGGCAGAAATAACTCATATTAACTTGTTGTCGTGGGGGCGGAGCTTAACATTTGGGGCCACTACTACATGTGCAGGACACATCTTGGTGGGAATAGACACAGCATGGGATGGGGTACGGAGCTATACATTTACTGTCATGTGGACAATGTGTTTCTGCTGTACTTGTGTACACTGCACTTGTTTCATGTGTGTGATGTGCATGCATGGTTCTTGTGTGCGATGTGCGTGGTGCCTGTGCGACATGCGTGCATTATTTGGTAAAATGAAGGATTTCATTCAAAACTACAATTTGTCTCATAACAAAAACAAACAAGTCCTCGTACGACTGGAGACAGAAGAGTAAAGAAAGTTCTGGAAGAAGGGAGGAGAAAACTAACCTCCCCCCAGTGGTGAAGGGGTTAAACCTGTGGCTCCTCCCAATGTTAGAGAACAAGGTGAGGGCAATGTGACAGCGGCACAATAAGGCGGAGGTCAGACGCGGCATAACACGGGTGACGATGACATCACAATGCCCGGAGCGGCCGGCGGCTCCTGACCCGAGTGTGACAGCTTAATGTATTACTATGCAGCTGTCACCCTGAGGTCAGGAGCCGCCGGCCGCTCCGGGCATTGTGATGTCATAGTCATCCGTGTTATGCCGCGTCTGACCCCGGACTAATACTGAATGGCTCCAAATTGTCACTTTATTCAGGTAAAACTTCAGGTCACAACATCCAGTGAATGTGATTGTTTCCTCCTTGTTTATAATCCGCTGTGACCTGTGTGTAGAATAGGAGACTTCTATATAGAGAAGAAGCCACACATCTGTCGCTCTTCATGTCACTTCTCCCATCAGTCCTCAGGGGTAGCAGAGGTCTTGTCATGGAATCCCCTTTCCTGGTAGAGATCATTTGGAGTGAGACACAGGAGATCTCCACATCTGCCAGCTCTGCTCCATATTCAGGGTTGTCGATCGATCGGAGATCAGGCACAGCCAGTATGTCAGTGTGGATGGCTTGTCTACACAACTTTGCCAGCCCACACGTATTTATTGATACTCCTGGAACAATCGGATGTCAGCACTTATCCAAATACATACAAGTTATGGGAGCGAAGTCCAGGAGACATGGACACTGCTGAAGAAGCTCAAACACAGACAAGGTCCCGTCATCAAACCATAAAATGTAGCAACATTCACACACATACTAATACTTGGTGTCCTTGATTTTCTGCTTCTGACTCACCCACTCCCGGGGCCGTGGGGTACTCGGAACCGGGCGATAAGTGACGGGGGAGTCACAGGTATCGAGACTAGGCTTCCGTGACCCAGGGGGAGTCAGTGCTCTTTCTGGCAGGGGTTTTATTGGTTCGAGGGAGTGTTGGATGGGGGATGAGTTTATAGGGTAAATGTTCGTGACGCCACCTACGGTTTTCGGTCAGTATGGACCAACACTGCAGGTCAGACCTCTGGGGTTGTTGGTACGCAGCTTGATGTCATTGCTCCCTGTAGATGGGGGTAGCTTTGTCAGGCCGGATTCATGCCTGGCCTCTTTATCTTGTCTGCTGAAGCAGTTGGCGGCTCCGCAGGCGGGGAATAACAGAGTCTCACACAGTGTTGTAATTTTGCACCTGGTTTACTCACTTCACTTGCAATTGGCCACCGGATGCTTTTCTCTACCAAGTCCAGCCTGATCTGTCCGCAAGGAATTTGGATAGCTTGCCCTGGGCTCCTTCGTGTGCCTCTCCGTACTCTGGTCTCTCTGCCAGCGCTACATCTTCGCCTGTCCTGTCAGTGCTTCCACATGCAGTGCCCCGATCTAGCAGACACAGGTCCTGTCGGACGACTGGTGCCTGTTCCCTGACCCTAGTTCAGCTGCCTTCTCAGCGGGTGCGTCAAGTTGCAGCCACCACTCCTGGAGATTGCGTGGCATCCAGTTCGGTGGTTGAGGCTTACAGTGTCCATGCCATGCTCAGGGCCGGTTCCCTGGTTCCTGACCAACCCCTCCATATCACTATCCTAGTCCCGGATCTGGGCGCCCAGGCTGTTCTCACTCCACCTGTGCCCCTGGGGTTCACTTTCTCTGCTCGCCTGCACACTTGGTTTCAGCTTGCTTCTCACTCACTAACTAACTACTAACTTCCCACCATCTGTTCTTCCCTTGTCTCACTTTGACTGGGCCGTGCCCCGGGTTCGCCCTTAGTCCCCTGGGTCCCAGGGTGCGTTGATGTGTTTGGTGGGGCCAAGATTCACCATCCCATTTTCCTTTTGGACTGAGATATCACACCCTGTTTTCGACTGCAGTACCCCTTTGTGACCAGTGGGGTGCCATACTTCCATTGCAGATCTAATACAAACCTGATACAGCACAAGTTATCAAAGATATATACATTGCTTAAATCATAATCAAAACAAGATATAAAATATTAACCATAACAGTCTTAATAGATGATGATTCTCGGTCACTTTATCAGGGGACGCAGGAACCACTGGAGTCGTCTGTAGACACCACGAGGCGACACTAAACCGCCATACACACTAGATGACGATCACACCATTGTTTGGCCGGCAGCGATCTCGGCGACTCTCCCATACACATTAGATGACGATCACACCATTGTTTGGCCGGCAGCGATCTCGGCGACTCTCCCATACACATTAGATGACGATCACACCATTGTTTGGCTGGCAGTGATCTCGGCGGCTCTCCAATACACACTAGATGACGATCACACCATTGTTTGGCCGGCAGCGATCTCGGCGACTCTCCCATACACACTAGATGACGATCACACCATTGTTTGGCTGGCAGCGATCTCGGCGACTCTCCCATACACAGGAGCGTTCAGCTCGTTTATATGTAGCGATGGTGACTGATCTACAAGACACAATATGATTTACAGTCCGATATCGGAGGAGCCGGGTCCATATTTCTCCACAATACATTTTCCATTGCTCCCGAGCAACAGACGAACAGCTGAACTCCTCCATATTGGCAGGTTCTGATTAATATAATGTCAGAGGAATAGTCTGTAGTGATCTGTTCACCAACAAGAGGCGGCTCCTGTGGATCCAAACAGACACTTATTAATTATGTGTTCCTGTAAAGGTAAACACTTAATAATAATACATTATATTTATATAGCTCCAATATATCCCGCAGCACTTTACAATTAAGCAAGAGGCAAAGTATAGATAATAACGACAATACAAAGTAATACATATGTCGGGCCCACTGGGACGGGGGTACTCTGTACTGGACCGGTCTGCTGCTGGGGAAGTCACGGGTGGTCCTGGTCCGGTCCGTGTCCCGGGCTCGCCAATAAAAGGGGATATTTACAGGGTTGTCAGTCGTGACGCCACCCACTATATGCGGCCAGTGATGGGACCGCCGCTGCTGCAGAACCTCCGGGGACGATGGGATAGCAGCTTAGGTGGAATAGTTCGAGTGGGTAGAACTGGGTTCCCCGGGGGCAGTAAGGGTTAAGTCTATTGTGGAGTGTGTAGCACACTTACTTTGCAGACGCTGCAGGGATCTCTCCTCTCTGCTGGTGCTGACAGGCTGTAGCTCTGCAGGTGGAGGCTTGCTGTATCCTGTATGGAGAGAATCACTTTCATGCAGAAACACAAGGGAAGCAGTTCCAGGGTTTTCCGTATTTACTCTCAGTTCTTCAAGTCACTTTACAGTTCAGTTACAGTTCTTACAAAGTTCAAGTACAGTTCTTAATACACGGGCACATTCTCCCTCTCCGGGTTCCCTTTGCTCTGCAGCCAGGCCTCTCTCTCTCTGTGACCCCTCACTCAGTCTTTAGTGTCCTTTCCGGGCTGTTAACGATCTCCGTTTCTACGGGTTGTGTGTGAAACGCTGGACAGTATGGCGGTGACTCGGGCCCCTGTGGGTCCTTAGTTTGTCACTGAACTGCCTGTCCTTTGAGGTAGGGATCCCAATCTGGAATTAAGACCCCCCGTCATGTTGTATGGGGATGCCGGGTAAACTACGGTCCCCTCTAGAGCCGACACTCTACTTTAGCCCAGCCTCCAGCAGTCCTCAAGTCTGAGGCTCTACCAGGCTCCTTTCTCTCTGTTCCTCTCAGTATCCTAGGAGGGCTACTCCGCCTGCAGTCAGTAGCTTCAGCTGCGTCCCTAGGGCCCGGGTTACACCGTCCCTCTCCGTTCTCTCACACTCCTGGTGGTATCCGCTTCGGATGGGCTTTCTCTCTCCTCCGGCTCACACTGGCTCGGTACAGATTCTGCGCTCCTAGGTCTTACACTCACAGGACGTGTGATTCTTTCTGTCTTTGCCTCTCAGCCTACCTCAGCCTACTAACTTCCTTTCCTCCTCCCCCTTTCTATATACTGTCAAGTCACCTGACTACGGGGGTGCCCAACCCACTCCTCCAAATCCACCACCCTCAATCTCATAGAGTATCTAATCTCAGGGCTGGATGCTACCTTCTGTACGTGGGTTGTGTGGGCTGTGAGGGTGTTGTTGTGCAACAAGTGTCCTACCTGCCTGGCTGCAGTTCCCTTCTGTGGCCTCCTGGACGCAGGGGCGCCACACAAAGCTCACAAGTTACAGGAGGGGTGAGGGCCCTGCTCACAAGCTCACAATCTATAAGGACATAGGGGGACATAGTAGGTAGGACGTGCTTGTTGGGTCTGGTACGTTGATCATTATGATAAATAAGGGATTTCAATATGAGGCCACATGCCCCGGTCATCAGCCAGTTCCGTCTATATGCGCTTAAGTGCTATTGGTTTTATGGAGGATGTGGAGACAGAGGATAGGAAGGAACAGATGGTAATTAACATTTAGAAGGATGGATCAGCGGAGAGGGGAAAGTTAGGATAGTGAATTTAGGTGATAGCCCTGTGTAAAGAGATGTGTTTTTAAGGCACACTTAAAAGCATGGGGGCTAGATGTTATTCGCAATGTTTGGGGTAGTGCACTCCAGTGGACTGGAGCAGCACGAGTGAAATCTTGGAGATGGAGGTGTTGAGTTCGAATTATGAGTGATATTAGTCATAGATCTGTTGTATAATGGAAGGCATGGGTAGGGCGATAGACAGAAATGAGGGATGGTATATAGGGGGGGTTTGTATTGAATCCTGTAGTGGATGGGCAACCAGTGTAATGACTGGCATAAGGTGGAGGCGACTGTGAAGCGGTTGGATAGAAAAATGACCCTGGCTGCTGCATTAAGGATGGACTGGGGAAAATAAAGTTTGGTTAGAGGGACGCTGATCAGTAAAGAGTTGCAGTAGTTCAGACGGGAATGAATGAGAGTGACAGGGAGTGTTTTTGTAGTTTCAAAGGTGAGAAATGGTTGAATTCTAGAGATGTACCGTATTTAATATTCCAAACAAAAAATACAGCGGTATTAAGAAGCGCTTTCGATAGATCAGCCACCTTTCTCAAGCAATTGATTTCTTGAGGAAGATAGCTGGTCTATCGAAACACTTTGCATAGGAGAGTGTGGAAGCTTAGTGAAGGTGTGTATTACTATTCACACCCAGTGCCTTAGCGCTTCTTATCTTCTGTTTGTTTAATTAGATGTTTTTAAGGTGCAGGTAACATGAGTTACTAAGTGATTGGATATAGGGGATAAAGGAAAGGCCAGTGTCAAATATAACCCCAAGATAACGAGCCTGCTGATTGGGAGTTATGGCTGAGCCATCAAAGGTAATTGAGCTGTCGGGTATCAGTCAGTAGAGGGAGGAAACACTAGAAAATCAGTTTTTGAGAGACTTGGTTTCAAAAAGAGGGAGGACACGGTGTGAGAGACAGCAGAGGTACAGTCACTGGTATTGTGGAGTAATGAAGGGGTGATGTCAGGGGACGATGTGTATAATTGGGTCATCAGTATAGAGATGGTACGGAAAACCAAATCTGGTGATGTTTTGCCCAAATGGAGCAGTGTACACAGAGAAGAGGAGGAGGGCCAGGAGTGAGCCGTAAGGAGCCCCGACAGTAGAAGAGAGGAAGAGGAGCTGGTGAAAGATACAGTGAAGGAGCGGTCAGAGAGGTAGGAGGAGAACCAGCAGAGAGCGGTGTCCTTGAGACCGAATAAGTGGAGCATGGAGAGAAGCTGGTGATCCACAGTGATGAAAGCGGCAGAGAGATCTAGGAGACGTAGCAAAGAGTAGAGTAGAGTCCATTGGCTTTTGCTGTTAATAGATCATTATAGAATTTGGTGAGGGCAGTTTCAGTGGAGTGTAAAGAGCGGGATCTAGATTGTAAAGGATCGAGGAGACCGTGATCAGAGAGATAGCGGATCAGACGGGAGTGAAAAAGGCGTCCCAGGAGTTTAGAGATGAAGGGAAGATTAGAGACAGGTCTGTAGTTAGCAGCAGATTTCTGGAAGAGCATGGGCATACCCAGCAGGGGGCGGGCAGCTCCCACCCCCCTAGAAGCCCTTCTCCTCTTTCCGGCTGCGACAAGGCCCAGATGTACAGGGGCCTGCCGCCCCCTGCTCCCGCCGATCCCAGCGCCCGCTTCACAATGGATGAGCGTCCTCTGAGAGGACGCCCATCCATGTGACTGCGCTGCTGCTGCAGCACACACACCGCTTAGGCACATGCGCGGAGTCGGGGCCGATCACGTGATCAAGCCCATAATGCACTGGGGCGATCACGTGATCGGCCCCATAATGCACTAGGGCCGATCACGTGACGGCCCATAATGCGCCGGATGTGACGCCCGGCTGGTGCAAAGAGGTGTAGAGGGCTGGAGATTCCAATTAATGGGGCAGAGAGGACCCAGAATAATGCCGCCCAGTGGGGCGTGCATTACAACCAGGAGGTGTGCTGAAGGAAGTGAGGCCACGCCTACCCAGTCCCCCAACCACGGGGACTGCAGTAAGTTTAAACTTATTTTACACATCTTTCATAAGGACACTTTAGATAAGAAAGGGATAGATAGGGAGCTGCTAGGAAGGTGTAGGGACAGCTAGAGATAGTGTAGGAGCTTAAAATCGGGTGACAGGTTCCCTTTAAAGGAGTGTATATATAGAAATCCTACAGATGAGGGTGAGGTATGCACTGCATAACACTTGGGGCCTGCCCCTCATTTCTGTGATTCTTTGTCTCAGTGTGTGATGAATATGACTCATGCTTAGGTGAGCTGAGAGGCATGCCTGGGCTGGTTGCTCCCCACCCCTCGGCCTAAATGGGTTAGCTCACATCCACCTGATGTCGCTGATTCAGTTCACTTCTGGACTGTGACCTGTTGTGAGCAGACGCTGATCTGAAGCTGCTGTTTCTTTCTCCATTGGAAGCTGCTGAGTTCCGTGGTCTGTGGGTGGAGATAGGGGCTTATGCCTAGGGCTTCTCTGGAGTTTTAGGGTCTTAGGCTGGTGGCTTGGACCTCCTCACCTTCAGCGGTACCTCCGAGTACAGGGCGAGTCAGGGACCCCAGTTTCAGGGCCAGAGAAGGCTCCCCTGACTCCCTACGCCCAGCTCCGTCCTACTTCTGGGTAACCCGGCTTCCCCAGCGTGACAATATGAGGCTCCACTATATGGAGAGGTATGAGGCTGCCTTATGCTATTTGGAGAGATATGAGGCTGTACTATATGGAGAGTTATGAGGATGTCTTATATTATATGGAGAATACAAAAGGAGAGAGAGAGAGGGGCGCTTCTGTGTGAAATCTGTGGGATAGTTGTTAAATGACGATGCATAGAAGTTAACACTAACCTTTCCAGGTTATGCAGCCTGCATAACCCGGTAATGAGCCTTCGGTGCTCAGCGTGCACCACAGAGCAGATGCCTTCCTGGATCACGAGGAGCCGGTCACAGGAGAGATCATGTGCCCCTGACGTCAGCACAGGTCCTTGGTATTCAATCAGCTGTATTCAGTGGCTCAACTTCCTAATCCTAAGCGCTGCACCTCACCGCTCAGTGAGTGTTTGCATTTCAGGTAGAGTAAAAAACAATTGCGGTTTTGAGGGCGCTGCAAAGGGACAGAAGCCAGGTTTTTAGAAGCTTACTTAGTTTATTAGAATCACAACGTGTTTCAACGGATCCTCCGTCTTCATCAGGTGATCACCTTATGAAGACGGAGGATCCGTTGAAACGTGTTGTGATTCTAATAAACTAAGTAAGCTTTTAAAAAACCTGGCTCCTGTCCCTTTGCAGCGCCCTCAAAACCGCAATTGTTTTTTTCTCTATCTGTTATACTATATGGAGGGCTATGAGGCTGCCTTGTATGGAGGGCTTTGAGGGTGCATTTTGCTATATGGATGACTGACGCTCCATTATACTGTATTGAGGGCAATGAGGCTGCATTGTACTCTATGGAGGGATATGAGGCTACATTATGCTATATGGAGGTATGTGAGGCTACATTATACTATATGGAGGGATGTGAGGCTGCATTATACTATATAGAGGGATGTGAGGCTGTATTATACTATATGGAGGGATGTGAGGCTATATTATACTATATGGAGGGATGTGAGTCTGTATTATACTATATGGAGGACTATGGGATGCATTATAATATATGGAGGTTTATGTGGAGCATTATACTATATGGAGGACTATGAGGAGCATTCTACTATATGGAGCACTGTGAGGCTACATTATACTATATGGGGAGGCTATGAGACTATATTATACTATATGGAGGATAATGGGGGTGCATTATAATTGAATAACTCTGGGGGCCCACTCTTCATTTTAAGTGCTGTCCCGTCCACTATGGCTACTGTTGAATGATCTTTCAGTATCCTTCGAAGGATAATGACCTGGTCAGAAGTACAATGGGAGAGGACAGACTGACTGGGTTGTGTTTGATGAGCGTCCATACGAAACTCTTCAAGCAAAATCGGGACTGGATTAAAAGTTGAAAGTTTTGAACAAGTTTTAATTCAAACCCAAGAAAAATGATATTAGTAAAATACATGGAATTAGAATAAAAATCTAAAATTTTTTTACAAGCAAATAATTGTAATAACTAATAAAGCACTGCTATAATTACATATAATTTTATTAACATCTCCGTTTCATTCACCTTTTCCATTCTAAAATTTTACAACCTGAACGACCATGGCTTGCCCCCCTCCTTGTTTTGATCCTGGGTACGCCCATGCGGTAGAGGGATGGATTTTGAGTAGGGGAATTATGATGGAGTGTTTGAATGAAGAGGGAAAGATACCGGATGAAAGAGAGGTAGTTACAGCTGTGGAGATGGACTGACGGAGATGTGAGAGGACAGGGTCACTAGAGCAGGTTGTACATTTAGAAGAAGCAAGTGGCCGAGATAAGAGCTAGAGATGACTGAAGGTTGTTAATGAGTTGCTGGGTGTTGATGGATCGAAGATATCTGTTGTATGATAAGTATGGGTGACCTGGTTGTGGAGACAGTTCTTGAGAGAGAAGGAAAGATGGTTGTGGTCAGAGAGCGGAGAGGGGAATTATTAAAGTCATGTAATGAGCAGAGCTGAGACAAGACCAGGTCCAGCGTATTCCCACCTTCAAGTGTAGGAGAATCAGGAAGTTGTGAAGAGGTTAGAGTGGCCAATTGGTAGAGCGGAATATCAATAGGGATGTTAAAGTACCATATAATGAAAGTGGCAATGGATAAAAAAATCACAGGATAGAAAATGTGGGGGTTTGAAAAAAAAAAGTCTAATGGTGTGAACTTCAAAGGAAGTAAATGAGTAGTGAGGGTACTGAGGGGAAAACCTGGAAAGAACATTGTGATGAAAGCAGCCGACCAACACCTCCACCTTGCCTGTTCTCAGTTCTGTTGTTATGGTAAAATTGTAACCCACCATGTGAGAGAGCAGCAGCTGCGGTGGTGTCCGACTGCTGGATCGAGATTTCTGTAATAGCCAAAAGGTCAAGGGATTTGGAAAGGAATACATCTTGAATGTAGGGGAGTTTGTTGCACGCTGACCATGAGTTCCATAGGGCACAATTAATAGAAATGGTAGAAAGGAAGCAATGAATATTTATAAGATTGGCCGGGTTTCTGTGTGCTACTGGAAGAGAGTTAAATAAAGTAATGGAAGCCGGGCCGGGGTTAGGAGCGACATCATCAGCTGCTAGGAGAAGAAAAGAGAAAGAGAAGGTGTTTCAGTGTTTCAGCATAGTTAATTTAAAATCACAGACATGGTCTAAACCCTGTATGGGCGATAATTTGGCCGAACATTGTCATTTTACACCCAGTGAGAACCATTGAGGAACTTCAAATGGCATTTTCTAGGGTGCAGGCTCTCATCACTCGTAGGCAGCTGAGACAGATTGGTTGCAAATGACCCATCACAAGTAGGAGCAGGCGCTCCCTGCCCCATACTCTGCCCATCCACCTCCCAAACCAACAAGTGGAGATGGGAAGGAAGCTGGAGACCTCAGGAGCGGCCGCAATGTGTCTCCCCGACGCTCATTTGCTCTCCCTGCAGCTCCCTTACACCTCACCCTACACAGGATCCACTGGATCTTCTCCAGCCGCCGCCTTCTTCCACCACTGGGATCCAGCTGCACATTTCCCCCCTGACCTGTGGCTGCTCCATAATGACTAAGTCTCTCCCCTACTATCCAGCCCTATGTGGAGACTCTTCTCAGGCTTCTCTCTCCTTAGTCAGATGAGAGAGTGACGATATCTACACACAGAATAGGGACGTCTCCTCCATCTATGTCTCCTCCTTGGTCTAATCCTGTCCAGTCACATCCACATCTGCAGGAGACATCTCTGCTTATTGTTACCGGCCCATTTCTTCCCCCTCCAGGTGCTTGGACTCTTCATCCTTATTCCTTAAGGAGCCGATAGGATCAGACACCATCAAGATGAACATTTGGATTGCTCTGCCATTCTCTAGCTCTGGTTCCCAAACTCCAGTCCTTGTGACCCCAGCAGATCATGTATCAGGATTATTTTAGCATTTAAAAGGTGGCGGAATTATTATCAAGGCGTCACCTGGGCAATACTAAGGAAATCGTGAAATCCTGACCTGTTGGAGGCTGTGAGGACTGGAGTGTGGGACACACTGCTCTAGATCTTCTGTTTAGAGTTGATGCAAATTGACTTCCATCGTCCAGATCAGTAATATGTGACCGCTGGATGAGGACACTG
Organism: Allobates femoralis; assembly: GCA_033576535.1. Lineage (NCBI taxonomy): Eukaryota > Metazoa > Chordata > Amphibia > Anura > Aromobatidae > Allobates > Allobates femoralis. The sequence goes on along the minus strand of JARQOC010000001.1, from coordinate 615,922,818 downwards.
AGAATTGCCTCATCCCCAACTCCTCTTTTGATTAGCGGCCTGGTGTGACCTCATTGTTGTGGCATAATGCAAATGTGACATTGTGCTTGGCTGAATAATCAAGAGAAGAGACACTTATACCATCAGGTAAGACGTAGTTCTCAAGGTTTCCCATTGCTGACATGGTCGATTGACTTGTGAACCAATTCACTAATGTTTTTAGATCCAAGTATCGCCTCTTCAGATTTTCTCTTAGAATTCTCACATTGAGGAATATTTCATCTAAGATCTTCTTTCCTCAGGTTCCTTATGATCAGGACTGTTTCCCTTTAATAGAGGATGGTCCTTTCCCTCAGTGACCCCCCCCGAGGATGGAGCAGGACAGAGACCACATGGCTGCTCGGATATTAGACCTCACCCTGGAGATAATCTACTGGATCACTGGAGAGGTGAGAGCTTCACATCACATCACTCTGATCTCTAGGAATAAAGCAGGGAAATGAGGGGAAAGGTGAAGGATTCTTATCCTCTGTGTAGTGATCGGCGTCTCCCCATACACAGGATCACACAGTAGTGAAGACGTCGTCTGGGGAGTGTGTGGCCCCCCGTGTGTCAGGAGGGCGGAGCAGGACCCCGAGTGACATCACCGAGCCTCCACCTCATTCACTGATACATGAGCAGAAGATCCTAGAACTGACCCACAGGATCACTGATCTGCTGAGCGGAGAGGTGAGCGCTGCCCCCCGGGAATGCTGGGACATTCTACAATAACGCCGGGGGAGGGGTCTGCTAATGACGGCTCATTGTGTGTGTCAGGTCCCTATAAGGTGTCAGGACGTCACCGTCTATTTCTCCATGGAGGAGTGGGAGTATTTAGAAGGACACAAGGATCTGTACAAGGACATAGTCATGATGGAGAATCCCCCGTCCATCACATCCCCGGGTAAGAGGAGACCTTCCTGGGCTGTAGAGGAGAGAACAGGTGTGAGAGTGCTCTAGATTCCCCATCATCTGCTCATCACATACACACAATGGATTCAGTCACTGCCGTTATTTCCTATAGATGGATCCAGTCAGAGAAATCCACCGGAGAGATGTCCCCGTCCTCTATATTCCCAGGATCGGCCAGAAAAGGAGGAGAATGTCCCCCGGGATCATCAGGTAGATGAGATTCCTGTCAATCCTCTATTTGATCACGTTATTGTCACTCAGTCGGTCTCTGCCTGGGGATCAAGTCAGGATCTTCTTCCTTTTGGTTTCTCTTCCAGCTCAGAGGATCTCCGGAGATCTGTCTGTGCTGCAGATATATTCATAAATAGATCATTAATTCTTTGCCTTTTATTAGGGATCAAACACACAACCTCCATCATGGCAGGCGGATAATGTCCTAGTGAGGCACAGGCTGCCCTGCTACGTATAGGAGGATTTTCTCTGCCTAAATATCCACATAGTATCTTCTCCTGGACATATTGTACTGGTGACCGCAAGATTCCTGTGTCATAGGGATTATACAGAAGATTGATTTCCTGTAAAGTTAATTTAAAAAAAAGGAAAACAATTGATCGAATACCCCTATAATTGTAACAACCCGCACAATACAGTGAGCAGATTATTGATTATTATTTTCCATTAAACCTGTAAAAAACATATTTTTGTCATTCTGGCACTTAAACAATTTGCAGCCCAAAACGCAAGGAAACAAGTCGTCATATAGTGAAGATTATGCAAAAATAAGTGTTATAGTGAATGAACAGAAAAAAAACATTTTGGTCGTGTTATATATTATATCTACTGTGTCCATGTGTGTACTAGGTGTATACATGTGTAATGTATTAGGGTGTGTGTATATACAGGCAGCACCTGATGGAGGGGGAGGGGAGCCCAGACACAAGTTCTGCCCGGGGCCCTTCACTGTCAGTGTCTGTGGCCCCGGCTGCCTCTCTGTAGGTGACTATTACTAATTGTCCCAGATCATCTGACCAAGATAAGGAGGTTCTTGGATGTTTAGTGAGAATCCTCGGTGTTCCTGTAAATTGTGTCCATTCACCGTGTGAGGAGATCCTGATCGCTTCATGTCTTCTAGGAGGTTTCTGACTTTTCCTGTAGATAAGATAAATTCTCATGTCTGTAATGTGGGATTCTTGCAGGAAAGTTCTGGTGGAACGAGGAGTGGACACGAAACCCCCACATCAGAGTCAGTGACCGGTAAGAGGCGCTCATAGATCTTGTCTGACTGTAAAGATCTTTATTATTGGAGATTCACAAATGTCTTCATGGTGATTATTACTATTATTGTTAATAATTGATGTAATGATTATCTGCTCCACGTCTCTGACATCATGTCCTCTATCTGTCTTGTCCTCTCTCCCTCTCTCTCTCTCTCAGGTCATGTCTTCATCTCTTCATACCTGACTTGGTTGAATATCTCTATTATTTCTCCCTTCTTCTCTCTGCCGGTTTAGACATCATTTATTTTTATACTTTATCTCCTATACTAAAATATAATCATAAACTAGACTGACTAAAGCATATAATTATAAACATAAACTGACCTGACTAAAATATTCTATTTTTGGTCATATTTTTTTCCAAAAATATCTAAAGTCTAAACATATTTTGCTTGAGAAAAAAAAAATGTTTCTTTTCCTAGGTGAAGACTGGAGGAGAAGCTGCCATGGAAATCTGCTTTTATCTCCCTTTGATAATGTAGAAGATAACAATTCCTCACAAGATAAAACTCCTAATGTTCCCGTGGTCCTTCACAGGCGACACGTATCCACTGATACCAACAGTCAGGAAACACTATTGTCTAATCAATCACTGATCAGCAAACAAGAAACCGGAAATAGACCGGGGAAAACATCTCTGTGTGGGAAAAAGTTTAATACAAAATCTAATTTTTCTTTGAATGAACAAATACACAGCAATGAAAGCTCATTTTCATGTTCAGAATGTGGGAAATCTTTTACCAAAGAAATTAGTCTTGTTAGACATCAGAGAACTCACACAGGAGAGAAGCCACATTCATCTTTGGAACATGCACACCACTTTATGGCTGAGAATCATCTAGAAACACACACAGGAGAGAAACCATTTTCATGTTCAGAATGTGGGAAATGCTTTGCGAAGAAATCAAATTTTATGACGCATCAAAGAACTCATACTGGGGAGAAGCCATATTCATGTTCGAACTGTGGGAAGTGTTTTACTCGGAAATCGAGTTTAATAGAACATCAAAGAACTCACACAGGGGAAAAGCCATTTTCATGTTCAGAATGTGGGAAATGTTTTATCAAGAAATCAAACCTTCTCAAACATCTAGGATGTCACACAAGAGAGAAGCCGTTTTGCTGTCCAGAATGTGGGCGATTTTTTGCCAAGAAATTAAGTTTTGTGTCGCATTGTAGAATTCACACTGAGGAGAAGCCATATTCATGTCCTGACTGTGGGAAGTGTTTTACTCGGAAATCAAACCTTGTGAATCATGTTAGAATTCACACAGGAGAGAAGCCGTTTTCTTGTTCAGAATGTGGGAAATGTTTTGCTGAGAAATCGGATTTTTTGAAACATCAAAGAATTCACACAGGGGAGAAGCCATATTCATGTCCTGACTGTGGGAAGGGTTTTTCTCTGCAATCAAACCTTGTGAAACATGTAAGACTTCACACAGGAGAGAAGCCGTTTTCTTGTTCAGAATGTGAGAAATGTTTTAATACAAAACCAAACTTTCGGAAACATCTCAGAACTCACACAGGAGAGAAGCCTTTTTGCTGTTCAGAATGTGGGAAATGTTTTGTGCAGAAATCACAACTTGTGACGCATCAAAGAATTCACACTGATGTGAAGCCATATTCATGTCCTGAGTGTGGGAAGGGTTTTACTTCTACATCACATCTTATATCACATCTTAGAATTCACACAGGAGAGAAGCCTTTTTGCTGTTCAGAATGTGGGAAATGTTTTACTGAGAAATCAAAACTTGTGAGTCATCAAAGAACTCACACAGGGGAGAAGCCATTTTCATGCTCAGAATGTGGGAAATGTTTTAGTCATAAATCAAATCTTATGAAGCATCTAAAAGTTCACACAAAGTAGAAATCTTTTTTATGCTTAGAATAGAAGTAACAGTTTAGCCAGAAATCGGGGCTTGTTAAGTATTGGAGAATTCTCCCAGGGAAAAAGCAATTTTAATGCTCCGTCAATTGCTTAGTGGCCATGGCTGATTACTGCATATCTGATAGATGTGATGGATGTGCAGTACTGCAGCCACTGTTTCATTGATGGAATTACACTCTGCAGCTTTACAACTGTGTACTTGCAATGGGAATCCACCGATCAGACATTGATGAGCTATCCTAGCGATAGGGCATCAATGTTAAAGTCCTGGACAACTCCTTTAAGAATCAGTTATTACTTTAAATGTAGACACATTAAAGGATAGAGAATGGCTCAAAATGTTTACTTTCTTGATCCTCCTACAGATAATAGCTTTGGATAATTAACAGTATTTAAAACAAATACAGCAGGTATTTGCTCCCTGCAAGACCTATGTACACAATAAAGCAGGAGCGTTTTTTCTCACTACGATCTACGACCATGGCCGGCCTTAACTATGGCCGACTAGTGCAGTCGCACAGGGTGTTGGCCGGCAGACACCAGAGGGGGTGCTGCAGGGAGACAGCAACTCAATTTCACTTGCTGCTCCCATTCTGCACAGGCTCCAGCAGGAAGACTGCAGGGGGAGCCCTCTCCTCCCTATGTGTCCTGTCTTCTTCCATCTTTTCCCGTGAGGGGGGACGGGCGCCTGCAGGCTCTGGCTGGAGAAGCTGATGACAAAGTCCCACTGCCTTTCTACATAGTTGAGTATAATGTACTGTGTATAGGTGTGTGATATCTGTAATATATTATGTCCTGTTAATATGTGTTATATACATGTTCAGTGGGGATGGTGGACGACGGCTGCCGTTTCGCGGGGCTATGCTGCTTCAACAGGTCTAGTTCCCATCTCTTCACAACAGCCTGCAGTGACCAGAGTGCCACCTCACCACCACTGGACCCGGCGCTCCACCACCACTGGACCCGGCGCTCCACCACCACTGGACCCGGCGCTCCACCACCACTGGACCTGGAGCTTCACCACTACTGGACCCGGCGCTCCACCACCACTGGACCCGGAGCTCCACCACCACTGGACCTGGAGCTCCACCACCACATGACCCGGCGCTCCACCACCACTGGACCCGGCGCTCCACCACCACTGGACCCGGAGCTCCACCACCACTGGACCCGGAGCTCCACCACCACTGGACCCGGCGCTCCACCACCAATGGACCTGGTGCTCCACCACCACTGGACCCGGGGCTCCAACATCAATAGACCTTGCGCTCCACCACCACTAGACCTACTGTTTCCCTCCCCTTTGCCCTGTAGAATATAAGCCCGCAAGGGCAGGGTCCTCTCTCCCCTCTATATCAGTCTGTCACTGTTAGTTTGTTCATTGTATTTTTAACTTGTTTGTATGTAACCCTTTATCATGTACAGCACCATGGAATCAATGGTGCTCTATAAATACATTATATATTATTATCATTATTATTTATTTTTATATTTACCCTCTACAAATGCCCTGCACCTGTCATGTATAGGATGTAATGTGTATGTGTGTATTATACTGGTGTAATTTACTGTATATACTCGCGTATAAGCCGAGTTTTTCAGCCCAAAAATTGGGCTGAAAAGTACCCCCCTCGGCTTATACGCGAGTCAGTGCTGTATACCGATGTATACATCGGTACATACCGATGTATACATCGGTATACAGCAGCCCCCGCATCCCCAGTAATGCAGGGCCCCCCCAGCGTCTCTCCGGTCACCTGTAAAGCAAACTATACTTATCAGTGTCCCGCTCGCACCCGCTCGCAGCTGCCGTCCGCGATCCTCCATCTTCATGCGACTCCTTCCTGTTTCTGTGCGCGTCGCCGGCAATGACGTCATTCCCTGCGACGAGCACAGGAAACAGGAAGGAGTCGCATGAAGATGGAGGATTGCGATGTCGGCAGCGGCGGGCGCGGACAGCGGGACACTGATAAGTATATTTTACTTTACAGGTGACCGGAGTCAGGCTGGGGGGGCCCTGCATTACTGGGGCTGCCTGTATACTACCGCTGGGGCTGTTATATACCTCTGGGGCCCTGTATACTAACACTGGGGCTGTATATACTACCACTGGGGCTGTATATACCTCTGGGGCCCTGTATACTACCACTGGGGCTGCTATATACCTCTGGGGCCCTGTATACTACCACTGGGGCTGCTATATACCTCTGGGGCCCTGTATACTACCGCTGGGGCTGCTATATACCTCTGGGGCCCTGTATACTACCACTGGGGCTGCTATATACCTCTGGGGCCCTGTATACTACCACTGGGGCTGTATATACCTCTGGGGCCCTGTATACTAACACTGGGGCTGTATATACCTCTGGGGCCCTGTATACTACCACTGGGGCTGCTATATACCTCTGGGGCCCTGTATACTACCACTGGGGCTGCTATATACCTCTGGGGCCCTGTATACTACCACTGGGGTTGCTATATACCTCTGGGGCCCTGTATACTACCACTGGGGCTGCTATATACCTCTGGGGCCCTGTATACTACCGCTGGGGCTGCTATATACCTCTGGGGCCCTGTATACTACCACTGGGGCTGTATATACTACCACTGGGGCTGTATATACTACCACTGGGGCTGTATATACCTCTGGGGCCCTGTATACTACCACTGGGGCTGCTATATACCTCTGGGGCCCTGTATACTACCACTGGGGCTGCTATATACCTCTGGGGCCCTGTATACTACCGCTGGGGCTGCTATATACCTCTGGGGCCCTGTATACTACCACTGGGGCTGCTATATACCTCTGGGGCCCTGTATACTACCACTGGGGCTGTATATACCTCTGGGGCCCTGTATACTAACACTGGGGCTGTATATACCTCTGGGGCCCTGTATACTACCACTGGGGCTGCTATATACCTCTGGGGCCCTGTATACTACCACTGGGGCTGCTATATACCTCTGGGGCCCTGTATACTACCACTGGGGTTGCTATATACCTCTGGGGCCCTGTATACTACCACTGGGGCTGCTATATACCTCTGGGGCCCTGTATACTACCACTGGGGCTGCTATATACCTCTGGGGCCCTGTATACTACCACTGGGGCTGTATATACTACCACTGGGGCTGTATATACTACCACTGGGGCTGTATATACCTCTGGGGCCCTGTATACTACCACTGGGGCTGTATATACTACCACTGGGGCTGTATATACTACTGGGGCTGCGTGTATACTACCACTGGGGCTGCTGTATCTACCTCTGGGACTGGTGTATACCACACTGCTGGGGGCTGTATACTTGTGCTAGGGTCCACCCTCGGCTTATACACGAGTCAATAGATTTTCCCAGGTTTTGGGGGCAAAAGTAGGGGGGTCGGCTTATACACGAGTATATACGGTACTTGTTTGTAATTCTACACATTCACCTGCTGAATCCCGGCACTGCACACTGTTAGGATTTCACTTGACAATTCGAGTTGTCATGTGATTTCGTACATGTGATTTGCAGACTTGTGGTCATGTGACGACTGACTTCTCCTCCTGCTTCCCTCATTATTATCATTTTCAGTTGACAGAAGCGGGAGGAGACGTCAGTCGTCACATGACCACAAGTCTGCAAATCACATGTGAGCGATCACATGACGACCACTCGAATTGTCAAGTGAAATCCTACCAGAGCTCATATTACACACCTTGTGGATTCAGCAGGTGAATGGGCAGAATTAATAACACATGGAGGGACGACTATCAGTGTGGGGCAGCAGAGCAGAGAGAAGCCGCCAGGGTGCGACCTCTGGAGCTCGTCATCCTGGTCACATCGTCCCCGGCCGGATATTAAATGTATATTTTCTCATCAGAGTAACACATACACGACTGCAGTAATAGAGGAGATGTCTGATTCCTCCAGCCCCGGTACCCTGCAGGAGGAATGTCAGGATCCCGGATCTTGTGGTAGAATAACACTGGAGCCTCATACATTACACGGTGTCACTGCTGTCTGCACATCACGTGGAATGGGTCAGTGCGGAAATGAAAGACAACATCAATGTAATGGAACGTTAGCAGCTGAGGTGCCTAATATGAGATTCTCCAGCAGCTAAGGTTTGTATTATGAGGTTCTGCAGCAGCTGAAATGTGTATTATGAGGTTCTGCCACAGTTGAGGCATTTTCTGCAGTAGCTTCAGTGATAATTGTAAGGTTCTGAAGCAGCTGAGGTATATTTTGTGGCAGCTAAGAGTGTATTATGAGGTTTTGCAGCAGATGAGATATATATTATACATTACAAAATGTGTATTAAGGAGTTCTGTAGTGGCTGAGTTGTGTATTATGAGATTCTGCAGCATCTGAGATGTGTATTTCAGGTTCTGCAGCAGCTTAGGTTGGTATTATGATGTTTTGCGACAGCTGAGATATGTTCTGCCATGCCTGAAGTGTGCAAATATCTGGAGGGTAAACAGGCGGCCCTTTCTCAACATGTATAGTGTGACGTCTGTCTGAGGCTACGAGCACAGAAAGGCTATCTCAGACAGACTAGAAACAAGCCGCTGTATTGGGCAGAACCCCAAGAAACCCCGACACCCATTAACCCCTCCACAGGAATCTGCATTTACAACAGGGTCCAGGAGATTGCTGCGTATGGAAGGACTGCAGTCTAGTCCGGAAAAGTCACCGAGCAGGGTCAAAGATGGGAGGTCAGGAAAAGGACAAAAGCAGGATCCAATAGCGTCAGGGAGCCGGGTCAGAACCAAGATGGCAGCAAGGTACAATATTCTGATGCAGATGAAGCCTTGTTCTCAATTTTTTCTTGATGTGCATTTATGTTTACAATTTTGTATACAATGTATATAAATGTTGCTTGTATTGTCTGTATGTATCCAGTGAACTGAAGGTCTATGTTAGGGTGCGTGCACACGATCAGTGTCCTCAGCATTTTGAACGCAGCACATCTTGCTGCTGCGTCCAAAACGCTGCGTAGTACAGTATCAGCATAGTGGATGGGATTTTAAGAAATCCCTTGCTCACTAAGCTTAACCCGAGCACAGCGTTCTTCAGCTCCGCTGCATGTTCATTTCATGCTGCGGAGTTGGAAGCGGCTCCCATCGGGTGCACGGAGGGACAAGCCGCCGCACACGGTGAGTACAGGGAGGCTGCGGTTTCACTGTGGCCATTTGCGTCTTTACTCAGATTAAGAGGAGTTGCACCCAACCCGCCCGTGAGCACACAGCCTCAGACTGAAATGTCTTCTCTGACTGGTTTATTTTGCTTTCCACAATGAATTGAAAATTATCCACATTTCTTGAGTGCCTGGTTAAAATTTCTATAATCTCAGAGGCATCCCGCAGCTTCGTACTCCACTCCAAATCCCACCACAGGCATCCCCCCGGTATCGTACAATCAAATATCCTACCCTAGTCACCCCCTCCCTAAAAATCCCACCCCAGTCACCCTCCCTCACCTAGAATCCCTCTGCAGGCAATCGCAGCATGGTTCTATTTTTTCCTTGGGCCATGTAGACTATGTGTTGCCCCATTGTATAACGCAGGAGGATGGTTGAGACTAGTGCCTGCCCTGCAGCATTTTTCAGTTTATATCCAGGGCTGTGGCGTTGGTAAGCCAAACCTCCGATGCTAACTCCTCAGTTTTCCTGAATCCAACTCCGACTCCACCAAAATGGACACCGACTCAAACTCCACAGTATTGTGCATAGCGCCCCCTGATGGCTCACTGCTGTGCACCCCTATGACTCACCCACCAGGGGCGGTGGGGTACTTGGAACTGGGCGGCAGTTCTACTTTAGGAGTTACGGGGGTTGAGACCCGGCACCATGACCCTGGGCGGTCAAGAAAAAGGGCAGTTTTTAGGAATAAACGTGACACCACCTGTAGTGTGCGGCTATGGGTTAGCCGCCGCTGCAGTCGGGACCTCTGGGGATGATGGGAATAGCAGTGAGGATGTTGAGCCCTCCACAGGAAGAGCTGGTCCCCAGGGCAACCATGAAGTTAATGAATATGCAGGCTTGTCGGGAGTGCGGAGCTCACAGTCACAGGCAGCCTCCTGCTGCTGGATCACCGAATCAGTCTATCTCGCCTCAGTCACAATAATCACAGCCTCAGACAACATTGAGCTTTAACCGAGTTTTACTCCTTCTCAGCAGTTGGTAACGTTCACAGACAGTTCATTAGCAGCTTCGGTGTGGTCTAAGCAGCCGGGATGGTTCATCTACGTCACCCCTCTTTCGTGTCTCTTTCAGGCCTTTTCGGTCTGTCCGCACGCTAGCTACGATCTAGCGGTCACAGGCCTTCATTGGGTTACCTACTGGATCCCCTAGCCCTAGTACGACGGCCTTCTTTTCACTGCGCCAGAGGTTGGGTCATGAGACATAAAGAGCCCGCACTCCGCTGGGGTTCGTGGTTGGAGCATACAGCGTCTGGGCCACTAAAGCAAAGCCGGCACTCTGGTTCCGGCCCAGTCCCACAGTGTCCTCGCTAATTCAAGCACACCTGGACTCCTTCTTTCTCTCACCACGGTCTACAGCCTTAGACCTGGGCTAGCGTCATAGTGGCACAGGCTACCGGGTCCATGTCCTCGCAGTCCTCTCTGGTGGTGTTCTTGCCTCTCCTTCTACTGACTGAACTTCATTCCTCGACTTCCCTTGGCTGACTCTTTCAGATTGTGTGCGTTTTCTAAACTTGGTGTTGTGTCCTTTTTGTTATGTTGTTACCTCTCCTAACCGGGTCCTTCTCTAACTTTCCACCCTCCACCCGGCTCCACCCGCTATCCCATTACTGGGCATAGAGTCCCTAGACTTAGGATCGGGAGTGTGTTGGGTGTGTGTTTGGGGTGAACGACTTACCAATCCCGGCTGCTGCGCCATCTCATGGCGACCGATCCACAGGGGCGCCACACCTACAGGACACGATACAAACTGCACACTGGGGACTGCAGGAAAATACAATGATCACACTATAATAGGCAGGGCACAGCATTGCTCACATTGTACCATATGTGCTGCCCATTTTTGTGACCAGGCGCATAGTCTGGTGTCATGCCCACGCCACTTTCACCTTTGCCTCCTGAAACTTGACATCCTCTGGTGCCAGCGTTGACCCCCAATAGAGCAGATATACAGGGCACCTGAGGCGGCCAAAGAACCACAGTTTCCAAACTTTGCTCCAACATTTTATGACTGTTCTGATTGGATGGGCAAAGGAATAGGCAGGGCCTTTCAGCTAGTAGACTGTCACGTGACTATGGTGATTTCTGTGAAGGAGGGGATTGGACAGGGAGCAGTCACATAATGGTGAGGTAATCTCCGTCACGTGATAGGGACGAGATCTGATTTCTCATGGCATGAAGAGACGCCATTGTCTCATGCAGTCGCCATTTGTGTATACTGGACGGAGCCGATACAGGTCGCTGCAGCTCACACAGAGGAAGGTCGAGGCCGGGGCTGCTGGGTGGTTTTGTTTTTGTATAAGGTTTTCACCACAGGAACCCACATAGATAATCCTCTCCTGACAGCCTCCCTCCATCCTGACAGCCTCCCTCCATCCTGACAGCCTCCCTCCATCCTGACAGCCTCCCTCCATCCTGACAGCCTCCCTCCATCCTGACAGCCTCCTTCCATCCTGACAGCCTCCTTCCATCCTGACAGCCTCCCTCCATCCTGACAGCCTCCCTCCATCCTGACAGCCTCCTTCCATCCTGACAGCCTCCCTCCATCCTGACAGCCTCCCTCCATCCTGACAGCCTCCTTCCATCCTGACAGCCTCCCTCCATCCTGACAGCCTCCTTCCATCCTGACAGCGGTTGAACATAGTCTGTATGCTCTCTGAGGACACCGACCTCACTCATGCAGTGTGATCAGATTTGGGGCTAATGCTGCTGGGGACCCTCTGTGTTGGGATTTGGGGAGGCGGAATAATGCTGGGGGCTTTCTGTGATGGGATTTGGGGTAGGGAGGGTAATGCTGGGATCCCTTGGCAGTGGGATTTGGGGGTCATATGATGATGTGGGGGATGCCAGCAGTTGGATATGAGGGTTGTACCATGCTGTGGGGGATGCCAGCAGTGGGATTTTTGGGAAGGGGAGCGACTGTGGTGGAATTTGGGGATTGTCTGTGAGTCACAGATTACTCGCATCTATACAAGTCTACGGGTGTGAGTGAAACATTGCACTGCACTTGGCACACATCCGAATGCAGTACGATACACGCTGAGGCCAGTGATGGAGGAGATGGGGAGATTAGTTTCTTCCTCTCCTCTGCAGCTGTGATCACAGCATCGGATCACAGTAGAATGACACTTGTTCACGCTCGCAGCTAACATATCACATCCGATACTCCCACATTGAATGCCTTCGCTAGGGTCTTTACCCTTAGAAGCACTGGCCAGTGCTTCTATATAGCAATAACATGGTCTCCTCCCTGGCTGAGCTGCTGGGTCCTAGCTGCCCACACAGTTCAGCTCTGCCAGTGTCTTCTCCCTGTAACTGCAGATCCTTGAGAGACTCATGTACACAATGGAAAATGCGCAAAACAAGCCATTGATTTTTTTGGTCCAGGTTTGAGGTATTAGTCTGAAGTATCACTAATGTGCCTGCAGACTTTTAAAAACTCAGTTTTCACAAAATGGGTGTGGTTTGAGTATGGATAAAATTTTCTGCGCCGCACACTTTGTCCCTATTTCTGTTCTTCAAAGGTTGGGAGATATGCCGTACGTGAGAGATTACAATAGAATAGAGGCTCTAAGGGCCCCTTTACACGCGGCTACATTTCTAGGGTGGCTACAGGTAACTTACTGGTTGCAGTGAAATCATGGAGACAAGGTTCTATCTTGTTGCTGTGTGCAAATGGAATAATCTCTCCATGATTTCACTGCAACCAGTAAGTTACCTGTAGCCACCCTAGAAATGTAGCCGCGTGTAAAGGGGCCCTAAGGTGGGAGTACTGCCGAAAGCCCAAAGCCCTTTGTCCAAAAAGAGAACATAGAATGTCCAAGGTCCAACTGATGGAGCTGGAAGAAAGTAGAGCGAGAAGACCAGAGCTGTCTTAGGCTGGTTTCACACTGCAGAATTTTCCCTGATCAGGGTCCATCCAGTTTGTGTGCCAAAACCAGGAGAGGAACTTGCAGAGAAAAACTGTAATTGAAAGATTGAGTTTTGGAGACACTCCTGGTTTTGGCACACAAACCGGATGGAACTTGATCAGGGAAAATCCTACAGTGTGAAAACAGCCTTACTGATCTACTCTAAAGATACATTAGCCCTTTCAACCCAACAGGTGGTCATTGCTCTGGTGGAATGAACCCTAATCCCTTGAGGGGGATCTTGACCAGAACATGAAGAGGCTAGATGAATGGCCAGCTTTACCCAGTATAGTAGATTTTGCAGCTACTTTCCCTTCTTGGGCCCCTGAAATAGTACAAACATAGCTGTAGATTTACGCCAAAAGCTAGACTTTTCTAAGTATTGCAATACACATCGTCTTATGTCCAGTGTATGAAACTCTCCCTAAGATCTTGGGTAACTGCAAAAGGAAGAGAAAATGATCTCCTGGCTTCTGTGGAACTTAGAATTAACTATTAGTATAAAAGTGGGGTCTGGCAATAATATTATCCCATCAATATATTGCCTATTGATAGGCACTCACCCTTCCTGGAGGCGGCAGCTGCCATGCTAGGTGGGGCTCTGGGTTCCTCCACGCTGGGTACACCCGGGTCCGACATTATGAAGACGCTTTCAGACTCCTGCTGGATGCATCTGTGCAGGAGAAAGGCCTCTATATAGCTGTGCCTGTTGCCATGATTCCGAATCCGGAAGTGCTCCACATCCCCCGGGGTCGTGTGATATCATCTGGAAGTAGACGCATCTGCGCTTGTGCACTCAGCTGAAACGCGGGTTACAGCTTACACGCCGCTAGCCCCCCTCTCGCTGGCTCCGTCAATTGATCCCCGAAGCGGGCTGCCAGAATGCCTGCACCCTGGGTCCAATCGTGGTGTGTGTAACAGGGTCAGACACCTCCTGTTTAATTTATGAAGGAGGGACTCAAAATTACAAAGCCGATGTGGACAATGGAAGAACTGCCGAACAGTAGAGGGAAGAAGAAGTCCGATACCCCCAGTATTAGACATAAAGAAGGGCCTCATACACATTCCGAAATAATTATGAAGGAGGGCATCATACAGACTCTGGAAAAATGAAGTGTGAGGGTCACATGATGACCCTCTAAAAATAAGTGAGGGGCCGCCTCATGACCCTCTTAAAATTTGGAGTCAGGGCCGCCTGATGAGACTTCCAATGGTATTTTGCCACAAGATCCGGGAACCTGACATTCCTCCTGCACGGCCCCGGGGCTGGAGGAATCAGACATCACCTCTATTATTGCAGCCGTGTATGTGTTACTCTGATGCTGCCATGTTTCATGAAAATATACATTTAATATCCGGCTGGAGACGATGTGACCAGGATGACGAGCGCCAGAGGTCGCACCCCGGCGGCTTCATTGATGTCACCTCCTGCTTTCCTCATAGTTATTTTCAGTTGAGAGAAGCAGGCGGAGACGTCAGTCGTCACATGACAAGTCTGCAAATCACATGTGAGTGATCACATGACCATTTGACCCGGAAAGTAAAATTCTAATGACACGCCCACTCCAGGGCTGGGGATACTCGGAAACCGGGCAGCTTGTTGTTCTTCAGTCTCGGTTCTTTTCACTGGGACAGACTGGGGCCAAGAGCCGGTCCCGTGACCCTGGCGGTGCCATTTAATGAAGGGCGATTAACGGGAAAGACAGGGAAAAGGGGTATTCATGACGCCTCCTGCGGTACGCGGCCATGGGCGGCTACCCCTGCTTCAGAACCTCTGCGGACGATGACTGGCAGCTTGTATGGTGTCGCTCCCCGCAGGCGGAGTGCGTTCCTCAGGGCAGCTGTAAAGAGGTTTCAGTTCGTACCTTGGCAAATGTTCACTAGGTCATCAGCACCCCGGTGTCTCATGAGGCCTCTGCGACCAGTGGTCGTCGCTAAAGAAAGTCTTATACACTACAGCTGGAGTTCTGTTACTTTTACTCAGTGGTTTGAGCTGGACTGCTCCGGTTCAATGTTGTCTCCAGAACCAGGACAGTGCAGTCGAGCTTCTGTTGGTGTTCCTCTCTCTCTTACTGGGTGTCTCTTTCTCTGGTGGTTTCTCAGCGCTATAAGGTAATTTTTCTTCTGGGCGAGCACGACATCGCTCCGCTCCCCAGTCTCTCAGCACCTCCGCACACAGAGCTCAGGTACCGACAGCCACTGGTGCTCAGTTGTACCTCTCCCTGGTACTGCTCCCTAGTTCGTCCACCTTCAAGTTGAGTCGGCTGTTCGGCCACAGCTTCCCTCAGGAACTTGGAGCCTCCAGTTCAACGGTTCGAACATACAGCATCCGCGCCGTGTTCAGGGCCGGTTCCCTGTGTTGTCCATCAGCCCCTCTGTTCTCTCGCCAGATACGGGCGTACGGGGATCTACACCTCACTCCGTTCCCCAAAGGCTCCATTCTTCCTCCACACCCATCTGTCGTACCCTCCTGGGGCCAGCATGACCGTGCTCCAGCCCACAGGAGCTAACACCTCCTCCTCCTTCTGCTACTTCTCTACTACTCTCAGTTGTTCTGCTCCAGAACTTCTCTTTTCCCTCCCGGCTACGCTTGGGTCCTCCCTCTGTCCTGGGGTCCTAAGTGTTGTGTGTGTTTGTTTGTTTGGTTCGACTGCGCCATCCCAGCACCTGGAAAGCAGAGGCACTACTCTCCCTCTAATGTAGGAGTGCAGTACCTCTGGTGGCGGCTTAGCCTGTGGGGTGCCACACTAACAGCGCATATTACACACCTTGGGGATTCAGCAGGTCGATGTGCAGAATTACAAACTCGTAAAACACACCAATATAATACACGTATACATATTATACCTACACGTGACAGGTGCAGGGCAGATGTGGGGTTAAATAAGTTATATATAGGCTTACATTCTACAGAGTAATGGGGAGGGAGACAGTAGATTGAGTCTGCTCTCGTGGTGGAGCGCCGGGTCCAATGGTGGAGGAGCGTCGGGTCCAGTCATGGTGGAGTGCCGGGTCCAGTGGTGGTGAGGTGGCACCGTGGTCATTGCAGGCTGTAGGCTGTTCTGGAGAGATGGGTTTTCAGGTTCCGCTTGAAGGTTCGTAGTGTAGGGGATAGTCGGACATGATGGGGTGCAGAGTTCCAGAGGACGAGGGATGCTTGGGCAAAGTCTTGCAGCCCGTTAGATGTACAAGTGTCGAGGAAAGGAGGACGTCTTGGGAGGATCGAAGATTACGAGTTGGATGATATCGGGAGATTAGTTCAGAGATTTATAGGGGGAGACAGATTGTGGACGGCTTTGGAAGTCAATATGAGTAGTTTGAATATATTTGATACGCTGGGGAATTGGGAGCCAGTGGAGGGATTTGCAGAGGGGAGAAGTGGAGAAATAGCGAGGAGAGAGGTGGATTAGTCGGGCAGCAGAGTTAAGGACAGATTGAAGTGGTTCAAGAGTGTTAGCAGGAAGGCCACATAGGAGGAGGTTGCAGTAGTTAACACAGGAGATTATGAGGGCATGCACTAATACTTTAGTAGATTAAAGGTTGAGGAAAGAACGGATTTTGGAAATGTTTTTGAGTTGGAGGTGGCAGGGGATTGGATATGCAGCGTGAAGGACAAGGCAGAATCAATGGTTACTCCGAGGCAGCGGACTTCAAGTACAGGGCAAAGTGTGATGTAATTTATTGTGATAGATCTGGTAAGAAAGGAGTGTGAGATTTAGGAAGCGAGAGGAGAAGGAGGATATGTCTGATAGACATTCTGGGATTCTGGACAGCAGAGAGGTGATGTCAGGGCCAGAGGGGTAGATCTGAGTGTCATCAGTGTACAGGTGATACTGGAAGCCATGGGACTTTATGAGTTGTCCCAGACCAAGGGTACAGATGGAAAAAAGGAGGGGCCCCAAAAGATGGGGCAAGGTCGTGTGGGAGTGGGAGATGCTAAATATGTGGTTGGAAAGGTAGGAGGAGATCCAGGAGAGGGCAAGGTCAGTGATACCAATGGAAGCGAGGATCTGTAATAGGAGACAGTGGTCGACTGTGTTGAATGCAGAGGACAGGTCTAGAAGGAGTAGGGCGAAGAACTGTTAGCTTTGCCTGTAAGTTGTTAGTAATCTTGGTCAGGGCAGTGTCAGTGGAGTGGTGGGGGTGGATGTCAGATTGAAAGTTGTCAAAGAAAGAGTTGGATGAGAGGTGGAATGAGAGTACAGTGTGGACATATATATACAGAAGGGAAAAAGTATTTAGTCAGCCACAAATTGTGCAAGTTCCCCCATTTAAAAAGATGAGAGAGGTCTGTAATTGCCATCATAGGTGACCTCAACTATGAGAGACAAGATGACAAAACAAATCCTCACATTGTCTGATTTGTAAAGAATTTTTTTCAAATTTTGGTGGAAATGAGTATTTGATCACCTACAAACAAGCAAAATTTCTGGCTCTCATAGACCTGCAACTTCTTCTTTAAGAGGCTCATCTGTCCTCCACTCGTTATCTGTAGTACTGGCACCTGTTGAATTTGTTATCAGTATAAAAGACACCTGTCCACTAACTCAAACAGTCACACTCCAAACTCCAACATTACACAGGCTACCATGAGTAACACACTACGCCACCAGGGACTCAGATCCTGCAGTGCCAGATGTGTCCCCCTGCTTAAGCCATTACATGTCCCGGCCCATCTGAAGTTTTCTAGAGAGCATCTGGATGATCCAGAAGAGTATTGGGAGAATGTCATATGGTTAGATGAAACCAAAGTAAAACTGGTAGAAACACAACTCGTCTTATTTGGAGGAGAAAGAATGTTGAGCTGCATCCACAGAACACCATACCTACTGTGAAGCATGGGGGGTTGCAACATCACGCTTTTGGGCTGTTTCTCTGCCAAGGGACCGGGATGACTGATCCGTGTACATGAAAGAATGAATGGGGCCATGTGTGTGAGATTTGAGTGCAAACCTCGTTCTATCAGCAAGCGCATTGAAGATGAAACGTGGCTGGGTCTTTCAGCATGACAATGATCCCAAGCACACCGCCAGGCCAACGAAGAAGTTGTTTCATAAGAAGCATTTCAAGGTCCTGGAGTGGCCTAGTCTCCAGATCTCATACCTATAGAAAACCTTTAGAGGGAGTTGAAAGTCTGTGTTGCCCAGCGACAGCCACAAAACATCAATGCCCTAGAGATCTGTATAGATGAATGGGCCAACACGTAATTTCCCTGACATTACTTCCTCCTCTAATTGTTTGAATTTCTGAAGGTACGTGTATTATCTTCTTGTGTAACCTTAGTTGCTATTCTGCCTATAGAAAGAATGACCCCCTGGACAGCCCGTATGTCACAGGATACACAGGTTAGCTGTATAGACTGTGGGACATGAGTACCATTCCTGACTGCCCACCGGTTGTCACTCTTGTTTAAGCATTCACACATGTCGTTTATTCATTCACACATTATTTTTATTGAGCAACACGCATTCTCTAATCCCTATTCTCATGTAGGTAACTATCCAGAGGTGCACCCCACGACAGGCTTAGATTAGTGTACCAACTGGCAAAACCGGTGGATACACTCGGACTACCCTCTTGTAAATGTGGCACCCCAGGGTTTGGTGGCCACAGATACATCGGTGACAGAGAAGGATCTCCACATCAGGTAAGCCCGCACACAACACCTTCCACTCCAGATCTGAAGGGGGAGCTCTTCAAACTGAGTTCAAGCAAGGTCCCCTATAAATTCAGGCCTGGAGGCGGAGTTAGGAGAGTGCAGTTCCAGGGAGGACTGTGAAGACATCCTGGTGACGGAGCTGTGCTAAGCCCGTACAAGTGAGTGCTCCTGACCTGCGTGAGGGACCCTAGAGCAAGGGTAGGAGGCAAGGAGTAGTAGCAGCAGGGGGGAGTGGAACCATACCGGTTCGCCCCGGAGGAACAGCACCTGAAACCGGACACGAGAATACATGACTGTAAGGGACCTGTCAACCCAGCAGTCAAGACCAGAGGCTAGGGAGACTTCAGATCTCCTGGCCACAGCAGCAATTCAGGCACAGCCACTTAGCAGAGCCAGGGACCAACTGGCTCTCACCGGCAGAGCTTTCACCGCCTGCCATACAAGTGAGGACTACAAGAGAGGGTCAGGGCTTAGCTTCAGACAGCCTGGAACGAAAACACAGTGCAGCAGGGAGGCCTCATAACTCGCCGGGTGTGGAGATCTCGAACTGTTACCAGACTACCTGGACCCGTACCATCAGAGACTGTACCCTGGACTATACCTGAATCATCAGTAAAAGGTACGGAAACATCAACCCTGTGTGTGACTGTTATTGCGGCAATTCCCATATACCACAACTGCCTCGGGGATCCCACTCCACCATACCATACCATAGGGGAACTGTAAATGGCGTCACAAACTACTTTTATTTTTATAATTTTTCCTGACTTTTTGGCCACAGGACTGGGCACAGGCCCCAGTCACATTCCCCATGAATCAACGCCTGGGACTGGGTACCCCATGGCCCTGGGGCGGGTCATAATGACAAAATGGTACTGACCCAAACTGTGGGGGTGCAACTGTAGAATCGCCTTCCCTTTGCAGGGATACAGTTCTTTGTCCATATCCCTAGGGTTACCCTTGAGCCTAAATGTGAAGCCTTTGGGGGCATATAACAGGTGTAAATGCATCTTCAGTTTGACTCTTATTAAAGTTCAATTATAGTCTTGAGTTCAATCAGATTCTCTGCAATAAGGAGCACGATGCTCGCCAGCCATCTTGTCAGTCCTTTGAATCGAATTGGTGTGATTAGGTCATCTGAAAGTCAAAGCCTTGTTCTTTTAGGGGTTCTGGCGTGCTTGTCATCAGGTGTAGTCCTTATTGCTGCGAAGATATTCATGCATTCCCCCATCATCTGCTTATGGAGCTGAGATTCTTCACTCTATTAACTTAAAAGAAAAACACTTTAGTTCACGGATATATTATTGTGGCGCCCCTACAGACAAACCACCACCAGAGGTACGGCCCTTCTGCGGATAAGAGGTGTAGACTCCAGAGACCCACCCACTGGGTCTCCCCGCCGCGCAATGAGCAATGCAGACACATGGGATATCTTTTCCATACTTTATTGAGGGTATAAACGTAACACCACTCATATGTAATTGAAAAAGGGGTTGGATTGTTTTGGCCGTAGCTCAATTGTAGGCACCAATCTACCTTATAAACCCAGAGAAGTAGAGGCCCGATGGCACGGCCGTCCGCGGCAGGTTGGCTCTCACCAGCGCCCTCATCCACCAGCCAAGGAGTAGTGAGGGTATAAGCCCGAGCTGCAACCCCCACCGAACAACCACGAAACTTGGACTGCTCCGCCCTGCACCTGAAAGAGAAATTCACCAAACCGAACTTGCTTATGTGTAAGCATCTTCCATGACCAAATGGCCCTTGACCAAACCAAATGGTAAATGTGCCCGCCGGACAGCCCTGATCAGCAAACTACGGTCAGAGTTCTCCAACCCGGACTGACACCATCTGGAAAGAAGCGATTAGCATCTCTATGGTCTTTGTTACACGATGCTCAGAGTGTCAGGTAAACATCTTCCATTGCCCACTTAAATGGTTCCGTTTTCACGTGTCTGTAAAGACCCCCGCTAAATGTATGCCTAAACATACAGTTGTGGCCAAAAGTATTGACACCCCTGCAATTCTGTCAGATAATACTCAGTTTCTTCCTGAAAATGATTGCAATCACAAATATTATCATCTTCATTCCATTTGTCTTCAATGAAAAAACACAAAAGAAAATGAAGGAAAAAGCAAAACATTGATCATTTCACACAAAACTCCAAAAATGGGCCGGACAAACGTATTGGCACCCTCAGCCTAATACTTGGTTGCACAACCTTTAGCCAAAATAACTGCGATCAACCGCTTCCGGTAACCATCAATGAGTTTCTTACAATGCTCTGCTGGAATTTTAGACCATTCTTCTTTGGCAAACTGCTCCAGGTCCCTGATATGTGAAGGGTGCCTTCTCCAAACTGCCATTGTTAGATCTCTCCACAGGTGTTCTATGGGATTCAGGTCTGGACTCATTGCTGCCACCTTAGAAGTCTTCAGTGCTTTCTCTCACACCATTTTCTAGAGCTTTTTGAAGTGTGTTTTGGGTCATTGTCCTGCTGGAAGACCCATGACCTCTGAGGGAGACCCAGCTTTCTCACACTGGGCCCTACATTATGCTGCACAATGTGTTGGTAGTCTTCAGACTTCATAAGCCATGCACACGGTCAAGCAGTCCAGTGCCAGAGGCAGCAAAGCAACCCCAAAACATCAGGGAACCTCCGCCATGTTTGACTGTAGGGACCGTGTTCTTTTCTTTGAATGCCTCTTTTTTTCTCCTGTAAACTCTATGTTGATGCCTTTGCCCATAAAGCTCTACTTTTGTCTCATCTGACCAGAGAACATTCTTCCAAAACGTTGTAGGCTTTCTCAGGTAAGTTTTGGCAAACTCCACCCTGGCTTTTTTATGTCTCGGGGTAAGAAGTGGGGTCTTCCTGGGTCTCCTACCATACAGTCCCTTTTCATTCAGATGCCGACGGATAGTACGGGTTGACACTGTTGCACCCTCGGACTGCAGGGCAGCTTGAACTTGTTTGGATGTTAGTCGAGGTTCTTTATCCACCATCCGCACAATCTTGCGTTGAAATCTCTCGTCATTTTTTCTTTTCAGTCCACATCTAGGGAGGTTAGCCACAGTGCTATGGGCTTTAAACTTCTTGACATTGCGCACGGTAGACACAGGAACATTCAGGTCTTTGGAGATGGACTTGTAGCCTTGAGATTGCTCATGCTCCTCACAATTTGGTTTCTCAAGTCCTCAAACAGTTCTTTGGTCTTCTTTCATTTCTCCATGCTCAATGTGGTACACACAAGGACACAGGACAGAGGTTGAGTCAACTTTAATCCATGTCAACTGGCTGCAAGTGTGATTTAGTTATTGCCAACACCTGTTAGGTGCCACAGGTAAATCACAGGTGTTGTTAATTACACAAATTAGAGAAGCATCACATGATTTTTCTAACAGTGCCAATACTTTTGTCCACCCCCTTTTTTTATGTTTGGTGTGGAATTATATCCAATTTGGCTTTAGGACAATTCTTTTTGTGTTTTTTCATTGAAGACAAATTAAATGAAGATAATAACAAAGAATTTGTGATTGCAATCATTTTCAGGAAGAAACTGAGTATTATCTGACAGAATTATTATTATTATTATTTATTTATATAGTGCCATGCCGCTTTACATGCTAAAAGGGGCAGACTAGGACAAGTAACACTAAATGTGGATAATTCGGTCGTACAGATACAAGAGGGGAGAAATCCTGTCCACAAAGGCTCACAGTCTACGAGGGCGGGTGGGGATACAGTAGGAGGGGGAGGTGCTGGTCGTGAGGCAGTGCGGTGGATTGGGTCTCATTGCAGGTGGTAGGCTTGGCGGAACAGGTGGGTCTTCAGGCTTCTTTTGAAGGTTCCCAGGGTAGGAGAATGTCTGATGTGTTGGGGCAGTGAGTTCCAAAGTATGGGTGAAGCACGGGAGAAATCCTGTATGCGGTTGTGTGAAGAGGAGATGAGAGGGGAGTAGAGAAGGAGTTCTTGGGAGGATATCGGGAGACCATGTCAGATGTATGGAGGGGACAGGTTGTGAATGGCAGCATTGCAGGGGTGTCAATACTTTTGGCCACAACTGTACTTACCTTCTCATCCTCGTCCTCCTCATCTTCCACCCATGTAAACCAACTTGCATACCCTGGCAGAAACCTCACACATCTTGACACTCACACTCCAACGCCATTTTACCGCTATCATCCATATCCTCACTCCACGACACAGATAATGCCACAGCTTTCTACAGCTCTACACTCACATCAGCTATTGCAGTTGCCTCCCATTCATGGCAGAACACAACGAATCAACAGAAATCCCTGGCACACAGATACCACTAAAAATCTGCAGTGAGCGGCTAGGGTTGCAGAGCGGCGCTGGAAGAAAACTCATTCACAAGAAGATACACAGCATTCAAACAAGCACTTCTCACATTGAAGTCAGCACTCACCACCACTAAACAGAATTACTTAATTACCCTCATATCCTCTTTGTCCCACAACCCCAGGCAGTTATTCAACACATTTAAGTCCCTCCTTTGCCCCCTCCTACTTCTCGTATCTCTGCAGAAGACTTTGCAACATACTTCATCAACAAGATTGACCAGATCAGACAAGCCTTTGCTACCCAACCACAGCAACCCCCATGTATACCGGATCAACCCCCTCCCCCACTAACCCTCCTCCCATCCATCACTGAAGGAGAACTTGCACACCTCCTCTCCAGATCGCACCTCACCACTTGTGCACTGGACCCCATCCCATCAAACGTCCTGCCCAACCTCACCACAACACTTATCCCAGCCCTAACCCACCTCTTCAACCTATCACTACCTTCTGGTACCTTTCCTTCTGCTATCAAACATGTAACAATTACACCTGTCTTGAAGAAGTCATCCCTTGACCCCACTTCCACATTCAGCTACCGGCCCATATCCTTGCTCCTGTTCGCTTCCAAACTACTCGAAAAGCATGTCCACACTGTGCTCTCATCACACATCTCTCATCCAACTCTCCGGCTTCCGCCCTCACCACTCTACTGAAACTGCCCTGACCAAAATTACTTACTGCTGTCCAGAATCCCGGAGTTTATATCAGCCATATCCTCCTTCTTCTCCTCCCGCTTCCTAAAACTCAATGTAGACAAAACTGAACTCATCATCTTTCCTCCATCTCACACATCTTCCTTGCCAGACTTATCTATCACAATAAATGACATCACACTTTTCCCTGTACCTGAAGTCCGCTGCCTTGGAGTAACACTTGATTCTGCCTTGTCCTTCAAACCGCACATCCAAGCCCTTGCCGCCTCCAGCTCAAAAATATTTCCAGAATCTGTCCCTTCTTCAACCTTCAATCTACTAAACTATTAGTGCATGCCCTCATCATCTCCTGCCTTGACTACTGCAACCTCCTCCTCTGTGGCCCCCCTGCTAACACTCTTGAACCACTTCAATCTGTCCTTAACTCTGCTGCCCTACTAATCCACCTCTCTCCTCGCTATTCCTCCACTTCTCCCCTCTGCAAATCCCTCCACTGGCTCCCAATTCACCAGCATATCCAATTCAAACTACTAACATTGACTTACAAAGCCGTCCACAATCTATCCCCCCCATATATCTCTGAACTAATCTCCTGATATCCAACTCGTAATCTTCGATCCTCCCAAGACCTCATTCTTTCCTCCACACTTGTACGTTTCTCATCTAACCGCCTGCAAGACTTCGCAAGAGCATCCTCCATCCTCTGAAACTCTGCACCCCATCACGTCCGACTGTCCACTACACTAGGAACCTTCAAGCAGAACCTGAAAACCCATCTCTTTAGAACAGCCTACAACCTGCAATGACCACAGTGCACCCTCAACACCATTGGACCCGGCACTCCACCACCACTGGACCTGGAGCTCCACCACCACCCGAGCAAATCCAACCTACTGTCTCTCTCCCCAGTGCCCTGTAGAATGTAAGCCTGCAAGGGCAGGGTCCTCTCCCCTCTGTACCAGTCTGTCACTTTGTTCATTGTATTTTTAACTTGTCTGTATGTAACCCTTTCTCATGTACAGCACCATGGAATGGATGGTGCTCTATACATAAATAAATTATAATTAGTGGCTGATGCTGCAGTGTGGGACCTCTAGGAATGATGGGATTGCAGCTATGGTGGTATCATTTATAATGGATAAAGTTTTCTGGTGAGCAAGGTTTCCTCCATAGGCATTCAGCACTCCTAGAGCATCACTGGAGGAATCGCATTTGCGATGTGAGCCAAGGCTGTTTTATTCTGTGTTTGGAGGTTCTGAGGGTGAGAGGCGCTACTTGGTGCAGAGTGCTTCTGAAAGTGTCATTATAGTGATTCCCTGCCAGATCGGGACAGGAGAATGAGGAAATTGGGGACAGTGATGAGTGTAGAGAGTCTGTGAATGTATGAGGGTTAATGGCTTGTAGATTTCTAGATGTGTGGTAGGTAGGGGTGGGTTGTTGTGGGCGAGGATTTGTGACCGTGAAGTAGAGAATGTTGTGGTCAGAGACAGGAAGAGGTGAATTATCTAAGAAGGAGGTTGAACAAAGCCGGGTAAAGACCAGGTCAAGGGTGTTACGTCTTTGTGTGTCTCAGAGGTTGAGAGCTGTGAGAGGCCAAGAGATGTGGTTAGAGATAGGAGCTGGGATGCAGATGGGGAGATGGGGCTGTTTATGGGGATGTTAAGGTCTCCCAGAATAAGGGCTGGTAATTCTGAGGACATGAAGTGTGTCAGCCACACAGAGAAATGATCGAGGAACTGGGTGGATGACCCTGGGGGGTGGTATACAACAGCTACTCTGAGGGGGAGGGGATGGAAGATCCTAATGGTGTGGACCACAAAAGAAGGAAATGAGAATGATGGGGCTGGAGGGATGACCTGAAAAGTACATTGTGGGGATAGGAGTAAGCCAACTCCACCACCATGTCTGTTCCCAGGTCTCGGGGAATGGGAGAAATGTAAGCAGTGTCTGAATCCAGGATCTAGGTTTCTGTGAGGGCCAGCAGATTAAGAGAGTTGGTAAGAAATTAATTGTGAATGAAGGGAAGCGTATTGCATACAGACTGTGGATTCCAGGGAGCGCAATTAAAAGAGGGAGATGAAGGTGTGCGCGTAATGTTAATGAGGTTAGTAGGATGTTTATATGAGGTGGGGGAGGGGTTGAAGTTAGCAGAGGGTGGACCAGGGTTGGGAGAGACATCACCTGACAGGAGGAGCAGCAAAAAGAGAAAGAGCAAATCGTTTTTGGATTTGTCACATGGATTATGATGCAAAACTTTGGAATATAATGTGCTGATTCTTCAGTAAACTGAAGATAGCATGGGAGCTGTACATAGGGTAGGGAAGGAGAGAGGGGCTGATGTGAATGAGAGGTGATGGAGGGGGATGGGGTGGTGAAAGTGGATGGTAAAAGCACATAGGAAAACAAACAGTGAAATATGAGACACAGCAAAGATTGAAAGTGAAAAGAATTATACACATTGTTTTCAGTGGCTTGCTATCCCATTACCTTCTAGTCCATCCCAGTCACTTCCGGTCAATTTCTGGTTTATTTCATATCTTGACACTTTTATGAGACACTTATTTGAGACACAAAAGCAGACACGTCTGAAGTAGACGTGTAAGCTTGTAAGATATACTCAAAGAAGTGAATTCAGGTGTTGAAGAAGGAGGAGGGTACTGGACTTCATTAGCCTATTACCAATCAGGGATGAGCCACATGGTGCCTCACAGGCAGCTTACACAAAGGATCATAAAACAAAGGTATGTAGCGGGGAACAGTGGAATGCAGAGTTACATTCATGATAGAATGGGATATATTCCAGCATGAAAAATGCATCAGATCAGCAGCAGAGCTGGATGCATGAGACTACAGTTAAACGTACCTGTAGGGAGACACTGAATCGACATGATGATTAGGTGATGATCAGAGCAGTGCAGATATATTATGATAGACGGCAGATGATAGAGCTCAGTTGCTTCATATCATTTCTGGTCTATAGCCCTGATGTTAGCCCACAATAGGGAAATGGCTGGAGGAAGCACTGGTCCCAACCACTGCAATAAACAATACAAGAGGGAAGGGGAGACAGACAGGGAAACAACCAGGCAACTTCACGCCTGATGCCACTCTCCTGGCAGCAAATGGCATAGCACTAGTCAGCTCTCCAGAGAACCTCCTGCACCAAAGGAAGATTTTCCTGGAATAAGTTCAATCACCAGCAAAGGATGCTGGAACCATGTGATTATATAAAGGGGATGGGAGTGATCACAGAGTAGCCACACCTGGACAAAGATCTAGCTAGTTTGCTAGCAACAGAAACTGACATTAACTCCTGAACTGCCAAAGGAAGGGATCACATTTAATATCAAATCTCAATAAAATGAATGAGACAGAGGACTCAAACCAGTCACAAGTCTGCAAAGCAAGAGAGACCATCGTGACGGTACCCCCTCCCCTTTAATGAGGGGCCTCAGGACCCTCAAGAGCGAAGTAGACAGGATAACACCTACGAAAAGAACGACGCGACCTACCAGCGTTCAATTCTGTAACCCCCTGACCCTCAAGAATATCACCTGCGCCGCGAGGTAAAGATGGAGTAAACATCGGCTCTTGAGACACGACACATCTCCGGAGCCGTGAACATTACGGGTGCCAAGTACTGGGGGTAGCTACAGAACAACAAACCCAGAGGTCCTGAAGCACACTTCCACTTGATGGCATTAGTGCACACACGCATACACACTCATTTATTAACAGGC
Organism: Allobates femoralis; assembly: GCA_033576535.1. Classification (NCBI taxonomy): domain Eukaryota; kingdom Metazoa; phylum Chordata; class Amphibia; order Anura; family Aromobatidae; genus Allobates; species Allobates femoralis. The sequence goes on along the minus strand of JARQOC010000001.1, from coordinate 615,895,208 downwards.
ATGCATTTTTTGGAATGTGAATATCCCCTTGAAGGACCAATAACTGAAGTGTCACCCCAAAACTTGCAACTCCTACCGTCAGAATGAGGAACTTCCGTAGGGGCAACCACCCCCCCACCACACCTCTCATGGGGGAACACATAGGTTCAGAAAGAACTTGGGCAGATCGAGAAATCGTGCGTCTGCTCTCTGGTTTCACCTTATTTACATTAACCGGAGGAGAGGGAAGTACAGAGGAAATACATACACCCAGGTTGCCCTTTTCAAAATGACCTGGGGAGGGCGGCTCTTCAGATAGTGTATCGGGAGTAGACACCTACAGAACCAACTTAGGAACCGCACATTCAGGAGCTGGATCCCCAGTATGGACAACAACTCTCACGGATCCCTGGGAGGAGAGACCGAAGCCTAGCAATATCCTGTAGAGTGGGAATAGTATCCCCTCTTTATTCCGGAGGGATAACAGCTGGAAAAGAGGGAGGAAACATACACACCCAGGGCGCCACCCTAAACACGACCTGGGCGAGACAGCTTTTGAGACGTTTGTCTGGGTATGGATGGACAAACCCCCATGTGGTGACCCTTAAACCCACAGTAAAAGCACGCCCCAATCCCATGGCACACTACAGGTGACCTAACACGAGAGTACATTCCCCCCTATCTGCATAGATTCAACCACCTGCACATGTGGGACCTCCTCCATGGGGAAGACAGGGGGCTGGGTCCGGGTGGATCTTTCCCTGAAGCATCGATCTATTCTGATGGCAAGTGACATAGCGGCCTCCAGCGACTTTGGAGTAGAGTACTGAGCCATGGAGTCCTGCAGCCTACTAGACAACCCATGACAGAATGACTCCTAAGAGCTGGGTCATTCCATTGGGTACCTGTGGCCCACCTCCGGAGCTCCGAACAGCACTCCTCAGCCCGCCGCGTTCCCTGCTAGAGTCTACAGAGATTTGACTCTGCCAGAGAGACGTGTGGCGCCCCGCAACGAGTGCGTCACAAGAGGGTATTGCAGTCATAAATGCAGCCGCAATATTCTCTGACACAGCAGTGATCTGGTTAACTTTGAGATCCAACCCTGCATGCATCACCTAGAACAGAGGGTCAACCCAGGGTCCTGGTGGGCGGAGTGCTAGGGAAGTGTGTAGGAGAACAGACACTTAGGGTACCTTTACACACGGCTACATTTGTAGCTTGTCACCAGGCAACTTACAGGTTGCAGTGAAATCATGGATACATGGTTCTATCTTGTTGCTGTGTACAAATGGAATCATGTATCCATGATTTTACTGCAACCTGTAAGTTGCCTGGTGACAAGCTACAAATGTAGCCGTGTGTAAAGGTACCCTTAGTCTGCAGAGTAGTCTAGATCAGAGTCTGGAACAGAGAAGTCTAGAACTTGGAGTAAGAGCGGGGGCTCCGCACCCCGTGCAGCCCCTGGGCCGTCACCGGTCGGGTGTCAGCACCTGAGGCCTCAACAACCGGGATCGGGCATCACCAACCACGGGTTCCAAAAGACTCCCGTGCCCAAAACTTCACAGCCGGTTCACTGGTACCGAAGCTGGCAGCAGTTCACCTCTGCTACGCGAACCAGAAGCGTGGAGGAGCAGCTTCACAGGAGCACCCCACCAACCGCCAACTTCCAGTCGTCTAACCAGCGGTGTACCCACCGAGGGACCCAAGGCTCCCCAAAACATCCATAACGTATAGCTTGAAAGAAAAAAGGGGGAGGGGAACAAGAGGCGCAATAGTGCCTTATCACTTAGACACTCACAGTACGGTGGTATAAAAGAACCACTCACCTATTCCAGTTGTGCGCTTTATCCGGATGGCTGCTGCTGGACTCCCACCGACCACTTGCACGTGGAATCACACAGTAAAATGGGAAAGGAAACGGTGTTCACCAGTCCGTGCTGCCAGGATCCACTTGTAATTTTGTTAGAGAGTTAGTACTCAGTCCTGGGATGTGCTCCCCTCCCTTAGCCGACACGTGTTTCAATCTTAAAATCTTCCTCAGGGCCCTGAGGAAGATTTTAAGATTGAAACACGTGTCGGCTAAGGGAGGGGAGCACATCTCCGGACTGAGTACTAACTCTCTAACAAAATTACAAGTGGATCCTGGCAGCACGGACTGGTGAACACCGTTTCCTTTCCCATTTTACTGTATAACGTATAGCTTGGATAGGGATTGAAGCAGCCTCCCCGTACCCGATCTGGTATTCCTGGGCGACAATGGCAAAACACTTAGCTAGAATGGAGGAACACTGCGGATCTCTGGGGGACACCATCACTGCTGAGTCCACCCGGTCTACTACCTGTAACTGTATACCATGTACTGCCTGCTGGTTACAGTAAAGACCCGTTGCAGAGACTTTCTGTGTCCGTGCTTCCTTATGAACTGTCCGTCCGCACTACAAGGTAACCGTAGCTGCCGCACAACATCTTAAGCAGCTCCAGCCTCCGGGATCACCGCTCAGCCTGTGGGGAGCGTAACATCTTGCTGCTGTCCATCCCCCGGAGGTTCCGCAGCGTCGGTAACGATTACCGAAACTACTCATAGGTGGCGTCACGAATAAATTAAACCCCTTTAATCTGTTCCCTACAAGACGTCTTCAACTTTTGATCTGCACTCAACCAGGCCCCACTACCGGCAGGCGCGGCCCACCCGTGACAAGGAGGAAGGAGCTTCAGCCTGTCTAAACCGGAGTCCCGGCCACGGTGAGTCAGACGCCATCAGGGTCCCCAAAGCCACAAAAAACTCATCTACCGACTGCATAGATGGAGAGTTGATTGGTAGAGAGAAGGTCCAGAACTGGGAATCTCCTCCCAAATGGATAGAACGATCCACACAGTCTGTTCTTCACTCTCCGAAGAACATAGGCGGAGGCTGCAGTATACCTTGCAGGCCTTCTGGAACGCCCGAAACTTATCACACCACCCCGAAAACGTCAGGAAGAAATCAGAAAGGTGAATCTTGGGTTCCAGCTGGGTCTGAGCCTGGGCCAAGACCAACAGACCCGCAATATATGGCAGCTGCTACATCACCTGTTCCCACAGATCTGTCACCTCCTGTGAAAGAGTCTGCTTGAACTGAGCAAACACTGATGCAGGATCCAAACTGGATTCAAGAAAAATAAAGGTATAGGGCTGGTGACTATGTCATGCAGGACTAATGGGGTGTCTGGCTACCATGCATGACAGTGGCGCATGGCCTGAGGATGTCCGATGCATAACACAAAACTACAGATAGAGAAACACCAGGGAGGGGAAATACAGTGGAGGGCCGGGCTCATAGGGAACGGGGAAGAGGTGACGTCCTGCACTAACCTGCAGCTCTCCCTACTCTCCCTCTACAAGTTCTTTCAACCTGTCGCTGAACAGGACACCTAGTCCCTCACTGGCCATGATGTTAGCCCTCAATAGGGAAATGGCCAGTGGGAGCACTAGTCCCAACCACTGCAATAAACAAACAAGAGGGAAGGGGAGACAGACAGGGAAATAACCAGGCAACATTACACTTGCTGCCACGCTCCTTGGTAGCAGAAAGCTTATCAGTAGTCTGCAGTGAACCTCCTTCGCCACAAGAAACGTCGCCAGGAATACGTTCAATCACCAACAAAGTATGCTGGAACCATGTGATCACAAATAGGGAATGAAAGTAGCCACACCTGGACAAAGATCTATCTTACTGGCAACAGAGACTGACATTAATTCCTGAACTGCCAAAGGAAAGAAACACGTTTAATATGAAGTCTCAATACTGGAATGAGACAGAAGTCCCAAACCTGTCACAAGTCTCCAAAGTAAGAGAAACCATCGTGACAAGGGCACAGGACCAGGCCGGTCAGGATATGGGGTCTCCTCTGCCTCTCACTTTTATAATAACACTTCACTCCGGTCAGTATTAACCTCTTAATTTTCCTCTTCAGTTATTTATTAATTTGTTCCTTTTTTATTTTCATTATTGCTATATTCCCCTAACCTTCTGGGGTGCATGTGGTACTCACCTTTCTAGAATCTGCTCAGGGTCACTCCATGCCAAGTGAACCAATGAATATTACCACTATATAGTTAATTCTTTTGAGAATTAGTTTTTTGGTATCGCTGTGTTAGAGGATGCAAAATGTAAAGAAAGAAAATGCTATATATTTTTTTTAATTGATTTTCAATGTTGTGAAAAAATATGAAATTATGTGTTGCATTTCTTGAGGGTGAGAGGGGAGGAAGAGAGGGGAGGAAGAGAGGGGAGGAAGAGAGGGGCGGAAGAGAGGGGAGGAAGAGAGGGGAGAGAAGAGAGGGGAGGAGAGAGGGGAGGAAGAGAGGGGAAAGGGCGAGAGGGGAAGGGCGAGAGGGGAAGGGCGAGAGGGGAAGGGCGAGAAGGGGAAGGGCGAGAGGGGAAGGGCGAGAGGGGAAGGGCGAGAGGGGAAGGGCGAGAGGGGAAGGGCGAGAGGCGAAGGGCGAGAGGGGAAGGGCGAGAGGGGAAGGGCGAGAGGGGAAGGGCGAGAGGGGAAGGGCGAGAGGGGAAGGGCGAGAGGGGAAGGGCGAGAGGGGAAGGGCGAGAGGGGAAGGGCGAGAGGGGAAGGGCGAGGAGGGGAGGAAGAGAGGGGAGATAGAGAGGGGAGGAAGAGAGGGGAGGAAGAGAGGGGAAGGGCGAGAGGGGAAGGGCGAGAGGGGAAGGGCGAGAGGGGAGGGTGAGAGGGGAGGGTGAGAGGGGAGGGTGAGAGGGGAGGGTGAGAGGGAATGGTGAGAGGGGAGGATACGAGGGGAGGGTGAGAGGGAAGGAGGAGGGGGGAGGGTGAGAGGGGAGGGTGAGAGGGGAGGGTGAGAGGGAAGGAGGAGGGGGGAGGATAAGAGGGAAGGGTGAGAGGGGAGGGTGAGAGGGGAGGGTGAGAGGGAATGGTGAGAGGGAATGGTGAGAGGGAATGGTGAGAGGGAATGGTGAGAGGGAATGGTGAGAGGGAATGGTGAGAGGGGAGGATACGAGGGAAGGGTGAGAGGGGAGGATGAGAGGGGAGGGTGAGAGGGGAGGGTGAGAGGGGAGGGTGAGAGGGGAGGGTGAGAGGGGAGGGTGAGAGGGAATGGTGAGAGGGGAGGATACGAGAGGAGGATGAGAGGGGAGAGTGAGAGGGGAGAATGAGAGGGGAGAATGAGAGGGGAGAGTGAGAGGGGAGGGTGAGAGGGGAGGGTGAGAGGGGAGGGTGAGAGGGAAGGGTGAGAGGGAAGGGTGAGAGGGGAGGGTGAGAGGGGAGGGTGAGAGGGGAGGGTGAGAGGGGAGGGTGAGAGGGGAGGGTGAGAGGGGAGGATACGAGGGAAGGGTGAGAGGGGAGGATGAGAGGGGAAGGATGAGAGGGGAGGATGAGAGGGGAAGGATGAGAGGGAAGGATAAGAGGGAAGGGTGAGAAGGATGCTTCTTCACACGACAAACAGCAGATTGCACCGAGAGATGAGCTTTATACACACTCAGATCTGCTCTCCACCTATCCAGTCACATCTCCCAGATCTGCCCAGTAACAGAGTTAACCTGTGTGAATTCTTTGATGCTTCTTTAGAATATCTTTCTTCCCAAAACATTTCCCACATTCTGAGCATGAAAATGGCTTCTCCCCTGTGTGACTTCTGAGATGATCTACAAGACTTGATTTCCGAGTATAACATGTCCCACAGTCAGGACATGAATATGGCTTCTCACCAGTGTGAGTTCTTTTATGAGTCACAAGTTGTGATTTCTGGACAAAACATTTCCCACATTCTGAGCATGAAAATGGCTTCTCCCCTGTGTGACTCCTGATATGATGTATAAGACTTTCTTTCCGAGCAAAACACTTCCCACACTCAGAACATGAATATGGCTTCTCCTTAGTGTGAATTTTTTGATGAGTCACAAGTTGTGATTTCTGGACAAAACATTTCCCACATTCTGAACAGGAAAAAGGCTTCTCCCCTGTGTGACTCCTGAGATGATGTGTAAGAACTACTTTCTGAGTAAAACCCTTCCCACAGTCAGGACATGAATATGGCTTCTCCCCTGTGTGAATTCTTTTATGAGTCACAAGTTGTGATTCGTAAGCAAAACTTTTTCCACATTCTGAACAGCAAAAAGGCTTCTCCCCTGTGTGACTTCTGAGATGTTTCAGAAGGTCTGATTTCTTGCTAAAACATTTCCCACATTCTGGACAAGAAAACAGCTTCTCCCCTGTGTGAGTTCTGAGATGTTTCAGGTGTGATTTCTTGCTCAAACACTTCCCACACTCCGAACAAGAAAAATGCTTCTCCCCTGTGTGAATTCTTTGATGTCCCATTAGAATTGATTTCCGAGTAAAACACTTCCCACAGTCAGGACATGAATATGGCTTCTCCTCAGTGTGAATTCGTTGATGAGTCACTAAAGTTGATTTCTTGGCAAAACATTTCCTACATTCTGAACATGAATATGGCTTCTCCCCTGTGTGAGCTCCTGGATGATTCTCAGGAGAACCTTTAGGTATAAAGTGTTCTGCATGTTCCAAAGATGAATGTGGCTTTTCTCCTGTGTGAGTTCTCTGATGTCTAACAAGACTAATTTCTTCAGTGAAAGATTTCCCACATTCTGAACATGAAAATGAGCTTTCATTGCTGTGAATTTGCTCATTCAAAGAAATATTAGATTTTGTATTACATTTTCTCCCACGTAGAGATGTTTTCCCCGGTCTATTTCCGGTTCCTTGTTTGCTGATCAGTGATTGATTGGACAATAGTGTTTTCTGACTGTTGGTATCAGTGGATACGTGTCGGCTGTGAAGGACCACGGGAACATTAGGAGTTTTATCTTGTGAGGAATTGTTATCTTCTACATTATCAAAGGGAGATAAAAGCAGATTTCCATGGCAGCTTCTCCTCCAGTCTTCACCTAGGAAAAGAAACAACATTTTATTACTGTACAGTTATGCTGAAAACTTTACACACCCGGCAGGTTTTTTTCTTTCTTGGCCTTTTGATCAGACAATATGAATGATAATACATTTTCATTTTTTCCACTCATGTTTAGTGGTTGGTTGAAGCCATTTATTGTCAAACTGCTGTTTTCTCTTTTTAAATCATAATGACAACCAAAAACATCCAAATGACCCTGATCAAAAGATCACACACCCCTGTTCTTATTACGGTGTATTGCCCCACCTAACATCAATGACAGCTTGAAGTCTTTATCTCCTCAGATGGTAAAGCTGCTCATTTATCTTGGCAAAAATCCTCCAGTTCCTGTAAATTCCTGGACTTTCTTGCATGATCTGCGCTTTGCTTGAGTTCTCCCAAGAGCGGCTCAATGATATTGAGGTCAGGAGACTGAGAGACCACTCTAGAATCTTTACTTTCTTCTGCTGAAGCCAATGACAAGTTGACTTGACCTTGTGTTTTGGATCGTTGGCATGTTGGAATGTCCAAGTACGTCCCATGCGCAGCTTCCAGTCTGATGAGTGCAAATTTGCCTCCAGTATTTGCTGATCACACGCTGCATTAATCTTTCCTTTAACTATGGCCAAGCTTCCTGTGCCTTTGTAGCTCACACAGCCCCACATCATCAGCGATCCACCTCCATGCTTTACAGTAGGAATGGTGTTCACCTCCATGCTTTACAGTAGGAATGGTGTTCCTTTCATCATAGAACTTGTTGACACCTCTCTATATGTAACATTTTGTTGTGGCTAAAAAGTTCGATTTTGGTCTGATCACTCCAAATGACCTTGTTCCAGAAGGTTGGCAGTTAGTCTCTGTGCTGTTTGACATATTGTATGTGAGATACTTTGTGGCATTTGCGCAGTAATGGCTTTCTTCTGGTGACTCGACCATGCAGCCAATTTTTCCTCATGCTCCTCATTATTGTGCATCTAGAAGTAGCCACACCACTAGTTTTCAGTGAGTCCCTGTATTTCAGCTGATGTTATTTGTGGGTTTTTCTTTGCATCCTGAACAATTTTCCTGGCAGTTGTGGCCGAAATTTTTGTTGTTCTACCTGATCGTGGTTTGGTTTTTACAGAGCCCCTGATTTTCCATTTGTTAATCACAGCTTGAACACTGCTGACTGCATTATCAATTCCTTGTATACCTTTTTGTATCCCTTTCCCGTTTTATACAGTTTAACTATCTTATCCCATAGATCCATTGACAATTCTTTTGCTTTCCCCATGACTTACAATCCAGAAATGTCTGGATAAAAGATGCAAGAGTCTGTCTGGATCCCAGAAACTCACTCAGCTTTTAAACACACCCTGATTATAAGCAAACAGGTCACATATGAGGATGTTACCTTTGTTAGCCATTCAATCCCATTTGTGTCAACCTCTGTGCATGTTATCAGGCCAAAATCACCAGGGGATGTGAACTTTTGATCACGGTCATTTGGATATTTTTGGTTGTCATTATGATTTAAAAAGAGAAAACACAGTAGGTTGACAATAAATGGCTTCACCCAAACAGGAGTGGAAAAAAAGATAACGTGTTATTATTCATATTCTCTGAAAAAAAAGCCAAGAAAGCAAAAAAATCTGCCGGGGTATGTAAAGTTTTGAGCACAAAGGTATATATTCTAGTATAGGTCGACTTGAGCATAAGGTGAGGCACCTAATTTTACCACTAAAAGTTGGTGAAAATTTATAATAGAATTAATAAGCCTAGGATGGGAAATGCAGCAGCCCCCCATCCTGGTATATCATCCTCAAGCCTGATACATAGCCCCCATGCTGGCATATGAAAAAAAAATTTATCAGCTCACCATTGATGTCCTTCTCCGAAAATTCCCTTCATAGCATGGGTCGTGGCTTTGCAAATGCTGATTATGGAGACCAGAAAGCAGAGAATGACCCAGAGATGGGGAAATATGGCAGCACGTAGAGGAAAAGTATAACAAACTTCACTTTATTGCAAATCCATAAAAAATATAAAAATAATGCACAGTTAGCGACAGTCAGATCAGTCCATACAGTTAAGAGCTCCTATATACTTTTCCCCCCCCATCACTGGGTTAATCTTTGCTTTCTGGCATCCTAGTATATAGCCCCCCTAACATGGTATGTCCTCCATCCAAGTATATGCCTAGTACATAGCAAGCCATCATGGTATATTATCCCTCATCCTCGTATATCATCCTCCATCCTAGTATATGCCTGGTACATAGCCCCCAAACACTGGTATATGGCCCCCTCATCCTGGCGTGCACAAAAAAATAAACAATTTAACTCACCTCCCCATCGCTCCCAGCACTGAAGCGTCCTCCTGTCTTGTGCCGGCAGATGATCATGTGACCAGTGCGTGCAGTGATGATGACACGCCCCTCCAGGGCCTTAGGATGGAGGATCACAGGGACTAAGACCCGGGGCTCCGTGACCCTGGCGGTGTCATTAAAAGTTCGGTGTTGGTGGCTCTCTCTCTTAGGGAAGGTTATTTGGCGTGGAGGGTTCATTCTGGGTAGGGATGACTGGACCTGGGAATACTTGTGTTTTTACGTGACGCTACCTGCAGGATACGACTATATATGGCCACTGCTGCACAACAGTTCTCCTAGGGCCGATGGTTGGGAGGCAGCCATGTTCTTAAGCCCTCTACGGGTAGGGCTAACCCCCATGACAGCCTGAGTGAGATGAGGAGGAGTCGGGCCGGCAGGAAAGGGGTTACTCGGATACCGGGACGGTGGCTTCGGTGGGGATCACGGCTGGTCGGGTCCCGGTTTTGTGCCCTGGGAACTCAATGGCTGATGGGGATGATGATTGGGGAATTAGACGTGACGCCACCTGTGGTGTCTGGTAAGCGGTTACCAGCGCTGCAGCTGGGCGCTGTGGTGATGGTGTGGTGCAGCAGAGGTAGTACAGCTCCCCACAGGCGGAGCTTTTCCTCAGTGCGGCGGGGGGGATGAGGGGAGTTGTAGTTCCCAATCTCTGTGGTGCTGCAGAGGCCTTTCGGGCGACGGGTAAATGAAGCCAGACGCCAAATCAGCTCAACAGTTCCTTTACTGGTACCAGATGGATACGGTACACAGTACAGTCCGGCTCACCGGGGATTATAGCCACAGGTTTCAGGGTTCACCACAGAGTCCGTCAGAGGTGTCACTCAGTTCTTTTTCTTGGTCTCTATGCACAATGGCTCTCTGCCCTCCCACGCTGTAGTCTGGTCACCAGTCCCCAGGTCTGTTGCCTTAAGTCTTCGTTATCACTTGGCGTCTTGGACCTAGCTATGGGACTGAGGTTAGGCTCCTTGGTGGCTGTTGTGGCTCCCTTGTCAATGCCCACAACGTGCTGGTCTGCGGTTTGGAGTAAACCAAACCAAACAGCCTCGGCTCCAGTTTCACTGGTGTGACCTGGGTACTCCAGACGGCTCCTACCAGACTTGGAGAGTCCCCCTTCTTGTCTGATTCACCTCCGCTCCTCAAAGGTGCCCTCGCCTTAGGACAGCAGGGTCCCGTGCGTCCGTCCGTTCTCTCTCTTTGTTACCGTCTGACTGACTTGTGTCTTAACGGTCACTCATGTCTGGCTGTGGTCACACATGCCAAAACGTTTTTCATAGTGTTCCTTTTATCAAATCTGTTTCTTTTGGTGCTTTTAGAGGCTCTTGTGCTCCCAAACGTTAACAGATGGCGCCAAAATGTACCATTTAAAAAACGGACCGTTTTTCCACAGGGCCACATGTTATCAAAAAACGGTCTGTTTTTTTCCAGCACCCAAAAACGTTGCTAGCAAAGTTTTTTGGACCCTGGGAAGAGGTCTTCAAAAACAGAAAGACACAGAAAGTGCCCCATCCGTTAACGGTCTGTTTTTTCCCAAAAACGTTCCCAAAGCAAAAACGGATTGGCATGTGTGACCACAGCCTCTCCTGCTCTCCTAAGCTCCACCCCCTGGGATTTACTGAAATCCAGTCCCCTGTGCTAGGGTGTCTGTGGATGGGTTCGGTGGACAGACTCTGTAGTTCCCCCCCCCTCCACCTTTGACTATGGAGATACTACACTTTTATTTTGGGGTGCAGTACTCCCCTGTGGTGTCACGCCAGGGGAGGCGCCACAAAGACATTTGTGAATTTCCAATAATAAAGATCTTTACAGTCAGACAAGATCTATGAGCGCCTCTTACCGGTCACTGACTCTGATGTGGGGGTTTCGTGTCCACTCCTCGTTCCACCAGAACTTTCCTGCAAGAATCCCACATTACAGACATGAGAATTTATCTTATCTACAGGAAAAGTCAGAAACCTCCTAGAAGACATGAAGCGATCAGGATCTCCTCACACGGTGAATGGACACAATTTACAGGAACACCGAGGATTCTCACTAAACATCCAAGAACCTCCTTATCTTGGTCAGATGATCTGGGACAATTAGTAATAGTCACCTACAGAGAGGCAGCCGGGGCCACAGACACTGACAGTGAAGGGCCCCGTGCAGAACTTGTGTCTGGGCTCCCCTCCCCCTCCATCAGGTGCTGCCTGTATATACACACCCCCTAATACATTACACATGTATACACCTAGTACACACATGGACACAGTAGATATAATATATACACATAACACAGGCATAGACACTTTGTGATGTGATAACACGACCACAAGATTATTTCCTCCTCATTCACTTATAGCTGTAACGGCCAGAACACTTTTATTCTCCAGAATCTTCACTATATGACGACTTGTTTCCTTGTGTTTCCAGCTGCAGATATTTTAAGTTCCATAATGATAAAACCGTGTTATTGTAAGGGGTTAATGGAATATAAACAATTGCACCATGTTTTCTCTGTCACTGATCGATCGCTGTAAATAATCTGTTCCCTGTATTGTGCGAGTTGTTACAATTATAGGGAGATTATCAGAAAAATTTTCATTATTTTTGTACTTTTACAGGAAATCAATCTTCTGTATAATCCCTATGACACAGGAATGTTGCGGTCACCAGTACAATATGTCCAGGAGAAGATACTATGTGGATATTTAGGCAGAGAAAATCCTCCTATACGTAGCAGGGCAGCCTGTGCCTCACTAGGACATTATCCGCCTGCCATGATGGAGGTTGTGTGTTTGATCCCTAATAAAAGGCAAAGAATTAATGATCTATTTATGAATATATCTGCAGCACAGACAGATCTCCGGAGATCCTCTGAGCTGGAAGAGAAACCAAAAGGAAGATCCTGACTTGATCCCCAGGCAGAGATCGACTGAGTGACAATAACGTGATCAAATAGAGGATCTACAGGAATCTCATCTACCTGATGATCCCGGGGGACATTCTCCTCCTTTTCTGGCCGATCCTGGGAATATAGAGGACGGGGACATCTCTCCGGTGGATTTCTCTGACTGGATCCATCTATAGGAAATAACGGCAGTGACTGAATCCATTGTGTGTATGTGATGAGCAGATGATGGGGAATCTAGAGCACTCTCACACCTGTTCTCTCCTCTACAGCCCAGGAAGGTCTCCTCTTACCCGGGGATGTGATGGACGGGGGATTCTCCATCATGACTATGTCCTTGTACAGATCCTTGTGTCCTTCTAAATACTCCCACTCCTCCATGGAGAAATAAACGGTGACGTCCTGACACCTTATAGGGACCTGACACACACAATGAGCCGTCATTAGCAGACCCCTCCCCCGGCGTTATTGTAGAATGTCCCAGCATTCCCGGGGGGCAGCGCTCACCTCTCCGCTCAGCAGATCAGTGATCCTGTGGGTCAGTTCTAGGATCTTCTGCTCATGTATCAGTGAATGAGGTGGAGGCTCGGTGATGTCACTCGGGGTCCTGCTCCGCCCTCCTGACACACGGGGGGCCACACACTCCCCAGACGACGTCTTCACTACTGTGTGATCCTGTGTATGGGGAGACGCCGATCACTACACAGAGGATAAGAATCCTTCACCTTTCCCCTCATTTCCCTGCTTTATTCCTAGAGATCAGAGTGATGTGATGTGAAGCTCTCACCTCTCCAGTGATCCAGTAGATTATCTCCAGGGTGAGGTCTAATATCCGAGCAGCCATGTGGTCTCTGTCCTGCTCCATCCTCGGGGGGTCACTGAGGGAAAGGACCATCCTCTATTAAAGGGAAAGAGTCCTGATCATAAGGGACCTGAGGAAACAAGATCTTAGATGAAATATTCCTCAATATGGGAATGATACAAGACTGCACTTATCATACAATAAAGGTCTCATCCATTGTCTTCCATACACTAGATTATATCAGAGCGTCTACACAATGTCATGTTATAAATGTGTTTTTCTGGAGTAGAGAGAGGAGAAACTCTATTGTATCACACTGCCGTCCTGTGTGGTCATCATCATCACTGTGATAAGTCGTGCAGACTGTGGCGTCCTGTGTGGTCATCATCATCACTGTGATAAGTGGTGCAGACTGTGCTGTGTTGTGTGGTCATCATCATCACTGTGATAAGGGGTGCAGACTGTGCTGTGTTGTGTGGGGCTGAGCTGTCAGCGGTGGAGCATGTGACTGTACAGTCTGCAGTGGGTTATACTGTTCTGTGTGTCCCCAATGTGGTAAATTATCAAGGCTTTACACCATTAAGAGGAATTTTAGTCTCATAGTAAAATCTCTTCCTCGGTCGCTGCAGAGACTGAAACTATGAAGAAATCTCCAGTTGTCTCCTCCCTGCAGTATACACCGACACACTGTACTGGACTGACTAGTGGTGAGCAGCAGGAGAAGCTCCAGCACAACCGCTCAGGGGTCTGTACCGAGAATCTGCAGAGGGGATCCATAGATCTAAACACAGCAGAGGATCCACTCACAAGATCCAGAGAATCGATCATGTCAGCAATCTGTGGTCACTGGATAGGAATCCTTGAGGATCACCTCTTACCTGACGGTATCAGTGGCTTCTCTTGATTGGCGAATCAAAAGAGAACAATAAATAATAAGAGACTGCGGCGTGTGTGAATCTGTGAGAAGATGCATCTAGCGCTTGTCTGCATCACAATATGGAGGAGTAGAAGAGTCTGGATCAAGATGACGGAGCCTGAGGTCTCGGAGATATAAAGGGGAGACATGGGGTGATAAGTCTGCCCCTATATATGCAGTGTATATATATATATGTATATTTGCTTGTAGTGTAATATACAGTCAGACAGGGCAGTGATTGGTGATAATTCTGCCCCTATATATGCAGTGTATATATATATATGTATATTTGCTTGTAGTGTAATATACAGTCAGACAGGGGAGTGATTGGTGATAATTCTGCCCCTATATATGCAGTGTATATATATATGTATATTTGCTTGTAGTGTAATATACAGTCAGACAGGGCAGTGAGTGGTGATAATTCTGCCCCTATATATGCAGTGTATATATATGTATATTTGCTTGTAGTGTAATATACAGTCAGACAGGGGAGTGATTGGTGATAATTCTGCCCCTATATATGCAGTGTATATATATGTATATTTGCTTGTAGTGTAATATACAGTCAGACAGGGGAGTGATTGGTGATAATTCTGCCCCTATATACGCAGTGTATATATATATATATATGTATGTATATTTGCTTGTAGTGTAATATACAGTCAGACAGGGGAGTGATTGGTGACAATTCTGCCCCTATATATGCAGTGTATAGATATATATGTATATTTGCTTGTAGTGTAATATACAGTCAGACAGGGCAGTGATTGGTGATAATTCTGCCCCTATATATGCAGTGTATATATATATATATATGTATATTTGCTTGTAGTGTAATATACAGTCAGACAGGGCAGTGATTGGTGATAATTCTGCCCCTATATATGCAGTGTATATATATATATGTATATTTGCTTGTAGTGTAATATACAGTCAGACAGGGCAGTGATTGGTGATAATTCTGCCCCTATATATGCAGTATATATATATGTATATTTGCTTGTAGTGTAATATACAGTCAGACAGGGCAGTGATTGGTGATAATTCTGCCCCTATATATGCAGTGTATATATATGTATATTTGCTTGTAGTGTAATATACAGTCAGACAGGGGAGTGATTGGTGATAATTCTGCCCCTATATACGCAGTGTATATATATGTATATTTGCTTGTAGTGTAATATACAGTCAGACAGGGCAGTGATTGGTGATAATTCTGCCCCTATATATGCAGTGTATATATATATATATTTGCTTGTAGTGTAATATACAGTCAGACAGGGCAGTGATTGGTGATAATTCTGCCCCTATATATGCAGTATATATATATGTATATTTGCTTGTAGTGTAATATACAGTCAGACAGGGGAGTGATTGGTGACAATTCTGCCCCTATATATGCAGTGTATAGATATATATGTATATTTGCTTGTAGTGTAATATACAGTCAGACAGGGCAGTGATTGGTGATAATTCTGCCCCTATATATGCAGTGTATATATATATATGTATATTTGCTTGTAGTGTAATATACAGTCAGACAGGGCAGTGATTGGTGATAATTCTGCCCCTATATATGCAGTGTATATATATATATATATTTGCTTGTAGTGTAATATACAGTCAGACAGGGCAGTGATTGGTGATAATTCTGCCCCTATATATGCAGTGTATATATATATATATATATATTTGCTTGTAGTGTAATATACAGTCAGACAGGGCAGTGATTGGTGATAATTCTGCCCCTATATATGCAGTGTATATATATATATATTTGCTTGTAGTGTAATATACAGTCAGACAGGGGAGTGATTGGTGATAATTCTGCCCCTATATATGCAGTGTATATATATGTATATTTGCTTGTAGTGTAATATACAGTCAGACAGGGCAGTGAGTGGTGATAATTCTGCCCCTATATATGCAGTATATATATATGTATATTTGCTTGTAGTGTAATATACAGTCAGACAGGGGAGTGATTGGTGATAATTCTGCCCCTATATATGCAGTGTATATATATGTATATTTGCTTGTAGTGTAATATACAGTCAGACAGGGCAGTGATTGGTGATAATTCTGCCCCTATATATGCAGTGTATATATATGTATATTTGCTTGTAGTGTAATATACAGTCAGACAGGGCAGTGAGTGGTGATAATTCTGGTATATAGTGAAGGATCGGGCTCTTTCCTCCAGGGTTTATGTTGGTTCTTCAGATCCAGCACAGATTGCACTGAGGGGATAAAGGATATAATAAGAGGCGGCAGATCACACAGTGTAAGTGGAGAGAGAACAGTCACATATTAACCTTATAAACCCCCTGAATACAGACACAATGTGATCTACTGCACTGAGAATGATTGCAAAAAGATTTAGTGTTTTTAGGAGCGCTCACACAGGGGGGCTCAGACATTTAAGAGATAACTTAGCTTTATTCACAACGTGTTTCTATGGTGGCACGTGAGCCTCACCTGATGAAGATGGCGTGCTGCCATAGAAACGCGTTGTGAATAAAGCTAAGTTATCTCTTAAATGTCTGAGCCCCCCTGTGTGAGCGCTGCTAAAAACACTAAATCTTTTTGCAATCACTCTCTCAATCTCCCTTAAAGGCCCCGTCACACGGGGCGAGATCGCCGCCGATTATATCGGCAACGTTGGGGCGTGGCCTATCGGTGGCGACATCGCCCCAACGTCACCTCATGTAAAGGGGCAATATAGGCGCCGTCGGGAGGACGCCTGGTGCACTGAAACCAGGCGACCGCTCTGGGCGATGTGCATACATCGCCCTATGTAACCAGCGACCTGTCAGGCGATGGGAGCCATAGGCTCCCATTGTCCTGCATCGCCGCTGTGGTTTTCAGACACCCCAGTGGCGATGCCGCCTGACAGCTCGCCGGCGCGAGGCTGGAGATATCGCCCCATGTAAATGGGGGACGGCGACGCTGGCAGGGCGCCAAAAACGTGCACACACCCGCAAGTCGCCGCCGACATCCCCAGCCCCGTCGCCAGGTGTGACGGTACCTTTAGAGCCACTTCACATCTGGCGACGTTGGCGGCGATTTTTTAGGCGGCGCTGGGGCGTGGCCTATCGGCGCTGACATCGCCAATGCGTCGCCCAATGTAAATAGGCGAGGGCGACGCATTTGAGTGGTTGCCTGGTTTCACAGCATTGGAGGCAGTGCTGGGCTGTATATATAGTGGAGGCTGTGCTGGGCTGTATATATATTGGAGGCTGTGCTGGGCTGTATATATAGTGGAGGCTGTGCTGGGCTGTATATATAGTGGAGGCTGTGCTGGCTGTATATATAGTGGATCAGATCCAGGGATGGTGTATAGACAGTCCGCGCTGCTTTAAAAATCAGTCACAAGTCTTTAGGTAAAAGACCCCCTTCTTTATTTCCACCTACGCATTTCAGTGCCACTCTGGGCACCATCATCAGGGCATTCATTCAGCGCGGACTGTCTATACACCATCCCTGGATCTGATCATCTTTACACGTGCTACGTGGCGGTGGAGGTCCTGCAGCAGCTTATAAACTACATGCAATAAAAACTAGTTGTGAGTGCACACAACTAGACCAGGTGAGTGCACCTCTTTTTTGATCTGAGTGTGGAATCAGTGTCATATTGATAGGGCACTATTGCGCCTCGCTTGTCTCCTTTATCTTTTTCTATATATATAGTGGAGGCTGTGCTGGGCTGTATATATAGTGGAGACTGTGCTGGGCTGTATATATAGTGGAGGCTGTGCTGGGCTGTATATATAGTGGAGGCTGTGCTGTATATATAGCGGAGGCTGTGCTGGGCTGTATATATAGTGGAGGCTGTGCTGGGCTGTATATATATAGTGGAGGCTGTGGTGGGCTGTATATATATAGTGGAGGCTGTGCTGGGCTGTGTATATATATAGTGGAGGCAGTGCTGGGCTGTGTATATATATAGTGGAGGCTGTGCTGGGCTGTGTATATATATAGTGGAGGCTGTGCTGGGCTGTATATATATTGGAGGCTGTGCTGGGCTGTATATATATTGGAGGCTGTGCTGGGCTGTATATATAGTGGAGGCTGTGCTGGGCTGTATATATAGTGGAGGCTGTGCTGGGCTGTATATATAGTGGATCAGATCCAGGGATGGTGTATAGACAGTCCGCGCTGCTTTAAAAATCAGTCACAAGTCTTTAGGTAAAAGACCCCCCTTCTTTATTTCCACCTACGCATTTCAGTGCCACTCTGGGCACCATCATCAGGGCATTCATTCAGCGCGGACTGTCTATACACCATCCCTGGATCTGATCATCTTTACACGTGCTACGTGGCGGTGGAGGTCCTGCAGCAGCTTATAAACTACATGCAATAAAAACTAGTTGTGAGTGCACACAACTAGACCAGGTGAGTGCACCTCTTTTTGATCTGAGTGTGGAATCAGTGTCATATTGATAGGGCACTATTGCGCCTCGCTTGTCTCCTTTATCTTTTTCTATATATATAGTGGAGGCTGTGCTGGGCTGTATATATAGTGGAGACTGTGCTGGGCTGTATATATAGTGGAGGCTGTGCTGGGCTGTATATATAGTGGAGGCTGTGCTGTATATATAGCGGAGGCTGTGCTGGGCTGTATATATAGTGGAGGCTGTGCTGGGCTGTATATATATAGTGGAGGCTGTGGTGGGCTGTATATATATAGTGGAGGCTGTGCTGGGCTGTGTATATATATAGTGGAGGCAGTGCTGGGCTGTGTATATATATAGTGGAGGCTGTGCTGGGCTGTGTATATATATAGTGGAGGCTGTGCTGGGCTGTATATATATTGGAGGCTGTGCTGGGCTGTATATATATAGTGGAGGCTGTGCTGGGCTGTATATATACAGTGAAGGTTGTGCTGGGCTGTATATATAGTGGAGGTTGTGCTGGGCTGTATATATAGTGGAGGATGTGCTGGGCTGTATATATAGTGGAGGCAGTGCTGGGCTGTATATATATTGGAGGCTGTGCTGGGCTGTATATATAGTGGAGGCTGTGCTGGGCTGTATATATGATTGCACACACATACACTAATCCTCTGTGAGGTTCAGTCTCCTCCCTGTAGGCAGCTCCTCCCTCCTCCCAGGAAACACAGAAATCCTTCACATAGTTCCAGCAGAGAGCGGAGCCGCTGCAGAGCGAGAGAGAGAGGAGGAAGAGGACAAAGCTGCGGCCGCACACAGCAGACAGCCGCCGGCCCCACAGTCACCGGGCCCCCCACAGCCGCCGGACCCACAGACACCGGGCCCCCCCGCCCTCCACAGTCACCGGGCCCCCCCACAGCAGTCACGTGGCTGCTCCTATTGACGGTACAACACTGACCTACACCGCGCTGTCATCATCTCCGGTGATCAGTGATGTGTGATTACTGCATACAGGACCTGTGCTGATGTCACAGTCATGTGATCACTTACACACATCTTATTGGACATCAGACTTTCACATGACAGGAAGTGCTGACCAGTGGGAAGCTCCAGTGCTTTGCTCCTCCCCCATGTGACTGATCACATGACCATGACATCACCACAGGTCCTGATCCCCCATATGCAGATGATCTCCTGTGTCGGTTGCGTCTAGTTCAGAGTTGATTTTTTGTGGTCCTCAAAAAATCACCTCTGTTCTAGCTGCTTCAGCACTGAGCCGGCTACATCAGAGTTGATTTTTGGAGGTCTCATTTCATCAACTCTGATGTAGCCGGCTCACTGCTGAAGTGTCTAGATCAGAGTGGGTTTTTTGTGGTCCTCATTTTCTCCACTCTGCTCTAGACACTTCAGCAGTGAGCGGCTACATCAGAGTTGAATTGTTGAGGCCTCTCTGTAGTCACATGTGTTTGTTCTCCTCACTTTCTCCACTCTGTTCTAGCTGATTCACCAGTGAGGTGACTAGATCAGAGTGGATTATTTGATGATCTCTCTGATCTTCTCCATTCTACACAGTTCAGTTTCTACAGTACAGGGGGTGGGAATAAGATTTATAATTGTAATGATTTCATGTTTTTATTTATTAGATACTTATTCAAACTGTTATATTTATCATTTTTTTTAAAAGGGCAAATTTTTATTATCGCTTTTTACAATATAAATGATTACACCCAGCGCTGATTGTTCAGTTTAGAATTTAATGTTACTGTATTTCCACGAGTCCTGTCCGCAGGACGACACTAGAGGAGTGGGCGGAGCCTCCTGTCCGCAGGACGACATTAGAGGAGCGGGCGGAGCCTCCTGTCCGCAGGACGACATAAGAGGAGTGGGCGGAGCCTCCTGACCTCAGGACGACACTAGAAGAGTGGGCAGAGCCTCCTGTCCGCAGGACGACATTAGAAGAGTGGGCGGAGCCTCCTGTCCGCAGGACGACATTAGAAGAGTGGGCGGAGCCTCCTGTCCGTAGGACGACATTAGAGGAGTGGGCGGAGCCTCACAAGAAAAACGTAACAGCGCAGCTGACCGTCTTCATAACTTACTATATCGGATCAGAGTGGATTATTTGAGGACCTCATTTTAGCAACTACATAATGTACAGTTTGGTACCGAGGTGACTGAAATTGATTTTTTGGAACAGTGGGAGGAGCCTCAAGGCAAAAAACGTAACAAAACGCAGCCGAAAATCCTCCTAATATACACATTGCATCAGAGTGGATTTTTTGAGGGCCTCATTTTAGCCACTCCGTTCTAGCTGATTCAGCAGTGAGCCGTCTAGATCAGAGTGGATTATTTGAGGACCTCATTTTAGCAACTACATTATGTACAGTTTAGTACTGAGGTGACTGGAATGTTTTTTTTCATAGAATGGGAGGTGCCTCAAAGCAAAAAACGTAACAGAGCGCAGCCGAGAGTCCTCATAATATACACATTGTATCATAGTGGATTTTTTGAGGGCCTCATTTTAGCCACTCTGTTCTAGCTGATTCAGCAGTGAGCCGTCTAGATCAGAGTGGATTTTTTGAGGGCCTCATTTTAGCCACTCCGTTCTAGCTGATTCACCAGTGAGCCGTCTAGATCAGAGTGGATTATTTGAGGACCTCATTTTAGTAACTGCATTATGTACAGTTTGTACTGAGGTGACTGGAATGTTATTTTTCGAAGAATGGGAGGTGCCTCAAAGCAAAAAACGTAACAGAACGCAGCCGAGAGTCCTCATAACATACAAAATTGTATCGTAGTGGATTTTTTGAGGACCTCATTTTATCCACTCTGTTCTAGCTGATTCAGCAGTGAGCCGTCTAGATCAGAGTGGATTTTTTGAGGACCTCATTTTACCAACTACATTATGTACAGTTTGTACTGAGGTGATTGGAATTGATTTTTTCGGAGACTGGGGGAGCCTCACGGGAAAAACGTATCAGAACGCAGCCGAAAATCCTCCTAATATACACATTGTATCATACTGGATTTTTTGAGGGCCTCATTTTATCCACTCTGTTCTAGCTGATTCACTAGTGAGACGTCTAGATCAGAGTGGATTATTTGAGGACCTCATTTTAGCAACTGCATTATGTACAGTTTGTACTGAGGTGACCGGAATTGATTTTTTCGAAGACTAGGGGAGCCTCACAGGAAAAACGTAACAGAGCGCAGCCGAGAGTCCTCCTAATATACAAAATTGTATCATAGTGGATTATTTGAGGGCCTCATTTTAGCCACTCTGTTCTAGCTGATTCAGCAGTGAGCCGTCTAGATCAGAGTGGATTATTTGAGGGCCTCATTTTAGCAACTACATAATGTACAGTTTGTACTGAGGTGACTGGAATTGATTTTTTTCAAAGACTGGGGGAGCCTCACAGGAAAAACGTAACAGAGCGCAGTCGAGAGTCCTCATAACATACAAAATTGTATCAGAGTGGATTTTTTGAGGACCTCATTTTATCCACTCTGTTCTAGCTGATTCACCAGTGAGCCGTCTAGATCAGAGTGGATTTTTTGAGGACCTCATTTTAGCCACTCCGTTCTAGCTGATTCAGCAGTGAGCCGTCTAGATCAGAGTGGATTATTTGAGGACCTCATTTTACCAACTACATTATGTACAGTTTGTACTGAGGTGACTGGAATTGATTTTTTCGAAGCCTGGGGGAGCCTCACGGGAAAAACGTAACAGAGCGCAGCTGAAAGTCCTCATAACATACAAAATTGTCTCATAGTCGATTATTTGAGGACCTCATTTTAGCAACTACATTATGTACAGTTTGTTACTGAGGTGACTGGAATGTTTTTTTTCATAGAATAGGAGGTGCCTCAAAGCTAAAAACGTAACAGAGCGCAGCCGAGAGTCCTCATAATATACACATTGTATCATAGTGGATTATTTGAGGGCCTCATTTTAGCCACTCTGTTCTAGCTGATTCACTAGTGAGCCGTCTAGATCAGAGTGGATTATTTGAGGACCTCATTTTAGTAACTACATTATGTACAGTTTGGTACTAAGGTGACTGGAATGTTATTTTTCGAAGAATAGGAGGTGCCTCAAAGCAAAAAACGTAACAGAACGCAGTCGAGAGTCCTCATAACATACAAAATTGTATCATAGTGGATTATTTGAGGGCCTCATTTTAGCCACTCTGTTCTAGCTGATTCAGCAGTGAACCGTCTAGATCAGAGTGGATTTTTTGAGGACCTCATTTTAGCAACTACATTCTGTATAGTTTGTACTGAGGTGACTAGAATTGATTTTTTCGAAGTCTGGGGGGAGCCTCACGGGAAAAACGTAACAGAGCGCAGCCGAGAGTCCTCATAACATACAAAATTGTCTCATAGTGGATTATTTGAGGGCCTCATTTTAGCCACTCCGTTCTAGCTGATTCACCAGTGAGCCGTCTAGATCAGAGTGGATTATTTGAGGACCTCATTTTACCAACTACATTATGTACAGTTTGTACTGAGGTGACTGGAATTGATTTTTTCGAAGTCTGGGGGAGCCTCACGGGAAAAACGTAACAGAGCGCAGCTGAAAGTCCTCATAACATACAAAATTGTCTCATAGTCGATTATTTGAGGACCTCATTTTAGCAACTACATTATGTACAGTTTGTTACTGAGGTGACTGGAATGTTTTTTTTCATAGAATAGGAGGTGCCTCAAAGCTAAAAACGTAACAGAGCGCAGCCGAGAGTCCTCATAATATACACATTGTATCAGAGTGGATTATTTGAGGGCCTCATTTTATCCACTCTGTTCTAGCTGATTCACTAGTGAGCCGTCTACATCAGAGTGGATTATTTGAGGACCTCATTTTAGTAACTACATTATGTACAGTTTGGTATTGAGGTGACTGGAATGTTATTTTTCGAAGAATAGGAGGTGCCTCAAAGCAAAAAACGTAACAGAACGCAGTCGAGAGTCCTCATAACATACAAAATTGTATCATAGTGGATTATTTGAGGGCCTCATTTTAGCCACTCTGTTCTAGCTGATTCAGCAGTGAACCGTCTAGATCAGAGTGGATTTTTTGAGGACCTCATTTTAGCAACTACATTCTGTATAGTTTGTACTGAGGTGACTAGAATTGATTTTTTCGAAGTCTGGGGGAGCCTCACGGGAAAAACGTAACAGAACGCAGCCGAGAGTCCTCCTAATATACACATTGTATCATAGTGGATTTTTTGAGGAACTCATTTTAGCCACTCCGTTCTAGCTGATTCACCAGTGAGCCGTCTAGATCAGAGTGGATTATTTGAGGGCCTCATTTTAGTAACTACCGTATATACTCGTGTATAAGCCGACCCGTGTATAAGCCGACCCCCCCACTTTTGCCCCCAAAACCTGGGAAAACCTATTGACTCGTGTATAAGCCGAGGGTGGACCCCAGCACAGGTATACAGCCCCCAGCAGTGTGGTATACAGGCCTCCCCAGTGGTAGTATACAGCAGCCTCCCCAGTGGTAGTATACAGCAGCCTCCCCAGTGGTAGTATACAGCAGCCTCCCCAGTGGTAGTATACAGCAGCCTCCCCAGTGGTAGTATACAGCAGCCTCCGCAGTGGTATATACAGCAGCCTCCCCAGTGGTATATACAGCAGCCTCCTCAGAGCTGTATACAGCAGCCCTAGAGGTGTATACAGCAGCCCCAGAGGTATAAAGCAGCCCCAGAGGTATACAGCAGCCCCAGAGGTATACAGCAGCCCCAGAGCTGTATACAGCAGCCCTAGAGCTGTATACAGCAGCCCCAGAGGTATACAGCAGCCCCAGAGGGATATACAGCAACCCCAGAGGGATATACAGCAACCCCAGAGGGGTATACAGCAGCCCCAGTGGTATACAGCAGCCCCAGAGCTGTATACAGCAGCCCCAGAGCTGTATACAGCAGCCCCAGAGCTGTATACAGCAGCCCCAAAGATGTATGCAGCAGTCTCAGAGATGTATACAGCAGCCCCATAGGTATACAGCAGCGCCATAGGTATACAGCAGCCCCAGAGGGGTATACAGCAGCCCCAGAGGGGTATACAGCAGCCCCAGAGGGGTATACAGCAGCCCCAGAGGCGTATACAGCAACCCCAGTGGTATACAGCAGCCCCAGAGCTGTATACAGCAGCCCCAGAGGTGTATACAGCAGCACCATAGGTATACAGCAGCCCCAGAGCTGTATACAGCAGCCCCAGAGCTGTATACAGCAGCCCCAGAGGTATACAGCAGCCCCAGAGGTATACAGCAACCCCAGAGGGGTATACAGCAGCCCCAGAGGGGTATATAGCAGCCCCATAGGTATACAGCAGCCCCAGAGCTGTATACAGCAGCCCCAGAGGTATACAGCAGCCCCATAGGTATACAGCAGCCCCATAGGTATACAGCAACCCCAGAGGGATATACAGCAGCCCCAGAGGGGTATACAGCAGACCCAGTGGTATACAGCAGCCCCAGAGGGGTATATAGCAGCCCCATAGGTATATAGCAGCCCCAGAGGGTATACAGCAGCCCCAGTGGTATACAGCAGCCCCATAGCTATATAGCAGCCCCAGAGGGGTATATAGCAGCCCCAGAGGGGTATATAGCAGCCCCAGAGGGGTATACAGCAGCCCCAGTGGTATACAGCAGTCCCATAGTTATATAGCAGCCCCATAGGTATATAGCAGCCCCAGAGGGGTATACAGCAGCCCCAGAGGGGTATACAGCAGCCCCAGAGGGGTATACAGCAGCCCCAGAGGGGTATATAGCAGCCCCAGAGGGGTATAACAGCAGCCCCAGAGGTATATACAGGCCCCAGCAGTGATATGTGCCCCCAAATGCTGGCACTCGCCCCCCTCCTTGTAAGGCCCCCCCCAGCTGCTTAAGTTACCATCCTTGCTCTTCTGATCCGCGTCGGTCTTCCACGGTCCCGTCCTCTGCTCCATGCTTGCTCTTCTGATCCGCGCCGGTCTTCCACGGCCCCGTCCTCTGCTCCATGCTTGCTCTTCTGATCCGCGCCGGTCTTCCACGGTCCCGTCCTCTGCTCCATGCTTGCTCTTCTGATCCGCGCCGGTCTTCCACGGCCCCGTCCTCTGCTGCATCCGGGGTCCCCGGCCAGTAGCAATGACGTCATGGGACCGGCCGGTCACATGACCCCGGATGCTGCCGAGGACGGGACCGTGGAAGACCGGCGCGGATCAGAAGAACAAGGATGGTAACTTAAGCAGCCGGTGGGGGCCTTACAAGGGGGGGGGGGGGGGTGAGTGCCAGCATTTGGGGGCCATATATGAACTGCTTCCCCGCTGATTGACAGGGGGAAGCAGTGCATATATAATGAGCGGCCCCACGTGATGGGGCCGCTCATACAGCAGCCCCCCCGCCTTCTCCAGCCTGAGTTACCGTATTGACCCGTGTATAAGCCGAGGGGGGGACTTTTCAGCCCAATTTTTGGGCTGAAAAACTCGGCTTATACACGAGTATATACGGTACATTATGTACAGTTTGTACTGAGGTGACTGGAATGTTATTTTGAAGACTGGGAGGTGCCTCAAAGCTAAAAACGTAACAGAACGCAGCCGAGAGTCCTCATAACATACAAAATTGTATCGTAGTGGATTTTTTGAGGGCCTCATTTTAGCCACTCCGTTCTAGCTGATTCACCAGTGAGACGTCTAGATCAGAGTGGATTATTTGAGGGCCTCATTTTAGCAACTACATAATGTACAGTTTGTACTGAGGTGACTGGAATTGATTTTTTTCAAAGACTGGGGGAGCCTCACAGGAAAAACGTAACAGAACGCAGCCGAGAGTCCTCATAATGTACAAAATTGTATCATAGTGGATTTTTTTAGGACCTCATTTTATCCACTCTGTTCTAGCTGATTCAGCAGTGAGCCGTCTAGATCAGAGTGGATTATTTGAGGGCCTCATTTTAGCAACTACATTATGTACAGTTTGTACTGAGGTGACTGGAATTGATTTTTTCGAAGTCTGGGGGGAGCCTCAAAGCAAAAAACGTAACAGAACGCAGCCGAGAGTCCTCATAACGTACAAAATTGTCTCATAGTGGATTATTTGAGGACCTCATTTTAGCAACTACATTATGTACAGTTTGTTACTGAGGTGACTGGAATGTTTTTTTTCATAGAATAGGAGGTGCCTCAAAGCTAAAAACGTAACAGAGCGCAGCCGAGAGTCCTCATATTATACACATTGTATCTTAGTGGATTATTTGAGGACCTCATTTTAGCCACTCTGTTCTAGCTGATTCAGCAGTGAGCCGTCTAGATCAGAGTGGATTATTTGAGGACCTCATTTTAGTAACTACATTATGTACAGTTTGGTACTGAGGTGACTGGAATGTTATTTTTCGAAGAATAGGAGGTGCCTCAAAGCTAAAAACGTAACAGAACGCAGCCGAGAGTCCTCATAACATACAAAATTGTATCGTAGTGGATTTTTTGAGGACCTCATTTTAGCCACTCTGTTCTAGCTGATTCACCAGTGAGCCGTCTAGATCAGAGTGGATTATTTGAGGACCTCATTTTAGCAACTACATAATGTACAGTTTGTACTGAGGTGACTGGAATTGATTTTTTTCGAAGCCTGGGGGAGCCTCACGGGAAAAACGTAACAGAGCGCAGCCGAAAGTCCTCATAATATACAAAATTGTCTCATAGTGGATTATTTGAGGGCCTCATTTTAGCAACTACATTATGTACAGTTTGTTACTGAAGTGACTGGAATGTTTTTTTTCATAGAATAGGAGGTGCCTCAAAGCAAAAAACGTAACAGAACGCAGCCGAGAGTCCTCATAATATACACATTGTATCAGAGTGGATTTTTGAGGGCCTCATTTTATGCACTCTGTTCTAGCTGATTCAGCAGTGAGCCGTCTAGATCAGAGTGGATTATTTGAGGGCCTCATTTTAGCAACTACATTATGTACAGTTTGGTACGGAGGTGACTGGAATGTTATTTTGAAGACTGGGAGGTGCCTCAAAGCAAAAAACGTAACAGAGCGCAGCCGAGAGTCCTCATAATATACACATTGTATCATAGTGGATTTTTTGAGGACCTCATTTTAGCCACTCCGTCCTAGCTGATTCACTAGTGAGCCGTCTAGATCAGAGTGGATTATTTGAGGACCTCATTTTACTAACTACATTATGTACAGTTTGTTACTGAGGTGACTGGAATGTTTTTTTTCATAGAATAGGGGGTGCCTCAAAGCTAAAAACGTAACAGAACGCAGCCGAGAGTCCGCATAATATACACATTGTATCATAGTGGATTTTTTGAGGGCCTCATTTTAGCCACTCCGTTCTAGCTGATTCACTAGTGAGACGTCTAGATCAGAGTGGATTTTTTGAGGACCTCATTTTAGCCACTCTGTTCTAGCTGATTCACTAGTGAGCCGTCTAGATCAGAGTGGATTATTTGAGGACCTCATTTTAGCAACTACATTAT
Organism: Allobates femoralis; assembly: GCA_033576535.1. NCBI lineage: Eukaryota > Metazoa > Chordata > Amphibia > Anura > Aromobatidae > Allobates > Allobates femoralis. The sequence goes on along the minus strand of JARQOC010000001.1, from coordinate 615,867,475 downwards.
GTACAGTTTGTACTGAGGTGACCGGAAGTGATTTTTTCGAAGACTGGGGGGAGCCTCACGGGAAAAACGTATCAGAACGCAGCCGAGAGTCCTCATAATATACAAAATAGTATAATAGTGGATTTTTTGAGGACCTCATTTTAGCCACTCCGTTCTAGCTGATTCACCAGTGAGCCGTCTAGATCAGAGTGGATTTTTTGAGGGCCTCATTTTAGCAACTCCATTCTAGCTGATTCACCAGTAAGTTGTCTAGATCGGCATAGATTTTTGGGTTGACCTCCCCATAGCCTCCACTCTGTACAGTTTGGTGCTGAGGTGGCTAGAAGCATTTTTTTTTTTTTGACTATTATGCAGAGCCTCGTCTGAAATGTCACAGAGCGCAGCAGACAGAGTTTGTTACTGAGATGACTAGAATGGAGTTGATAGAGCGAGGTCCTCATAGCAGAAACTCCAATCTAGACGGTTCTTGACTGAAACCACCAGACTAGAGTTAATACCAGGACCTCCTCACAAATTTCAATCTAGTGGCATATGAATTATATATACTTGTATGTATTATTTATTTTTGTAATATAATTATGACCCACCCCAGGGCCATGGGTAACCGGTCTCAGGCGTTTGGTTTCATGGGGAATATCACGGGTGGCCTGTGCCTGGCCCATTGCCCTGGTGGTCCCTAAAAAGGGGGTAAAGAGTAAAAATAATAAGAGTTTGTGACGCCACCTATGGTTCCGGTAATGTTACCGGCGCTGTGGGACAGTCCTCCAGGGTGATGGTGAAGCAGCAAGATGGTTACGCTCCTCGTAGGTGGAGCGGGATCCCCAGGGCAGTGATCATGTAATTAAGTCTTTTGTGCTGTGAGGCGGCTCCTCAGGCGGCCCTGTCACTAGTGCTGAAAAGGAAGGTGGCTCATCAGCCAAGAGGAATGAATACTCCACAGTCTTTAGCTCTGAACAGTTTTACTGGCAAGTTTAGTGCAAGCAAGCAGGTGGTACAGTCTTTCGGGTCTTCCTGACCTTGGTAGTCACCAGGGAACCGGGATAGCTCATTTAGGACCCTCGATGGTGTGCCTGCCGTTCCTTGCCTGTCCCTCACTGCTCTCTCTCTTCTGCCTCCCTTCAGCGCTCCCGCGCACAGAGCCTTCAGCCAGCTCCCTCGGGCTCTCTCTGGGGGACCCTCCTCTGGACCGTATATGGTGCTTTTTGAGGATTACACCAGGCATTCGTCCATAACTTAATAACGAAAGGCGGTCCTGCGTTCCGGGACTGAACCCCTCCAGTTAGTAGTTGTACCGGGTCCAGATTCGGGCGCACCGCAACTCCTGGTATCCCTTTCTGTAACAACGGCTCCTCCGCTGTCTTCTACTCCTCGTTCCCCAACGGAGCTCTCCAACTCTTCTCACTAACCCACCGGGACTGGGGCTCCCTGGCAACAGGTCCACCCAGATCTCCTACTCTAAGGTGTGTGGATGGGTGTATGAGGGCCCCTTATGCGGCATCCTAGTCACAGGGATACTACACACTCCTTTGTGGGTGCAGTACCCCTACGTGGCGTCCTGACCTGTGGGGCGCCACATTTACACACACCACTGATTGATCAGTTTTTCTCCATTTTGACTTTTCCCGGCTGCAGGACTAACATTTCTGAAGAGTGAGTGGAACCTTGCGAGGAGAAGCATAACAGAGTTATCATAATTTATATCTCAGAAGTGACATAAATGTTCTCTAGTACTGCACACATTCTTGTCATAATGTAGGTTGTAATTTTTGCCACTTTTGTGATGTAAATTATGATGATTTTGTTGTCTGTCCTCTGACACGCTCACGACCCTCCTCGCACATGTCTACCCGCTCATAAAAATGGAGGTGATGGCCAAGATAGGTGGGCAGACAAGAAAAGTGGAATTCTACAGAAACTGAGCAATAATCAGGGATGGGTGTAATTTTTAAACTATGAAAAGGGATAATAAAATAAAGCTATTTTTATTAACAGAAAAATTCACGAAGTGGCTCAGCTTTCTTTCCCTCACCCTTTAATACTGGCATGCAATATTCTGTCCTCCTTGAATAGGGGCTGTAATCTTGTATGATTGTGAAGAAATAATGAAACTTACTACAACTTCATTCTAAATGTCTCACTACAGAGGTGACTAGATCGGAGCTGTTGCACTGAGGTTTATGATTTCTGTGGTTCAGAACATCCTCTGTACAGTAACTCTATTCCAGATGTCTCACTACAGAGGTGACTAGATCGGAGTTGTTGCTCTGAGGTTCATGATTTCTGTGGTTTAGAACATCCTCTGTACAGTAACTCTATTCCAGATGTCTCACTACAGAGGTGACTAGATCGGAGTTGTTGCACTGAGGTTCATGATTTCAGGGCACACATTACTGTCTATTAGGGCTCATTCATACATCCATGCACATCAGTCCATTCTCAGACCACAATGCACAGACTGGCTGAGGCTCTCCCGACCAAAGAATGAAGTCTTCATCTATTTCTTTGAGGCTGTCACTATAGGTTGGGGGAGCCATGGCCAGTCCGTGTTCAGAGATTGAAGCGATGTGCATAGATGTCTGAACAAGCCCGTATACAGATTTGGCATATGTGAGCCTAATGGGGATGTCACACGCGTTAATATCGCGTGCACGATCGCTGCTGCACATGACGTTGCAGCTATATTGATGAGTGTGATAGGGCGCATCAACCAGCGATCAATCGCTGGTTGATGATCGCCAGGTTTTATAACCTGCTCTAAATGGCTGCCCGGTGGACACACAGCATCGCTGCGTGTAACACCAGGAGACACGCAATCAGCCAGCGCCTCTCAGCAAGCGCTGGGAGCTGGTATCCATGGTAAACAGCAGGTAACTAAGCGCCGCACGGCGCTTAGTTACCTGCTTGTTTACATGGATACCAGTGCACTCGCTGGTACTGATCGCTGGTGAGTCTGCCTGTGTGAAGGCTGATCACTGGTGAACTGTCAATGTCGTCAGCGATCAAATCGCTGACGACATTTACGCGTGTGACTGTCCCATAAGGGTACTGATACATGTCACAACATTGCATGCAATTTCACTTGCAATTTGCGGGTTGCAGTGAAATCATGGACACATTGTTCTATTTTGTTGCGGTGTACAAATGGAACAATATGTCCACGATTTCACTGCAACCAGCAAATTGTAAGTGAAATTGCATGCAGTGTTGCGACATGTAACGGTACCCTTAAGGCCACTTCACACAATATATCGCTGACGATGTCGCTGCAACGTCACAGGTTTTGTGACGTAACAGCGACCTCTCCAGTGATGTTGTAGTGTATGACAACCACCAGCGACCTGGCCCCTGCTGTGAGGTTGCTGGACGTCGCTCAAGACCATTTTTCGGTCCCAAGTCTCCCGCTGGTCAGCACACATCGCTGTGTGTGACTGCGAGAGACGAGCGAACCAGCGACCTCACAGGCTGGTATCCATGATAAACAGCGGGTAACTAATCAGCACGCGCTGCTTAGTTACCGCTGTTTATCATGGATACCAGCGATGTCACGGGTGCTGAGTCGCTGGTGAGTCTGTCTGTTTGACAGGTCACCAGCGACTCCAGAGAGACTTTCCAGCAATCCCAGCCAGGTCAGATCGCTGGTGGGATTGCTGGAAAGTCTCAGTGTGTGACGGTACCCTTAGTGTAAAGTCTGCAGGATTAGACAACAATCTGATGTGTACAAGGCGTGTGCTTCTCTGTTGATGTCAGGGGAGAGAAGGGTGTTGAATGTTCAAATTCCAATGGTTGATTCTTTTGTGTCTCTCTGAAGATAACCGCTACCAGAGGAGCCAACATCACCTCACTAATAAAAGGACACAAGAACATTTGGTGAAGCATTGTGGCTTTGTGAGTGACAGCTGCCTGGGCACATCACTGGTGGGGCCGTGGCTCTGCGAGTGAGAGCTGCCTGGGCTCATCACTGGTGGGGGCGTGGCTCTGAGTGACAGCTGCCTGGGCACATCACTGGTGGGGGCGTGGCTCTGAGTGACAGCTGCCTGGGCACATCACTGTTGGAGGCGTGGCTGTGAGTGACAGAATGCCCAGATCAGACTTCACGCTCCTCTCAGCCTCGTTTACTGTGCAGTGTTTCCAGCTTAATAGCACTACAATGTGCCGATTAGAATAATATATCACAGGGCCTGTATCTACTGATCGGCCCATAGAAGCGCTTGTGAAATGAATGCCCCGCGTACTGTAAACCAGGTTTAGGAGAGTGAAGTCTGATCTGGGCATGCGTGCCCAGACTGCTGTCACTCACAGAGAGGCAGCCCTGCCCCCCACCAGTGATGTGCCCCACCCCCACTAGTGATGTGCCCTGTTCTGTACGGCCAATTATGATCCCTAGATCTGAAATAACAGAGCCTGAAAAACAACAGCGCCACAGAGAGATCTGCTACAGGAGCAGGGTAGCGAGTGAATGTATATTAGGAAAGTGTTAGGGTAAATAAAAAGAGAAATTATTAGTGAAAACCTCTAATATTATGTATACCCATCTATGTACTATACTGTAGATCTGAGTTACTGTAACTGCAGATCCAGCCGGCAGTTACTGTTCACTGAGGTCACAAAGATTTATAATTAAAGAAATGAAAATTTAACACATTATTTTCTGTTTTATTGAAGCAAATATATAAACAATCCTAACAAAAAGGAGAAAGATAAATATATTTATACAAATGGAGAACAATCATCTTTACAGATCAAGATATAAATTAAGTGACATCAGAGATAAGTGACAATGAAAGCAGAAACCTTCTGGACCAGGGGCCCCTGTACGTTAGTTGTGAAAATTGTTTAACAATCAAATGTCTGTATTTATGATAAAATTCCTTCCTTGTTGAATACATTGGAGGACACGAGTGCGGGTATATATCCTCTGCAACTCAAGGTCATTCAATCTTGTAGCCATGATACCGGTGTCAGGGAGCTTGTGTCCACGTGAGCCGTCCAGATAGCACTGAAAGGAAAAAAGAAAAAAAAAAAAGTCAGATCGGAGGGGACCTAGGTGGACCCCGTGCCACGGAGAACATCTCCTAGGATAGGGAAAAAAATTAAATGCCAAAGTCCTACAAAAAAGCCATAAAGAAGCGATAAAGTATAGAAAGGGGAGAGGGAGGGGTAGAAGTGGTAGGAGTAGAAGAAGGCAAGAAAGGGAGGAGCAGAAGGAAGTAGAAAGATGACTAGTACCGCGTTTTCCCTAAAAGAAGGCATAGTAGGGGGCTTGCAGAACTGGTAAATGTAGGGACTCCATGAAAATAAGACCTAGCAAAGACTATTATTTTTTTAAGCATGCCCGCCTAACAGGGTATGGAGGTGTGATTATACTGTATCTACTGTAGATCGCCCGTGGTGACCATCGCTGTATTTATACACGCTTATCTCTCCAACCAGATGGCAGCAGCTAATATTGTCGCATGACGTTACATGCAGGCTTCTGATTGGTCGGCGGTTTACTGTACATCTACGGCAGCTGAACCAGAGCGCTCATAGTGGTGATGGAATACGGTACTATAAACACAGACCAGAGCTCCATAGAGAAAAGTTGTGTGTGTTTTTTTTTTTTTTTTTTCCCAGGAACCGTAATGGGGATATGGGGATCATAAAGCTACATTACTTACCAGTAATGTTTTTTTTCTGGAGCCATGACAGCACCACCTGAGAGAGGTTCTGCCCATCCAGGACAGGAACCCCCTGAAAGAAAAGAAAAAAAAAAGGCAGCACCCCCTCTCTGCCTCAGTTGGTTACAGAGTATGGAGAGGACTACCAAAAAAAAAAAAAAACTACTAGTACAAGCCACCACCAAAAAAAAACCTGAATTAGGCCCCTTTCACATCAGCGTTTTTTTCAAATCGTGGCAGACCGTGAAAAAAAACGCGGCTGACCGAGTTTCTTTTAGCGGCAGCACCTGCCGCAAGTGCCAAAACCGCACCTGCCGCAAGCCCGCCTATACATTGTATGTGGCTTGCCGCAACCGTGCCGCAAGTGCAGCCGGTATGCGGTAATCGCAGCAGATGTGTTTTTTTCACCGCATCTGCCGCGATTTAAAAAAAAACGCTGATGTGAAAGGGGCCTTAGTCCTTATCGTTAATTCCTTTTCTTGGAACCTTCCACGACAGTATTGGAGGATGTCGTCCACGCCCTATTGGGTGACAGGAACACAGAGGTTAAAAGCCCCTCCCCTTCCTCAGTACTCCAGTGTTTACCAAGATCACCTTTAGCCATGGATTACCTGATACAAACCGGATACAAACACCAACAGGGGGGGAGGGGAGAAACTGATGCTGTCGTGGAAGACTCCAAGAAAAGGAATTACCGGTAAGGACTAATTCAGTTTTCTCCCTTCGCCTTCCACGACAGCATTGGAGGAATACCACCGATACTCCTCAGGGTGCGACTATTGCCTGTAGGACTTTCCTACCAAAGGACAGATCCCGACTGAAGGACAGATCTAACCTACAGTGGTGAGAAGTGTGGAAGGACGACGATCTCCTCCGATGAGCCTACAAGCAGAAGTAAAAAACCACTTGATCCATCGCTGGGAAGCAAGATCCTGGTCAAAAACAGCCCCAAGCGCAGACACCTGGATTTTAAAAATGCTCGGCCGAAGCCCCAAATCCAAGCCGTGCTGCAAAAAAATCCAAGAATTGGGCCACATTAGGATGATGTATGTCCGGGATGGAAGGAGCACACCAGGACAGGAACAGTTTCCAGACCTTCCTGTAAATAGCGTTCATCACAGGCTTCCTGCTCTGCTGAAGTGTGCGGATCACTGCCTGGGAGAGACCCTTGGTCCTCAGGATCTCGGCCTCAACAGCCAGGCTGCCAGATTGGGCCATTGAGGCTCCGGGTGAAACATAGGACCCTGGGACAGTAGGTCGAGTTTGTGGGGCAACATAATCGGTCCCTCCAGGCACAGGTCTCGGATGGCGCCATACCACACCCGCTTGGGCCACAGGGGAGCCACCAGGATAGCAGTCACCCCCTCTGCCCGAATCTTTTGCAACGTCTTGGGAAGCAGCAGGATTGGAGGAAATGCATACAACAAGCGGAAGTCCCAGAGATGGGCGAAGGCGTCCAGCCCCAGAGGATTTCTCAGGGAGAAAAAGGTCGGCACCTTTGCATTCGAGCCCGAAGCGAACAAGTCGATCGAATGGACTCCCCACCTGTACGTAAGAGAGCGAAATACTTCCGGATGGAGGCTCCATTCTCCTGGGTGGACCTCCGTGCAGCTCAAGAAATCTGCCTGTACATTGTGCGTTCCCTTCAGATGTACTGCCGATGAGGAGAGAAGATGGCGTTCTACCCACGAAAAGATTCCTCTTGCGAGCACCTGCAAGTATAAGCCTCGAGTACTGCCTTGGTGCTGTAAGAAGGCAACCGTAGTCACGTTGTCTGACAGGACCTTTACATGATGACCCCAGAGAACGTGAGCTGCAGCATGAAGTGCCTCCTCCACCACCAGAAGTTCACGGAAGTTTGAAGACTGGCGACTGACCCAGCGACTCCAAATCCCCTGAACGGTGTACGATCCACCATCGCACCCCAACCGGAACCGTTGGCATCTGTGGTAACGGAGGTCACAGGGGCCTGCAGCCAGGCCACCCCCGTCCGAAGGTTCCAGGGATTCATCCACCAGGAAAGCGAGGCCATCACCCTCCCCAGGGTCCGGACCCGCGAGTTTAAGGAATCCTGATGTCTGTCCCAGGAACTCAGTATGTGTTCCTGGAGAAGTCGGGAATGAGCCTGAGCCCATGTTACCGACTAAATGCAGGACCATCATGGACCCCAACACGGACATTGTTTCCCGCAAGGAGGGCGACCCCCTTGCTCGGAAGTGGGTCAGTTTCTCGCGGAGCAGAAGCCGATGTGCTGCAGGAAGGAAAGTGGTCTGACTGGAGGAGTCTAGCAAGACTCCCAAAAATTGATGATGGGTTGCCGGCACCAGTTCCGATTTCCAAAGATTGGGCACCCACCCCAGGGACTGAAGAATCTCCAACGTTTTGGAGACCTGTGTGAGCAGTACCTGTGCCGAAGGAGCCACCATGAACATGTTGTCCAAATAGGGAATCACACATGTCCCCTGGGTCTGGATGAACGCGATCACTTCCCCCATGAGTTTGGTTAAAACTCTGGGGGCCGATGAAATCCCAAAGGGCAGCACATTGAACCGATAATGGACTGTCCCGCCTGTCCCGGAGATCGCAAATCGCAGAAAGCGCTTGTGGGATGGGTGAATGGTGGTCAATGGAGGTCATCTCGTAATAGAGACCGATCAGGGGGATTACCGAGCGGATCGATTCCATCTTGAATTGCCTGTAGAAGACATGGTGATTGAGACGTTTGAGATTGAATATGACACGAGGTGCCCCCGAGGGTTTTTGCAACACAGACAACCTGGAGTAGTGCCCCTGGCCTTCTTCTCCAGGAGGAACCGGGGACACTCCCGAATCCAACAGGTCTCGCAGACCCGACAAAAAAAGCGTGCGAGAGTCCCCCTGAGGAAGGTAGGCGACTCGAAGACACGGAGGGGCTGGCTTTCGAATTTTAAGCGCAGACCCTCCCGAATGGGTCGAGAGGATCCAAGGGCACAAGGAGATTGCTTGCCACTGTGGAAGAAACCACAGGAGCCACCCTGCAATGTGGAAGACGTCATTGTTTAGGGGCCGGCTGGTGATACCGCTGCAGGGGGAGCAAGATATTATGGGTCTTGTCCCCTTTCTGGTAGGCCCAGCGGCCGGACTTACCCTTCCCTTTATACTGGAGGGCTGGCTGCACTCAGGCCATAAGGACTGCCCCCGAAAGGGTTTCTGTTCCGGGAAACACTTCTTCCAGTCTGACACCTTTTCCAGGATGTCATCCAACGGCGGACCAAAGACATAAGACCCCTGAAAGGGGATGCCACAAAGCTTGAGCTTAGACGTCACATCACCATTACACATTTTAAGCCACATTGCCCTGCAAGCTGTGTAAGCCAACACTGCGCACCTGGCGCCAATGCGGATTGACTAAGCAGAGGCATCGGCCAGGAAGCCCGTAGCACGTCTTAGAAGTGGAATGGAGTCCAAAAGCTCCTCCCTGGGAGTACCCTGCAGGATGAGTTCTTCCATCTGGGTGATCCACTTAAAGAGAGACCTGGCCACACATGTAATGTTCACCTTTAAAGACATAGCTGTCGCCTCCCAGGATTTTTTGAGCACACTCTCCATCTTACGATCGAGGGGGTCCTTCAACTGGGAGGAATCTTCAAAAGGTAACGCAGTCTTTTTTGCTACCCTGGCCACCTGGATGTCCACCTTCAGGACCTCCGTTTTAACTCGGATGGGGTGATCAGCCTTTTTTCCGGAGACTCCCACTCCCGGCGCATGAGATCCCGGATGACCTCATGGACAGGGAAGTCAACTGCCGCTTATCCTTCAGGCCTCTGAATATTTCATCCTGCACAGGAGATTTCACCACGTCTACTCTCATGGTACTTCTGACAGCGTCCAGCAATTCACCCATGGACTACGCGGAAAAATAGTAGTGTCCAGATTCTCGTGCCTGGACAGAGGCAACATCCTCGCCGTCCTCTGATGCTGAGCTCTGGGCAGCCTCCATGAGATCCACAGAGTCACAATCCTGGAGCTTCCTCTTTTTCGGAGGGGAAGGCCTGGATGCTGCAGCAAAAACCGGCAGTGCAGAGATAGAAGCCTGTACCTTTTCCCTAACCGCTTGAACTTCATGTCTAACCATGGATTGGAGCTCCTCAAGCAGGAATGGGGATTCTTCCCTGACAACACTGTCAGTACATGACTGACCAACTTCTTTTTGTAGGAAGAGGGAAATTTCGTGCCGCAGCCACATTTCCTGGACGGGTTTTTGCTCCCTTTCACAGGTGGGCCCTTGTCTCCCTAAAGAAAAAAAGGGAAGAGAAGGGGGTCCCAGTGTGAGTGCAGGGCGCTAATTAACTCTACCCCTACTAACCACCCCCAGAAACACATGAGCTGGGGGAACGCTGGGCTCTGCAGAAGCAGAGGTGGAAGACCTTTCATCCTCCATGTCTTCAGGGATCAGCCTTACCTGGGTGTAGCTTCCGGTGGGTACTTCTCCAGAAGTACCGTGCCCCAAACGAGGAACACCTGTTCCCTCCCTCCTCCTCGTCACCGGCAGTAGCACGCGATGGGCCTGCTGGGTTCCCTGGAGCCGCGTCCAGCCCGCCGCAGCCCGAACAGGAGTCCCCGCCCAGAACCGGAAGTGCCATCCCGAAACCGGCAGTGCCGCCGCGGCACATCCAATGCATGCTCCAGGGGCGGCAGCTGGAGGAGGGAGACGCCGGAGAGCTGAACAGGCCTCCGCCACTTCAATACACGGCCTGCTTTGCCCTGGAGGACGCAGGAAGGCCGGATGGTCCCACCACGGGAGCCCCAAGAAGGAGGAGGAGGCCACCCCCGACGTCCATCCCTGGCCTGGCTGTAAGTACACCCCAATGTCGGCCCGACAGCACTGGAACCTCTCTATGCCCCAAGGGGGACAGGAAGACACTGGAGTACTGAGGAAGGGGGGGGGGCTTTTAACCTCTGTGTTCCTGTCCCCCAATAGGGTGGACAACAATGCTGTCATGGAAGGTGAAGGGAGAAAAACAATTAAAATAAACACCCCACATGTGGAAACACCAACCAGGAAGAAAAAGGGGGGAGGGGGGATGGTAGTGGTAGTGCGGTCATGGTTCTGAAAAAAATCCATTACTGGTAAGTAATTTAGCTCTTTCCATCGCCATGACAGCACTAGCTGAGAGGTTCCAGAGAAAAGGAAAAACTTAGGGAGGGATCACCGCTTGAAGGACCGATCTACCGAAGGTCACCTCAGAAGTGGAAGATAAGTCAAGCTGGTAATGGTGGTAATAGTTGAAAAAGGTATTAGGAGAAGACCAAGTAGCAGCTCAACAGATGAGCTCTAAAGGCACATCAGTCCGTTCCAACCAGGAAGTGGCAACTGCTCTGGTACAATGGGCACTAAGTCCTCTGCCCCTTTCTGTCACAGGAACTTCCTGTAAGACACCCTTGTGAAACAGACATTATCTCGGCTACAAGGGCCCAGTGTTTGGACTGCTGACTAGAGTTATTATGAAGGTCCCATAGGGGTCGAGAAATTCCAGCCTCAGGCTGTCCCGAATGATCTTCTGGATCCAGGCGCAGGTGGTTATGCTGGACAAGGCTGGGAGAGCGGAAGCAAGTCTTCCCCCCCACCTGGAACGACCCGTCATTTGGAGGATTTCTCATGCTCTGAGGTGTTCTTGAACATGAACCCTGACTCTTCTCAGTCCAGGAATATTGGGACTTCTTAGGAAACTTCTTATTGGAGAATCATCTCCTCCAAAAGGAATGAGCTTTAAAAGGTGGATGTAGGGAAGGATGGATTATTCTTATCACTACTTCACAAAAATGTCATTCAACTGGACATCTCCTGGCCAGGTCTTCAACCAGACAGCCCGGCGTGCTGAATTAGTAAATTTCAAGTAATCAGCAGAAGTGTCGGCTAGAAAGGTTAGCCCCTTGTTGCGGGGGAGAGTGGACAATAACTCCTTTATAGGTACACTAGCTGTAGTACCCGGCTACGCCCGGGTTAATAAATAACTGCTGTTAGCTATAACAAAATAGAATTTGAATATGTCATATTAATGACCTGTAGGAAAATAGAAGCTGAGCTGTGATTGATTGCTATAGGCAGCCTAATAAATCTCCAGCCAACAGTAGACCCTCCCCCTGGCCGGGCAGTATATGTTACCTCACACATACACATAATAGACAGCTCATGTGACTGACATCTGCCTTAATTCCCTATATGGCACATGTGTTGTACATTGGCTGTTTTTAATCAGATGTTTATGTTTGGAAAATAAAGATAGCACACGTATGAGGCGAGTTGTGTGAGGTGGTTTGTGCACATCTGTGTTTGACTGTGTGTGTGTGTGTGTCCCTGGGGTGTAGATGTGTGTATCCCTGTGGGATAGGGTCTGTGTGGTGTGTGTCTCTGTTGTATGTGTCTCTTTGTGGTGTGTGTGCATGTGTCCCTATAGGGAGTGTATGTGTGTGTGTGTCCCTGTGGGGGGGGGTCTGTGTGGTGTGTGTGTCTCTGTGTTGTGTGTGTCTCTTTGTGGTGTGTGTGTTTGTTCGGGTGCGTGGTGAGTATCCAATGTTGGGGCTGCACCTTAGTGACTAAACACTTCCTGTTACTCTTTGTGTGCGTGTGTTGTGTATACATGTCCCCGTGTGTGGTGAATATCTCATGTTGGGGCTCCACTTTAGTGACTATATACTGGTATGTGCTGTTAGTCTTTGGCGCTATCATTAAGCCCCTCTCATTCACAACTGTCAACTGGTAACTGTCACTTTTTCCCCATTATATAGATAGGGGCAAAATTGTTTGGTGAACTGGAACACGCAGGGTTAAAATTTCACCTCACGACATAGCCTATGACGCTCCCGGGGTCCAGACGTGTGACTGTGCAAAATTTTGTAGCTGTAGCTGCGACGGTGTAGATGCCAATCCCGGATATACATACACACATTCACACACTCAACTTTATACAACCCTGAACACTTCCCTATCCCCCAACTAAGAGCCTGATATGCCATGGACTTATATACCCCACCCTGGACATGTCCCCACCCCCTAAAAGGATCCTGATATATCATGGACTTCAATATGCCTACCCACTCCCCACTCCCGTCCCACTATTTTTACTATTTGCTTTGGCAATGCTGATATTTACTTAGTCCTGCCAATAAAGCTCATTTGAATTGAATTGAATTGAATTGAATTGATTGCCCATTTTCTTGGATTCCAGTGCTGCAGCCACATCGACTGGGCGACACAAGTGCCCTAAATATGCTAGCAGTAACCCTCCCACGCGCCCCTCAGCCATCTGTCTTGCGGTGTAATTGATCTTTTAGGGTGCCTAGTCCCCAAAAGGCAAAGGACCGAGAGCGAGCGGACCGAGAGAGAGCGCGAGAGCGGACCGAGAGAGAGAGAGAGAGAGAGAGAGGACCGAGAGAGAGAGAGCGGACCGAGAGAGAGAGAAGCGAGGACCGAGAGAGAGAGAGCGAGGACCGAGAGAGAGAGAGCGAGGACCGAGAGAGAGAGAGAGAGAGAGAGAGCGGACTGAGAGAGAGAGAGAGAGCGGACCGAGAGAGAGGACCGAGAGAGAGAGAGAGAGGACCGAGAGAGAGGACCGAGAGAGAGAGAGAGAGGACCGAGAGAGAGAGAGAGAGGACCGAGAGAGAGAGAGGACCGAGAGAGAGAGAGGACCGAGAGAGAGAGAGGACCGAGAGAGAGAGAGGACCGAGAGAGAGAGAGCGAGGACCGAGAGAGAGAGAGGAGAGGGAGAGGAGAGAGAGAGAGGGAGAGAGAGAGAGAGAGAGAAGAGAGAGGAGAGAGAGAGAGGAGAGAGAGAGAGAGAGAGGGAGACGAGAGGAGAGGGGACGAGAGAGAGAGAGAGGAGAGAGGAGGAGAGAGAGATGAGGAGAGAGGAGAGGAGAGAGAAGGAGAGAGAGAGAGAGAGAGGAGAAGAGAGAGAGGAGAGGAGGAGAGAGGAGGGAGAAGAGGGAGAGGAGAGAGAGGAGGAGGAGAGAGAGGAGAGAGAGAGGGAGGAGAGAGAGAGAGAGAGGAGAGAGGAGGAGAAGAAGAGAGGAGGGAAGAGGAGAGACGAGAGAGAGGGAGAGGAGAGAAGGAGGAGAGAGAGAGGAGGAAGAGAGGAGAGAGAGAGAGAGGAGAGAAGAGAGGAAGAGAGAGGAGGAGGAGGAGAGAAGAGGAGAGAGAGAGCGAGAGAGAGAGAGCAGAGAAGGAGGAGAGAGAGGAAGAGGAGGAGGAGAGAGAGAAGAGGAGAGGAGGAGAGAGAGAGAAGAGTGAGAGGAGAGGAGAGGAGAGAAGAGGAGGAGAGAGGAGGCAGAGAGAGGAGAGGATGAGAGAGGAGAGAGAGAGAGGAGAGGAGAGAGGAGAGAGAAGAGAGAGAGAAGGAGGAAGAGAGAGAGAGAGAGAGGAAGGAGGAGAGAAGAGGAGAGAGGAGAGAAGAGGAAGAGAGAAGAGAGAGAGAGGGGAGTAGAGACGAAGAGAGAAGAGAGGAGAGAGACGAGAGAGGAGAGGAGAGAGAGAGAGAGAAGAGAGAAGAGAGAAGAGAGAGGAGACGAGAGGAGAAGAGGAGAGAAGAGGAGAGAAGAGAGGAGGAGATAAGAGGAAGAGAGAAGACGAGAGAGAGAGAGGAGAGAGAGAGGAGAGAGGGAGAGAGGAGAGAGGAGAGAGGAGGAGAGAGGGAGAGAGAGGAGAGGAGGAGAGAGGAGGAGAGAGAGAGAGGAGAGAGAAGGAGGGAGAGAGGAGAGAGAAGAGGAGAGAAGAGAAGAGAGAGGAGAGGAAGAGAGAGAGAGAGAGAGGAGAGAGGGAGGAGGAGGAAGAGAGGACAGAGGCGAAGGAGAGGAGAGAGGAGAGAGAGGAGACGGAGAGAAGGAGAGAGACGAGGAGAGAGAGAAGGAGGAGAGGAGGAGAGGGAGAGAGAGAGGAGAGAGAGGGAGAGAGGAGGAGGAGAAGAGAGGAGAGAGAGAAGAGAGAGAGAAGAGAGGGAGAGAGCAGAGAGAGAGAGGGGGAGGGGAGAAGAGAGAGAGAGGGAGAGAGGAGAGAGAGAGGGAGAGGAAGAGAGGGGGAGAGAGAGAGAGAGAGAGAGAGTGGAGAGGAGGGGAGAGAGGAGAGGAGAAGAGGAGAGAGAGGAGGGAGGAGAGAGAGGAGGAGAGGAGGGAGGAAGGAGGAGAGGAGGAGAAGGGAGAGAGGAGGGAAGGAGAGAGAGAGGAGGAGAGAGGAGGAAGAGAGAGGAGAGAAGGGAGAGAGAGAGAGAGAGGAAGAGAGAGGAAGAGAGAGAGAGGAGAGAGGAGAGAGAGAGGAGGAGAGGAGAAGGAAGAGGAGAGAGAGATGGGAGGGGGGAAGAGGAGAGAGAGAGGAGGGAGGAAGAGAGGGAGAGGAGAGGAGATGGAGAGAGGAGGAGGATGAGAGAGGAGAGACGAGAGAGAGAGAGAAGGAGGGAGAGAGAAGGGAGAGGAGGGAGGGAGAGGAGAGAAGAGAGGAGAGGAGAGGAGAGGAGAGAGAGAGGAGGAGAAGGAGAGGAGAGAGGAGGAAGAGGAGAGGAGGAGACGGAGAGAGAGAGGAGGAGAGGAGCAGAGGAGAGTGAGACGAGGAGGAGAGAGAGAGGAGAGGAGAGAGAGGAGAGAGAGAGGAGGAGAGAGAGGAGGAGAGAGGAGGAGAGAGAGAGAGAGGAGAGAGAGAGGAAGAGAGGAGGAGGAGAGAGAGAGAGAGAGGAGGAGGAGAGGAAGAGGAGAGGAGAGAGAGAAGAGAGAGAGAGGGAGAGAGAGAGGAGGAGAGAGAGGAAGAGGAGAGAGAGAGAGGAGGAGAGAGAGAGAGAGGAGAAGGGAGAGAGGAGGAGAGAGAGAGGAGAGAGAGGGAGAGAGAAGAGGAGAGAGAGGAGAGAGAGGAGAGAGGAGAGAGAGAGGAGAAGAGAGGAGAGAGAGGAGAGAGGAGAGCAGAGGAGAGAGGAGAGAGAGGAGGAGGAGAGGAGAGAGAGAGAGAGAGAGAGAGGGAGGAGAGAGGAGAGGGAGAGAGGAGGAGAGAGAGAGGAGCGAGAGAGAGAGAGAGAAGAGAGAGAGAAGGAGAGAGAAGGAGAGAGAGAGACGAGGAGAGGAGAGAGAGGAGGAGAGAGGATGAGAGAGAGGAGAGAGAGGGAGAGAGGAGAGGAGGAGGAGAGAGGAGGAGAGGAGAGGAGAGGGAGAGGGAGGAGAGGAGAGAGGAGAGGGAGGAGAGAGAGGAGAGAGGACGAGGAGAGAGGAGAGAGAGAGGAGAAGGAGGGAGAAGGAGAAGGAGGAGAGAGAGGAGGCGAGAGAGAGGAGGAGAGAACGAGAGAGAGGGGGGAGGAGAGAGGGACGAGGAGGAGAGAGAGACGAGGGAGAGGGAAGAGAGGAGAGGGAGAGAGAGAGAGAAGGGAGGAGAGGGAGAGGGAGAGAGAGAGACGGAGAGAGAGAGAGAGGAGAGAGAGGGACCAGAGAGGGGAGAGAGGGAGAGAGAGAGAGAGAGAGGCGGAGAGAGAGAGAGAGAGGGGACCGAGAGAAGAGAGAAGGAGAGGAGAGCGAGAGAGGAGAGAGGGACGAGAGAGAGAGAGGAGAGAGCGGGACGAGAGAGAAGAGGGGACGGAGAGAGAGGAGAGAGCAGGAACGGAGAAGAGAGGAGAGGAGAGGGGAGGAGAGAGAGGAGAGAGGGAGGACGAGAGCGAGAGAGGAGGAGAGACGAGAGAAGGAGAGAGAGACGAGAGGGAGAGCGTGCAGAGGAGAGAGAGAGAGAGAGGGGACGGGAGGAGAGGAGAGAGAGAGAGAGAGAGAAGAGAGGGACGAGGAGAGAGAGAGAGAGGGAGAGGAAGGATGAGAACGGGACCGAGAGAGGAGAGAGAGGAGCGGACGAGAGAGAGGAGAGAGAGACGGGAGACGAGGAGAGAGGAGAGAGAGAGAGAGAGAGAGAGAGAGGCGCCGAGAAGGAGAGAGAGGAGAGAGCGGACCGAGGAGGAGAGAGAGAGAGAGACGGAGAGGAGAGGAGAGAGGGACGAGAGAGAGAGAGAGCGGAGAGGAGAGGAGACGAGAGAGAGAGGAAGAGGAGAGAGAGAGAGCGGAGAGAGCAGAGGACGAAGAGAGGAGAGAGGGGCAGAGAAGAGAGAGAGCGGACGGAGAGAGAGAGAGGAGAGAGAGAGGGAGACGAGAGAGAGAGAGAGGAGAGAGAGAAGAGAGGAGAGAGAGAGAGAGAGGGACGAGAGAGAGAGGAGAGAGAGAAGGAGAGAGAAGAGAGAGAGAGGACGAGACGAGAAGAGAGAGAGAGAGAGCGACGGGAGAGAGAGGGACGAGAAGAGAGAGAGGGAGAAGAGGAGGAGGACGAGAGAGAGAGAGAGAGAGAGCGGACGAGAAGAGAGCGAGAGCGAGAGAGGAGAGAGAGAGAGAAGAGAGAGAGGGATCGAGAGGAAGAGGGAAGAGAGAGCGGAGGAGAGAGAGAGAGAGAGCGGACCAGAGAGAGAAGAGAGAGAGAGCGGAGAAGAGAGAGAGAGAGCGGAAGAGAAGAGGAGACCGAAGAGAGAGAGAGAGCGGACCGAGAGAGAGAGAGGAGAGAGGAGCGGACGAGAGGAGAGAGAGAGGAGAGAAGAGAGAGAGGAGCGGGAGAGGAGAGAGAGAGAGAGAGAAGAGAGAAGAGGAGCGGAAAAAAAAAAAAAAAAAAAAAAAAGGGGGGGGGGGGGGGGGGGGGGGGGGGGGGAAGAGAGAGAGAGCGGCCGAGAGGGGGGGGGGGAAGGGAGAGAGCGCGGCCGAGGAGGGGGGGGGGGGGGGAAGCGGCCGAGGGGGGGGGTGGGGGGGGGGAAAGCGTCCGAGGGGGGGGGGGGGGAGAGCGGCCGAGAGCGCCAGTTGGAGGGAGGGATGGGTTTTTGGAGGGATTATGCTCACCTATCTGAGATTATCATGATTCCACAGTGTCACCTCTTCAGCAGCCTCACATGGATTGTACAGACAGCAGCCTCCACTTGGGGAGATGAGCAGTGATGAAACGTCTCCACCGGGAGGAGGATCCATAATACCTAGATCAGAAAATAATAAAGGAAACAAGAATCACAATGAAGACGCGATACGTCTCCTCCCTGACTCCTATGGACACTAGGTAAAATTGATCCATATAGTCCGAGTACAGAACACCTTCCCTGTTTTGCCCCAAATGCCAACACTCTCCTTCCCTGCACCTCCCCTCCCCGTATGCAGCCCAGTGCAAGTAACATCACACCGCCCCCCGAAAGCCCCTGTCTACACCCCACACCGCCCCCCGGAGGCCCCTGTATATGCCCCCACACCACACACAGCCCCCTGGACGCCCCTGTATATGCCCCCACACCACACACAGCCCCCTGGACACCCCTGTATATAGCCCCCACACCACACACAGCCCCCTGGACACCCCTGTATATAGCCCCCACACCACACACAGCCCCCTGGACGCCCCTGTATATGCCCCCACACCACACACAGCCCCCTGGACGCCCCTGTATATACCCCCACACCACACACAGCCCCCTGGACGCCCCTGTATATGCCCCCACACCACACACAGCCCCCTGGACGCCCCTGTATATGCCCCCACACCACACACAGCCCCCTGGACGCCCCTGTATATGCCCCCACACCACACCACAGCCCCTGGACGCCCCTGTATATGCCCCCACACCACACACAGCCCCCTGGACGCCCCTGTATATACCCCCACACCACACACAGCCCCCCTGTATACACCCCCACACCACACACAGCCCCCCTGTATACACCCCCACACCACACACAGCCCCCCTGTATACACCCCCACACCACACACAGCCCCCCTGTATACACCCCCACACCACACACAGCCCCCCTGTATACACCCCCACACCACACACAGCCCCCCTGTATACACCCCCACCACCACACACAGCCCCCCTGTATACACCCCCAACCACACACACAGCCCCCCTGTATACACCCCCACACCACACACAGCCCCCCTGTATACACCCCCACACCACACACAGCCCCCCTGTATACACCCCCACACCACACACAGCCCCCCTGTATACACCCCCACACCACACACAGCCCCCCTGTATACACCCCCACACCACACACAGCCCCCCTGTATACACCCCCACACCACACACAGCCCCCCTGTATACACCCCCACACCACACACAGCCCCCCTGTATACACCCCCACACCACACACAGCCCCCTAGATTTCTTCTCCCACCTCAGTCCTCTCCTCACAGCGCTGCTCTCCTTCCTCTCCCCGGCACAGGCTGCTCCAGAGGCCGCACAGCTCAGCACAGGATCCGGAGCTCAGCACAGCCTCCCCGCCCCACACAACACACACTGACTGAGGAGTCGAGCTACGCTGCTGTAGCTTCCATTGGACGGATGAGGCCCCGCCCATTCCAGTGACGTCATGATTTTATGAAATCACTCCGCCCCCTCCAAAATTCAACTCTGATCTAGACGCTACCCTCCTGTGTCTTCTCTTCCAGCACAGCGCACAGATCCTGGGAGGCTCCTGGTGGATCCTCTGGATCTTGTGAGTGGATCCTCTGCTGTGTTTAGATCTCGGTGTGGCCTCACAGCGGCGGATGAGATCTTTATTGTGGGATCCGCTCGCTCTTATAGAACAGATCCAGGAAGATTTACTGTATTTTTCGGACCATAAGACACAACCAGGATTTACAGGAGAAACTGAGGAGGAATGTGCTGATGCCGCACTGTTATGGGGGATCTACTGCTGACACTGATAGAGGGGGAATGGCTCCAAATCCTGCACTAATGTCCCATCCTGGACCCCTTCCAGGTATATATGTCCCCATCCTAGTGTATGTGCCCCATATCCTGGTACATGATCCCCCATCCTAGTGTATGTGCCCCATATCCTGGTACATGATCCCCATCCTAGTGTATGTGCCCCATATCCTGGTACATGATCCCCCATCCTAGTGTATGTGCCCCATATCCTGGTACATGATCCCCATCCTAGTGTATGTGCCCCATATCCTGGTACATGATCCCCCATCCTAGTGTATGTGCCCCATATCCTGGTACATGATCCCCATTCTAGTGTATGTGCCCCATATCCTGGTACATGATCCCCCCATCCTAGTGTATGTGCCCATATCCTGGTACATGATCCTCCATCCTAGTGTATGTGCCCCATATCCTGGTACATGATCCTCCATCCTAGTGTATGTGCCCCATATCCTGGTACATGATCCCCCATCCTAGAGTATGTGCCCCATATCCTGGTACATGAACCCCCCATCCTAGTGTATGTGCCCCATATCCTGGTACATGATCCCCCATCCTAGTGTATGTGCCCCATATCCTGGTACATGATCCCCATCCTAGTGTATGTGCCCCATATCCTGGTACATGATCCCCCATCCTAGTGTATGTGCCCCATATCCTGGTACATGATCCCCCATCCTAGTGTATGTGCCCCATATCCTGGTACATGATCCCCCATCCTAGTGTATGTACCCCATATCCTGGTACATGATCTCCATCCTAGTGTATGTGCCCCATATCCTGGTACATGATCCTCCATCCTAGTGTATGTGCCCCATATCCTGGTACATGATCCCCATCCTAGTGTATGTGCCCCATATCCTGGTACATGATCCCCCCATCCTAGTGTATGTGCCCCATATCCTGGTACATGATCCCCCATCCTAGTGTATGTGCCCCATATCCTGGTGCATGATCCCCCATCCTAGAGTATGTGCCCCATATCCTGGTACATGATCCTCCATCCTAGTGAATGTGCCCCATATCCTGGTACATGATCTCCCATCCTAGTGTATGTGCCCCATATCCTGGTACATGATCCCCCATCCTAGTGTATGTGCCCCATATCCTGGTACATGATCCCCATCCTAGTGTATGTGCCCCATATCCTGGTACATGATCCCCATTCTAGTGTATGTGCCCCATATCCTGGTACATGATCCCCCATCCTAGTGTATGTGCCCCATATCCTGGTACATGATCCCCCATCCTAGTGTATGTGCCCCATATCCTGGTACATGATCCCCCATCCTAGTGTATGTGCCCCATATCCTGGTACATGATCCCCCATCCTAGTGTATGTGCCCCATATCCTGGTATAAGATCCCCCATCCTAGTGTATGTGCCCCATTTCCTGGTACATGATCCCCCATCCTAGTGTATGTGCCCCATATCATGGTACATGATCCCCCATCCTGGTATGTGCCCCATATCCTGGTGCATGATCCCCCATCCTGGTATGTGCCCCATATCCTGGTACATGATCCCCCATCCTAGTGTATGTGCCCCATATCCTAGTACATGATCCCCCATCCTAGTGTATGTACCCCATATCCTGGTACATGATCCCCATTCTAGTGTATGTGCCCCATATCCTGGTACATGATCCCCCATCCTAGTGTATGTGCCTCATATCCTGGTACATGATCCCCCATCCTAGTGTATGTGCCCCATATCCTGGTATAAGATCCCCCATCCTAGTGTATGTGCCCCATATTCTGGTACATGATCCCCCATCCTAGTGTATGTGCCCCATATCCTTGTACATGATCCCCCATCCTAGTGTATGTGCCCCATATCCTGGTACATGATCCCCCATCCTAGTGTATGTGCCCCATATCCTGGTACATGATCCCCCATCCTAGTGTATGTGCCCCATAACCTGGTACATGATCCCCCATCCTAGTGTATGTGCCCCATATCCTGATACATGATCCCCCATCCTAGTGTATGTGCCCCATATCCTGGTACATGATCCTCCATCCTAGTGTATGTGCCCCATATCCTGGTACATGATCCCCCATCCTAGTGTATGTGCCCCATATCCTGGTACATGATCCCCATCCTAGTGTATGTGCCCCATATCCTGGTACATGATCCCCCATCCTAGTGTATGTAACCCATATCCTGGTACATGATCCCCCATCCTAGTGTATGTGCCCCATATCCTGGTATAAGATCCCCCATCCTAGTGTATGTGCCCCATATTCTGGTACATGATCCCCCATCCTAGTGTATGTGCCCCATATCCTGGTACATGATCCCCCATCCTAGTGTATGTGCCCAGGGCCGGCTCCAGGTTTCTGTAGGCCCCGGGCGAAAAAGTCTCAGTGGGCCCCTTTAGTACATATCGCGGACTATAATATATATATGTTGACGCACACTTACCGCAAGCCCCATAGACAATGCATGGGGTTTGCCGCAAATGCGTAGCAAGTGCATCCGTTAGGCGGAAAATGCGGCAGATGCGTAGTCTTTTACCGCAACTGCCGCATTTTTCAAAAAACGCCTATGTGAAGGCAGCCTTACAGGAACAGTGACTGCTGAAACCAGTAAGAGCTGTTTCTGACGGTGAGTATATTACACGTTGTTAGGAGCGGGCTAAAATGCGTTTGCGTTCCCTTGCGCTTTTTAAAAGTCCCTGCAAACACAACATGTTGCATTTTTGTGTGTCTGAGGATGCTTGGTATATACGTAAGTGTCCTGAAGAGCACAAATAATGCAAGCAGCTCAATGGAGCCACACTGCCGTATGGGTGGCACCGCAGCCAAGCGGAGTGTCTGGCCGTCCAGATCTCTCTTCTCCTCACCTTTCTTCTCGCTGCTCCGGTCTCCTCCGGTCGCTCTGCACATATCAGCACAGTGATGACAACATCGTGCCCCTCCATGCTGAGCTGCAGAATGTAGACAGCGGCAGAAGAGACTCTGGAGAAGAATGCTGCTGGCAAAGGTGGCTGAGACTATAGGAGCGGGAGCGGAATCCGCGAGGGACTACCACTGGTACACATACCTCGTATGCATGCGGCTCCGCTCCGTACACCTCACACAGATACAGCTCCGCTCCATACACCTCGTACACACGCGGCTCCGCTCCATACACCTTGTACACACTCGGCTCCGCTCCATACACCTTGTACACACTCGGCTCCGCTTCATACACCTTGTACACACTCGGCTCCGCTCCATACACCTCATACAGATACAGCTCCGCTCCGTACACCTCGTACACACACTGCTCCGCTCCATACACCTCGTACACACACGGCTCTGCTCCGTACACCTCGTACACACACTGCTCCGCTCCATACACCTCGTACACACACGGCTCAGCTCCATACACCTCGTATGCACGTGGCTCCGCTCCATACACCTCGTACGCACGCAGCTACGCTCCACACACCTCATACAGATACAGCTCCGCTCCGTACACCTCGTACACATGCAGTTCCGCTCCGGACACCTTGTAAGCATTTGGTTTTGCTCTGTACACCTCGTACACACACGGCTCTGCTCCGTACACCTCGTACACTCTGAGCTTCGCTCCGTTATCCTTGCACACTCTCAGCTCCGCTCTGTACGCTTCGTACACACGACTTCACTCCGTATACCTCGTACACACTCGGTTCCACTCCGTACACCTCGTACACACTCGGCTCTGCTTCGTACACCTCGTACACACTCGGCTCTGCTCCGTACACCTCGTACACACTCGGCTCTGCTCCGTACACCTCGTACACACTCGGCTCTGCTCCGTACACCTCGTACACACTCGGCTCTACTCCGTACACCTCGTACACACTCGGCTCTACTCTGTACACCTCGTACACACTCGGCTCTGCTCCGTACACCTCGTACACACTCGGCTCTGCTCCGTATACCTAGTACACACTCGGCTCTGCTCCGTACACCTCGTACACTCTCGGCTCCGCTCTGTACACCTTGTACACACTCGGCTCTGCTCCGTACACCTCGTACACACTCGGCTCTGCTCCGTACACCTCGTACACACTCGGCTCTGCTCCGTATATCTAGTACACACTCGGCTCTGCTCCGTACACCTCGTACACTCTCGGCTCCGCTCTGTACACCTCGTACACACTCGGCTCTGCTCCGTACACCTCGTACACACTCGGCTCTGCTCCGTACACCTCGTACACACTCGGCTCCGCTCCGTACACCTCGTACACACTCGGCTCCGCTCCGTACACCTCGTACACACTCGGCTCTGCTCCGTACACCTGTGCCCCATATCCTGGTACATGATCCCCCATCCTAGTGTATGTGCCCCATATCCTGGTACATGATCCCCATCCTGGTGTATGTGCCCCATATCCTGGTACATGATCCCCATCCTAGTGTATGTGCCCCATATCCTGGTACATGATCCCCCATCCTAGTGTATGTGCCCCATATCCTGGTACATGATCCTCCATCCTAGTGTATGTGCCCCATATCCTGGTACATGATCCCCATCCTAGTGTATGTGCCCCATATCCTGGTACATGATCCCCCATCCTGGTATGTACCCCATATCCTTGTACATAATTTCCCCCCCATTCTGGTATGTCCCCATATCTTAGTACATAATCTCCCATCTTGATATTTGTCCCTCCACCTGTTATATCATCCCTATTACGGCACAGACTTAAAAAATAATCCTACCTCCCATCGCTCCCCTGCAGCACTGTGTCGTCCTCCTGTCATTTCATGCTGAACGCTGATCAGTGTGTGAGCGTCGTGCAGAGCGATGATGTCACTGTCCTGTGCCGCACTCCACACACAGTATCAGCTGCCGACACCAGAAGACAGGAGGACATCACTGCGGGAGAACGAGGGATGGTGAGTATAATCGCTCATCAGGGAATTCACTGCTTCTCACACCAATGATGATGTCTGGGAAGGAGAGAATATCCACAAACACGATCACCCGCGGCTGCAGACGGTGATCACATGGTCCAGCTGATTAAGATAATGTAATATTCACTTTTCTCCCCGCCCATCATCCCGACCCTCAGCGCTGACTTCATGGGCAGAGGAGTGCAGTGACTATTACATTAGCTTGAGCAGAGGGAACATGTGATTACTGGTCAGCCAGACAATAAATCCTCCTGAATTTGGAGGCAACAAAGTGCGTTTTATAATCTGAAAAATACGGTAATCTAAGATGTTGTTTCCTCAGGTTCCTTATGATCAGGACTCTTTCCCTTTAATAGAGGATGGTCCTTTCCCTCAGTGACCCCCCGAGGATGGAGCAGGACAGAGACCACATGGCTGCTCGGATATTAGACCTCACCCTGGAGATAATCTACTGGATCACTGGAGAGGTGAGAGCTTCACATCACATCACTCTGATCTCTAGGAATAAAGCAGGGAAATGAGGGGAAAGGTGAAGGATTCTTATCCTTTGTGTAGTGATCGGCGTCTCCCCATACACAGGATCACACAGTAGTGAAGACGTCGTCTGGGGAGTGTGTGGCCCCCGTGTGTCAGGAGGGCGGAGCAGGACCCCGAGTGACATCACCGAGCCTCCACCTCATTCACTGATACATGAGCAGAAGATCCTAGAACTGACCCACAGGATCACTGATCTGCTGAGCGGAGAGGTGAGCGCTGCCCCCCGGGAATGCTGGGACATTCTACAATAACGCCGGGGGAGGGGTCTGCTAATGACGGCTCATTGTGTGTGTCAGGTCCCTATAAGGTGTCAGGACGTCACCGTCTATTTCTCCATGGAGGATGGGGAGTATTTAGCAGGACACAAGGATCTGTACAAGGACATAGTCATGATGGAGAATCCCCCGTCCATCACATCCCCGGGTAAGAGGAGACCTTCCTGGGCTGTAGAGGAGAGAACAGGTGTGAGAGTGCTCTAGATTCCCCATCATCTGCTCATCACATACACACAATGGATTCAGTCACTGCCGTTATTTCCTATAGATGGATCCAGTCAGAGGAATCCACCGGAGAGATGTCCCCGTCCTCTATATTCCCAGGATCGGCCAGAAAAGGAGGAGAATGTTCCCCGGGATCATCAGGTAGATGAGATTCCTGTAATCCTCTATTTGATCACGTTATTGTCACTCAGTCGGTCTCTTCCTGGGAATCAAGTCAGGATCTTCCTTTGGTTTCTCTTCCAGCTCAGAGGATCTCCGGAGATCTGTCTGTGCTGCAGATATATTCATAAATAGATCATTAATTCTTTGCCTTTTATTAGGAATCAAACACACAACCTCCATCATGGCAGGCGGATAATGTCCTAGTGAGGCACAGGCTGCCCTGCTACGTATAGGAGGATTTCCTCTGCCTAAATATCCACATAGTATCTTCTCCTGGACATATTGTACTGGTGACCGCAAGATTCCTGTGTCATAGGGATTATAGAGGAGATTGATTTCCTGTAAAGTTACTAAAAAATGAAAATAATCCCAATAATTTCCCTATAATTGTAACAAGTCGCACAATACAGGGAACAGATTGTTTCAGCGATCAATAAATGAGAGAAAAAATGGCGCAATTGTTTATTTTCCATTAACCCCTGTGACGTAGCGATCACAGATCGGGTTGGGGTTCACTCACTTGGCAGCAATATTCAGAAACAGCAACAGTCTCTCTACGTAAATAAGTTCATGTTGATTTATTGTCTCAGCATAAACCACCCTCCAGCATATACACAGGAGCTTTTCTGCAGCTCACAGACCATATTGCCCAGTATAGTCTGTCTTTACCTCACATACGGCCTGTAGTCAGTCCACACAGGCCTCCAGGACCTAAGCTCTCCATGCTCAGTCTCTGTCTGTCTCTCCCATGTCAAACACAGACTCCATTAAGACAACCTGAGACACATCCACATCTCCAGCAAGTTGCAAGCTTAACTCTTGCCATACTGTTAAGAAGACTGTGGCTTCCATGGCAAGACATTCATAAGAACATCGCAGCAGGCTTCTGCCTATGTGAAACATACTGGCCATGTATAGTGCCGCCATTCAGACCATGGCTGGCTGCCGTATCACACCCCTTACAATAACATGGTTTTGTCATTATGGGACTAAAACATCTGCAGCTCAAAACACAAGGAAACAAGTCGTCATATAGTGAAGATTATGGGAAATAAAAGTGTTCTGGCCGTTACAGCTATAAGTGAATGAAGAGGAAATAATATTGTGGTTGAGACAACTTTAATCCATGTCAACTGGCTGCAAGTGTGATTTAGTTATTGCCAACATCTGTTAGGTGCCACAGGTAAGTTACAGGTGCTGTTAATTACACAAATTAGAGAAGCATCACATGATTTTTCTAACAGTGCCAATACTTTTGTCCACCCCCTTTTTTATGTTTGGTGGAATTAGATCCAATTTGGCTTTAGGACAATTCTTTTTGTGTTTTTTCATTGAAGACAAATTAAATGAAGATAATAATACCAAAGAATTTGTGATTGCAATCATTTTCTGGAAGAAACTGAGTATTATCTGACAGAATTGCAGGGGTGTCAATACTTTTGGCCACAACTGTATGTACACTCTGCACCCCATTTTCACTGAAAAATACAGAAATGTAGAAATTTGTGCAAATTTATTAAAAAAGAAAAACTGAAATCTCCCATGGTGATAAGTCTTCAGCCCCTTTGCTTAGTATTGGTGATTAGTCTTCATCCCCTTTGCTCAGTGTTGATGATAAGTATTCAGCCCCTTTACTTGGTATTGATGATAAGTATTCAGCCCCTTTCGGCCATTCTTCCTTGCAGATCCTCTCCAGTCCCGTCAGGTTGGATGGTGAACGTTGGTGGAGCCATTTTCAGGTCTCTCCAGAGATGCTCCATTGGGTTTAGGTCCGGGCTGTGGCTCCGGTCAGGAATGGGCACAGAGTTGTGGTGAAGCCGCTCCTTGTTATTTTAGCTGTGGCTTAGGGTCATTGTCTTGTTGGAAGGTGAAGCTTCAGCCAAGTCTGAGGTCCGAGCTCTGGAGGAGGTTTTCATGCAGGAGATCTCTGTACTTGGCCACATTCATGTTTCCTTCAGTTGTAACCAGTCGTCCTGTCCCTGCAGCTGACGAACACTCCCATAGCATGATGCTGCCTCCACCATGTCTCACTGTTGGGATTGTATTGGACAGGTGATGAGCAGGGCCTGGTTATCTCCATACACACTGCTTAGAATTATCACCAGAATGTTCTATCATCGCCTCATCAAGCCAGAGAATCTTATTCCTCATAGTCTGGGATCCTTTATGTGTTTTCTTGTAAACTCTATGCGGCTTTCATATGTCTTGCACTGAGGAAAAGCTTCCGTCAGGCCGCTCTGCCATAAAGGCCCGACTGGTGGAGGGCTGCAGTGATAGGTGACTTTGTGGAACTTTCTCCCATCTTACTCCTGTATCTCTAGAGCTCAGCCACAGTGATCTTGGGGTCCTTCTTTACCTCTCACCAAGGCTCTTCTCCTACAACTGCTCGGTTTGGCTGGACGGCCAGGTCTAGGAAGACTTCTGTTGGTCCCAAACCTCTGCCATTTAAGGATTATGGAGGCCACTGTGCTCTTAGGAGCCTTGAGTACTGTGGAAATTCTTTTGTAACCTTGGCCAGATCTGTGCCTTGCCACAATTCTGTCTCTGAACTCCTTGGGCAGTTCCTTTGACCTCAAGATTATCAATCGGTCTGATATGCACTGTGAGCTGTGAGGTCTTGTATAGAAAGTTGTGCGCCTTTCCAAATCAAGTGCTATCAGTTTAATTAAACACAGCTGGACTCCAGTGAAGGAGTAGAACCATCTCAAGGAGGATGACAAGGAAATGGACAGCATGTGACTTAAATATGAGTGTCTGAGCAGAGGGTCTGAATACTTATCACCATTTGATATTTCAGGTTTTTTTTTTAATAAATTTGCACAAATATCTACATTTCTGTTTTATTTTTCAGTGAAGATGGGGTGCAGAGTGCACATTAATGAGAAAAAAATGAACGTTTTTGAATTTATCAAATGGCTGCAATGAAACAAAGAGTGAAAAATGTAAAGGGGTCTGAATACTTTCTGTACCCACTGTACCTGTGAATGTGCTGTGTATATGCAGGTGATGCCTGATGGACGGCAATAGTAAAGATGGGAGGTGACAAACGGTTCCTGCAGAATGTCATTAGCCGCGGCCCTGGCTGCCGCTCTATGGCCCTGTGAGACTATCACTAATGGTCCCAGATCATCTGACTCTGCTGCAGCGTCTGAAACTAAAGAGGTAGAAGAACTCTGCTGCCCGGGGGCAGCGCTCGGGATCTTGTGATGGGGACATGGTGATGATTTCTGAGAAGGGGGTGTATTGTATACCTATGTGTCATTAAAGAGGGTTTACAGTACCATTATGGTCTCCTTTCTTTTGTCCTGTCTATTCCTAACTATCACTTTCCCCATATACTTCTGCTCTCTCCTCTGCTCTTGTAATCGTATCTCTAAGGCTGCTTTCACATCAGCGGTTTTTTTAAATCGCGGCAGATGCGGTGAAAAAAACGCATCTGCCGCGATTACTGCATAACCGCTCCACTTGCGGCACAGTTGCGGCAAGCCCCATGCAATGTCTATGGGGCTTGCGGTAAGTGTGCGGCAGGTGCGGCAAGTGTGGTTTCGGCACTTGCGGCAGGTGCGGCCGCGAAAAAAACCGCGGTCAGCTGCGCCCCCACCAGTGACTTTTCCTGCTCATTTGGTCTGAAGATGAATTGCCTAGTAGAGAAAAGCTAGAACAACAATAAAAGTATGAACGTCTTAGATATCAGATTACAGGAGCAGAGGAGAGAGCAGAAGTATATGGGGAAAGTGATAGTTAGGAAGAGCTAGGACAAAAGAAAGGAGATCACATTAGTAGTGGAAAACCGCTTTAACCTCCCTGGCGGTATGATTATGTCAGGAATTTTGTACTAAAAGTGGTACCATTTTTTTTTGGTAAAAAATTTCTTTTATGGGCAGAAATTTTATACATTTGTATTTCCCGCCCAGTTCCGCCTCCAATGAGCCGCTGCGGCTCACAGAGACGGAACCAGGAAGTCATATGGAGGCATCCGAAGGGGCTCTTACCGGCGATCACAGCGGGGACATCGCTGGATCACCAGGAGAATGTAAGGAGACTCCGCTGCCATTTACCCCGAGTGTCAGAGGCGTACCTACCGTGGTGCAGCTGGTTCAGCTGCACTAGGGCCCCGATGGGTAGGGGGCCCCTCAAGCATCAGTAGGGGGCCCCTCCTCTGCAGCCCCGGCTCCCAGACCACCCAGCCCCAGGTGGTAGCACCCCTCCCCCCCCGCTCCTCAGCTATAGCTGGTAGCAAACCCCCCCCCCCCCCGCTCCGCAGCTGCAGCCGACAGCACCCCCCCCCTGCTCCACACCCTACCCCCTCCCCTCCACAGCTGCAGTGACAGCACCCCCCCTGCTCTGCTGCTGACAGCACCCAACTCCGCAGCTGCAGCTGATAGCACCCATAGGGGATAGGGGACCAAGCGGCAGCAGCCAGAGGGATAGCACCCCCCCATATCCCACCCCCCTTCCCCACCATATCCCACCCCCCCTTACCCCCCCACAGCTGCAGCTGACAACACGAACCCCACCCCCCCTCCACAGCTGCAGCTGATCACCTAAGGCTGCAGGGGCGCGGGGCTGAACGCTGACAGCAAACCCCCCCCCCCCCCCCGTCTTCATGTAAGGCTGCAGGAGCGGGGGGGTGGGTTTAGGGTTTCATTGTGCTGGCGCGTGCCAGCTGTCAGTGACTCCCAGGGTCTGTGCAGAGGAGAGGAGGAGCGGGCACAGCTGCAGGAAGTGAGGCTTCTCTCACTTCCCGGCCCGGCCTCCCTCCACTCCTCGTCCTCGGGACACCACGGCTCTCAGTGCCGGCCAGCTTCTGTGCAGAAGAGAGGAGGGGCGGGCATAGCTGCAGGAAGTGAGGATTCTCTCACTTCCCGGCCCGTCCTCCCTCCACTCCTCGTTCTCAAGGGCACGGGGCGGCGGGGCTGAAAAGCTGACAGCAACCCCCCCCCGGTCCTCATCTAAAGCTGCAGCTTTAGATGAGGGGCAGAATGCTGATGGCACCCACCGCCCCTCAGCTCCTCATGCAGGATCTGTAAAACGTCCTGCGGTTAAGCCCGAGTGAGACTCGGGGTTACCGCTTCTGTCAGCTGAAGTTAACCCTGAGTTACACTCAGGAATACCGGTAGGGAGGTTAAATATTAATTTATTATACTAATAATAATTGTATTAATTTATTCATTAGAACATCAGAGGAGGGTTGATAACTGTAAAGCCCTATGTGATTTGTAACAGTGGGGAGTAATTCACTAATCTAGTAAAGACGGGAGATGACAGATGGATCCTGCAATGCTTTACCTCCACCAAGATAAGGAGGTTCTTGGATGTTTAGTGAGAATCCTCGGTGTTCCTGTAAATTGTGTCCATTCACCGTGTGAGGAGATCCTGATCGCTTCATGTCTTCTAGGAGGTTTCTGACTTTTCCTGTAGATAAGATAAATTCTCATGTCTGTAATGTGGGATTCTTGCAGGAAAGTTCTGGTGGAACGAGGAGTGGACACGAAACCCCCACATCAGAGTCAGTGACCGGTAAGAGGCGCTCATAGATCTTGTCTGACTGTATAGATCTTTATTATTGGAGATTCACAAATGTCTTCATGGTGATTATTACTATTATTGTTAATAATTGATGTAATGATTATCTGCTCCACGTCTCTGACATCATGTCCTCTATCTGTCTTGTCCTCTCTCTTTCTCCCTCTCTCAGGTCATGTCTTCATCTCTTCATACCTGACTTGGTTGAATATCTCTATTATTTCTCCCTTCTTCTCTTTGCCGGTTTAGACATAATTTTATTTTTATACTTTATCTCATATAACACCTGACTACAATATAATAATTCTATTTTAGTCATATTTTTTCCAATAATATCCAAAATCAAAAAATATTTAGCTTGAAAAAAATAATAAAATGTTTCTTTTTCTAGGTGAAGACTGGAGGAGAAGCTGCCATGGAAATCTGCTTTTATCTCCCTTTGATAATGTAGAAGATAACAATTCCTCACAAGATAAAACTCCTAATGTTCCCGTGATCCTTCACAGCCGACACGTATCCACTGATACCAACAGTCAGGAAACACTATTGTCTAATCCAGTGTTTCCCAACTCCAGTCCTCAAGGCACACCAACAGGTCATGTTTTCAGGATTTCCTTATCATTAGACAGATGATGGAATTATCCCCTGTGCAATCCTAAGGAAATCCTGAAAACATGACCTGTTGGTGTGCCTTGAGGACTGGAGTTGGGAAACACTGGTCTAATCAGTCACTGATCCGCAAACAAGGATCCGGAGATAGACCGAGGAAAACATCTCTATGTGGGGAAAAATATAATAGAAAATCAAATTTTTCTTTGAATGAGCAAATTCACAGCAATGAAAGCTCATTTTCATGTTCAGAATGTGGGAAATCTTTTACCAAAGAAATTAGTCTTGTTAGACATCAGAGAACTCACACAGGAGAGAAGCCACATTCATCTCTGGAACATGCGCAACACTTTATACCTAAAGATTCTCTTGAAAATCATCCAGGAAGTCACACAGGGGAGAAGCCATTTTCATGTTCAGAATGTGGGAAATGTTTCACGAGGAAATCAAACTTTTTAAATCACCTAAGATGTCACAGAGGAGAGAAGCCTTTTTTCTGTTCAGAATGTGAGAAATGTTTTGCCTCAAAATCACAACTTATGAGACATAAGAAAATTCACACTGCAGAGAAGCCATATTCATGTTCTGAGTGTGGGAAGTGTTTTACTCAGAATTCAAGCCTTGTGAAACATTTAATAATTCACACAGGGGAGAAGCCATTTTCTTGTTTGGAATGTGAAAAATGTTTCAATAAGAAATCAAGCTTTTTAGAACACTTCAAAAGTCACACAGGGGAGAAGCATTTTCCTGTTCAGAATGTGGGAAATGTTTTGTTCAGAAATCACACCTTGTAACTCATCAAAGAATTCACACTGAGGAGAAGCCATATTCATGTCCTGAGTGTCGGAAGGGTTTTACTCGGAAATCAAATCTAGTGGAACATCTCAGAAGTCACACGGGGGAGAAGCCATTTTCATGCTCAGAATGTGGGAAATGTTTTATAAGGAAATCACACCTTCTGAATCATCTAAGAAGTCACTCAGGAGAGAAGCCATTTTCATGCTCAGAATGTGGGAAATGTTTCATAAGGCAATCAGACCTTCTGAATCATCTAAGAAGTCACTCAGGGAGAAGCCATATTCATGTTCTGACTGTAGGAAGTGTTTTAGTAAAAAATCAAACCTTATGAAACATGTAAGAATTCACACAGGGGAGAAGCCAGATTCATGATCAGAAAATGTTTTACTCGGAAATCAAGTCTTGTGAAGCATCTAAAAGTTCACAAAAATTTGTGTGCTTAGAATGGAAGTAACATCTTAACTTGTTAAATATTGGCAAACTCTCCAAAAGGAGAAACCATTTAATGCTCTGTCAACTGTATAGTCACTATGGCTGCATAGATGGGCTGCCCTGCGCACACTAATTCATCGATGGAGCTGTACAGTGCAGCTTTGCAACTGTGTAGTTCCAGTTGGCCACCGATCAGATATTGAAGATTTGCCGCCCCTGTGGATGGGTGGCCGCAACAGAGCATAGCAGCTGGGATTGGTAAGACGGTCACTTCGCACCAACACCCCACACACACACTCCGATCCTAAGCCAAAGTTACTTCATGTCAGGCAAGGGATGGTGGAACGTAGGGTGGAGGGTGCATCCCCTGATGAACTGACCTAACTGCTTAGACAGGGTCAAGAAACACATTAGAGTCCTGTGACCCGGTGTCCTCTCCCATGTGTCCCCGGTGTATGGATGGCCAGCGACAATCCTGGTAACAACCAGTAATACTCTGTGGCATTATTGATTTGTTGGGGATGTTGTAATTCTGACTGCCAATGTACTTATCTGTGTAAAATGTGGAGCACCTGCACTTTACTATGTGAAGGATCAGTGGAGTTCACTCTTTTGTAAACTGTACTCAGTCTTTTTATATGTATATTATAAGCTGATCCCATAGTCTCAAAGGAGTTTGTGGAAGTGCACTATATGCTCTGTAATCTGTGAATTGTGACTTGGCTGTTAAATACAATGTCGCCATATGGGTATGTAATTTTATGCTAACAGTTGTTTGTGGTCTCCAGCACTGGTGCGCTTTACACCTCTTCCCATCATCCATGTCCCTTGTTTGAAACAAATAAGTTATATGCATAATGTATATTGAAGCCTTTACTCAGTTTCTTTGTGCAATATATACTGTTTCAAGTAGCTTCTGTGAAGTGAGAGCCCCAGATTCGGGGTCAGGGCCCGGCGTTAAGGGGGCGGGGCAGACTGGGCAGTTGCCCAGGGCCCCCACTCTCTTGGGGGCCCCAAAGGAGTATATTTTTATTTTCAAATTTCTGCTTTTCTTTTAACATTGAAATAAAAAGAAATGTTCAGTATCTGCCTATTCTGACCTCGATAATCAACTTACGAGATCACTTTTACCCTATAGTTAACATGGTAAACAAAAAAGTCAAAATAAATTGTGGAATTGCACTTTTTTTTTTGCAATTTCAAAGCATTTGGAGTTTTTTTTCTCATTCTCCAGGACATTTTGTGGTAGAATGAATGATGTCATTCAATAGTACAACTCATCCCACAAAAAACAAGCCCTCATATGTCTATATGGAAGGAAAAATAAAAAAGTTCTGGCTCTTGGAAGAGGTGAGGAAAAAACAAAAATGAAAAATCGCTCAGAGGCGAAAGTTATAAAATCCTAGTAATTGCCATATAATAGCAGGAGGAGCGCCCCCTGCAGGCTTCAGTCTTCATATGTTCATGATGGGAGTAATTAGAATTAGGGGACCTCAAATTCTAAATTTGTAGCCAGTTATCAAGCAGAACTTACAAGGCATTAAAGGGGATGTCCAGGATTAATAAAACTTTACTACATTCTCTCAAAAACAGCGCCACCCCTGTGTACAGGTGACATGTGGTATTACAGCATTGGCACATTCCCTTCAATTGAGCTGAGCTGCAATATCACATACAACCTGTAGACAGGGGTTGCGCGGTTTTTTAAAGGAATTAGTCATGTTTATTTTTTAATCAATATAAGGAGTCCTGTGTTCACAATCCCCATCTCTTGGTCAGAGGATGAGAGGTTAGAAAGAGCGACTCTCCCTGGAGGAGCCGTCCTGTATGACTCAGACAATGATGGGAATGGATGTGTGTGTCTATGTGTGTGTGTGCTTGGTGTATACGTGTAATATATAGTGTTTGTGTCTGTGTGTGCTCGGTGTATACATATATGTATGTGTCTATGTGTGTGTGCTCGGTGTATACATATATGTGTGTGTCTATGTGTGTGTGCTCGGTGTATACATATATGTGTGTGTCTATGTGTGTGTGCTCGGTGTATACATGTAATATATAGTGTCTGTGTGTGCTCGGTGTATACATATATGTGTGTGTCTGTGTGTGTGCTCGGTGTATACATATATGTATGTGTCTATGTGTGTGTGCTCGGTGTATACATATATGTGTGTGTCTGTGTGTGTGTGCTCGGTGTATACGTGTAATATATAGTGTTTGCGTCACATACCGTATATTGCGTGTATGTAACATCCACATTTATAAATCCCAGCAGCACAGATGAGAGTTCCTAGGTGTAAACAGGTCGGCAATCGCCCAACAAACGAGCAAAATGCGGCTCATCATCAGGTGATTGGATGTTTATGGAGGAACATAAATCCTTGCTCTCGGCAGCACATCGCCTGCTGCAAACTGCAGAAGTGCTGCCGAAAACATTATACTGTAGAGGACAGATTGCTCCACCGGTGATTGTTCTGCACCCATCATTCTTCGTCATCCTGTGTAAAGAGGCCGGAAACAAGCGCTGAATGACCTGAATATTATACATCGCGCTCATTCACCAGTCTGAATCCGGTGCTTGTAAATGTAACCTAAATGTCTGAGTGTGACGGTGCAATATGTGAGCATTTAGGGCCCCACTTTAAACCTTTTGCCCAGGGCCCCACTTTGCCTAAAACCGGCCCTGTTCGGGGTGTGTCACTTTTGTCATTGATGGAAATCCTATGTATAAATTTACGTTTGTACCACGGATCCAACAGTGTGTCAACCCAGTAGTCATCGCGAATTTAAATCCTAACAATATGGGCATCATGTTGCAGAAATTGCAGCAAGAAGGCGCTCATGTGTCTCGTGCATCCATGAGGCTCAAGTCCTTGTTGTGTTGGTGGCGGGGTGACAATCGAGCTTCCTTCCTCTGTCCTCTCCCGCCAACCTCAGACAACAGAAATGGGAATAATTTCATCTTCATCTCCTGACTGTTCTGTGCCCATCACCTCTTCATCCTCATCCGCCTCCATTTCTTCCTCAGCGCCTGCAGCTTCACCACCATTGTCTGGTACTATGAGCCCCCCTCTGTTGCTATACTCCACCCTCCCATGGCACCCGCCTGTGCGATGAAAATCCAGATTTCCAGATATTGGTATTGCCTCTGCATCCTCCTCTTCCTCTAGGACAACCACCTCATCTCACAGACTTTTCAAAGTTTTCTCTAGCATGTAGATGACTGGAATAGGAATGCTGATGACAGCATTGTCAGCGCTAAAGATCTTGGTAGCCATTTTGAAATTCTGCAGAAGTTCTTGACTTGTGCCCACTCTGGAAGCATCATTTGCACCACCTTCGGCTTGCATTGAGTCACTGTACGTGTCATGGCGTACAGCGCCAGGGCTTGTTGCTGCTGACACAGTCGCTGCAACATGTGCAGAGTGGAATTCCATCATGCCGACACAATGCATATCAACTGGTTAACCAGTTGTCCAAAAGACCACTTTAGCGATGCAAATTGAGGTTGCAGGGTGCGGTGGAAGTGAGCCCACAGTGTCTGTCCCTTCTTCAGTAGGTCATCCAAGCAGCGATAGTGCCATAGGAATTGATGTACAACCAGGTTGATGATGTGAACCATGCAAGGCACGTGTACATTTTCCCTGGCATAGAGCTGCCACCAGGTTTGCACCATTATCGGGCACGACCTTTCCTGGATGTGGTACACTTACTCTGCTGCTGCAGCTCCTCCAGCCAGTGTGTGAGAAAAGCAGTCTTCAGCTCTGCAGGTGGGATTCAGTTGCTGGGCACAGCACAATAGCTATAATTAACACACACAGACCCCTGATAGCCATTTCTCAGTCTGTTTACTGGAGTTGAAGCAGTTGTTACAAGCTGTCCCTGGAGTCTGGAGAGCAGTTCAGGGTATTTCTCACCCGGCCGGGTCATATTCGCTTCCTCACTGTGTTTGCGTAGTGGCCCTGCAGTTGCTTCAGCTAGGCTGCCGGCCCTGTCTCTGTCTGCGTCTACCAGTATGACAGGCAACTCGAGCCCTTCACTTTCCCACCCCACCCAGGAAGTCAGTGTTTCTGGATTCTATATGTTGCTGTGTCTCTGGCACTGGGTAGCTGGAGAATCTGGAGTCCCCCATTTTCCGGTGTTGACTGTCGGTGTGTATGAACCTGCACAGTCTCGGACTCCGGTGTCCATTCTAGTGGTGTTCCTCTGCGGGAGGGGAAGCACAGGTGATGCAACCTCCCAGTAGGTTTCTGTCTCTCCTCTTTCCTCAGACCCTAGCCTTAGTCCTGGTGTTCAGCAGTGGACCTTCGGATGAGCCTGGCACAGGTCGTTTACACCCAGGTCTGGTCCTCAGTTTGTACAGAACCTGTTCTCTTCACAGCCCTCCCAGGAGCCGAACTGAACTGTGTTCTTCGCAGTCCTCCTAGGAACTGCACTGAACTTGTTGCTTCTCAGACCAGAATGTATAGGGGAGCTCACCCTGAAGCTGGGCTTGGTCTCCCCATTCTGTCTGGGAGGTGTTGGTGTTGTTTGTGTGTTGCCTGAGTGGAACACCCCTTACTGGTCTATGGTGACACCTAACAATGCTGACACTGTGGTGCTGTGACTCTGGGGTGCCACACAACCTTCTCTGATTGCTGTTGCCAGATCAGCTTTGCAGGTTGGAGCCTTGTCATGGACCATTTTCTTCAACTTCCACCAAAGATTTTCAATTGGATTGCGAGCCGGACTATTTGCAGGCCATGACATTGACCTTATATGTCTTATTTCAAGGAATGTTTTCACAGTTTGTGCTCTATGGAAGGATGCATTATCATCTTGATAAATGATTTCATCATCCCCAAACATCCTTTCAATTGATGGGTTAAGAAAACTGTTCAAAATATCAATGTAAACTTGGGCATTTATTGAAGATGTAATGACAGCCATCTCCCCAGTGCCTTTACCTGACATGCAGCCCCATATAATCAATGACTGTGGAAATTTGCATGTTCTCTTCAGGCAGTCATCTTTACAAACCTTATTGGAACGACACCAAACAAAAGTTCCAGCATCATCACCTTGCCCAATGCAGATTTGCGATCCATCACTAAATATGACGTTCATCAAGTCATCCACAGTCCACGATTGCTTTTCCTTAGCCCAGTGTAACCTTGTTTTTTTCTGTTTAGGTGTTAATGATGACTTATGTTTAGCTTTTCTGTATATAAATCCCATTTCCTTTAGACGGTTTCTTACAGTTCGGTCACAGACATTAACTTCAGTTTCCTCCTATTCATTCCTCATTTGTTTTGTTGTGCATTTCCTGTTTTGGAGACATATTGCTTTAAGTTTCCGGTCTTGATGTTTTGATGTCTTCCTTGGTCTACCAGTATCTTTGCCTTTAACAACCTTCCCATGTTGTTTGTATTTGGTCCAGATTTTAGACACAGCTGACTGTGAACAACCAACATCTTTTGCAACATTGCGTGATGATTTATCCTCTTTTAAGAGTTTGATAATGATTCATGTCAGCCCACTTGGTGCAACAGCTCTCCAAGGTGTGATCACTCCTTTTTAGATGCAGACTAACGAGCACATATTATTTGATGCCGGTGTTAGTTTTGGGAATGAAA
The DNA here is from genome assembly GCA_033576535.1 of Allobates femoralis. Lineage (NCBI taxonomy): Eukaryota > Metazoa > Chordata > Amphibia > Anura > Aromobatidae > Allobates > Allobates femoralis. Next base: position 615,829,014 of record JARQOC010000001.1, on the reverse strand, counting down.
ATTCACAGGGTGATTCCATAATTTTTTCCTCAGTATTGAGTGATTCCATTATTTTTCCCCCTGGTTGGTCTACAAAAGTAACCGTTACTGGCTAGCACATTTTTTTCAAGATTTCTTTTAGTGTTTCTTCAAGGCATTGAGTTGCCATGTGAAATGACTTTAGTTTTGTGCCATGTCTGTGATCTGCTTTTTTTCTACAATATTAAACAACTGAATGGACATCCTCCGAGCCAGTTGATTCCAGAATTTTTGCCAGGGGCTGTATGGCATAACGCTCTCTCCCGCACCCGAAATCCGCTGCCTTGGAGTAACTCTTGACTCTACACTGTCCTTCAAACCGTACATTGAAACTCTCGCCACCTCCTGTCGCCTCCAGCTCAAAAATATTTCCAGAATTTGTCCTTTCTTCAGCCCTCAATCTATTAAAACTCTAGTACAGACCCTCATCATCTCCCGCCTCAATTACTGTAACATTCTCCTCTGTGGCTTCCCCGTTAACTCTCTTGCACTTCTCCAGTCTGTCCTTAACTCTGCTGCCCGACTAATCCACCTCTCTCCTCACTACTCCCCTGTTTCTCCTCTCTGCAAATCCCTCCACTGGCTCCCAATTCCACAACAAATCCAGTTCAAGCTACTAACACTGACCTAGAAAGCCATCCATAACCTGTCCCTTCCCTGTATCTCCGAACTAATCTCCCAATATCTTCCCTCACGACCTTCTTCTCTCCTCAACACTAGTGATGAGCGATCACTAAAATGCTCAGGTGCTCAAGGCCCCTGTTCGAGCATATCGAAATGCTCAGGTGCTCGACCTGAGCACTGAGCCCAATGTTAATCTATGGGGAACCCGAGCATTTTTCCGGGTGTCGGCCCGGGAGCTTTAAACACCGCTGATCTGACAGCTGTTTAAATTTCCTGCGCCGACATCAGCTGTTCAGTGTCTGCGTGGGAAATGTAAACAGCTGTCAGATCAGCTGTGTTTTATGCTCCCGTGTAGACACCGCCAGGCGATGAGCGGCTGCCGCTCCTGCTGCCCCCTGGTGCCATCCGATCCCCCCCTGTCCCCCGCTGCAAAGGCGGCAGGCATGGGGGACGGGGTGATCGGATGGCACCAGGGGGCTGCAGAAGCAACAGTCGCTCGTCTCCCGGCGGTGTCGGTGCGTGAGATTTAAACACAGCTGATCTGACAGCTTTTTAAATTTCCATGGGGCCAGTTTGTACTCCCCCTGTAGGTTCTGGTATATCGTATATTCCGTATGCTCTTACATTCTTTGCCAAACCAGTTGTTGGGATTTGGTTACTCGGCCTCTGGTTGATGCTTTTTTTCAGGTCGGACATTTCCGCCATGGCATAGAGAATGTGGTTGAGGTCCCTTACTGCCAGTTCGCTCCTTCTGGGTTAAGCTCATACACATTATTATGGAAGTGTTGGAGCTTCTTCTTGATCTCTGGTCTATTGATGGCATCTTTATATTTTGGGGCCGACATCTTGGACCATTTGAAGGATGGCGGTAAGTTAAAGAGGCCAGTCTTTTGCGCGGTTTGTGAGGATGACTTGTTTGTGGATTTGATGTATAGAAGCAGTTGGTTGTGGTCTGACAGGTGTGTTTGTGGAGTGACTATGAGGGCACCAATATTTGTAGGGTCCATATCTGTGATCGCTTAGTCTATCACACTGCTGCCCACATGGGAGTTTAGGGTGTGTCTTCCCAATGAGTCTCCCCTGGTGCGTCCATTGAGGATACGAAGTCCCAGGCTTTGGCATAGGTTCAGCAGTGTTCTGCCGCTTTTATTGACTGTACAGTCATAGCTGTTCCTGTCGGTGTGCACTGGGTTGTCACAGTCGGTATCTGCTCCAAATATATAGATGTTTCCATCAGTGGTCAGGTAGTCTCTTTCCCTTCCAGTCTTTGCGTTGAGGTCTCCATAGATGAGAACGTTGCCCAGAGTCTGGAAGTGGCAGCTTCGGTCTTTAGGGTCTCAAAGCTGTCTGGGTTGAAGTATGGAGACTCTGGACGAGCTACGTACGCTGCACACAGGTAGATAGGAGGTGAGGATGGAGAGGCTTATTCTTATCCAGATGTGGCTGTCTCCTCTCTTCACGGCTAGTGGCCAATAGTCCACTTTTTTTCTATCTTTTTTACTCTGTTGTAAGGAACCATCTGGATTGCTAGATGGGAAAACTTTGTTCCAATTTTTCACTATAAATATAATGTATGTTTGGGTGGAGGCAGAGCTGGGGGTGGGGGCTAGGAGGAGTCTCAGGGGGGCCCCAAAATTCCTAGTGGCAGCCCTGTGTCCGGACTTACCATCCCGTTCACTGAGAGCAGGAATACTAAACCCAT
>JARQOC010000001.1:615694170-615824170 GCA_033576535.1 Allobates femoralis | reverse complement strand
CCCCCAATCAGCACACACACGCTCAGCACACACACTCACACCCGCTCAGCACATACTCGCACCCGCTCAGCACACACACACGCTCAGCACACACACACAAACTCAGTACACACATCCGCTCAGCACACAAACACACCCGCTCAGCACAAACTTACCCTGCTCAGCACACACTCACACTCACCCCACTCAGCACCCACTCACACCTACTCAGCACACTCACGCTCACCTCACTCAGCACCCACTCACCCCCGCTCAGCAAACACTCACCCCCACTCAGCACACAATCACCCCCCGCTCAGTACACAATCACCCCCCCGCTCAGCACACACTCAACCCCGCTCAGCACACACTCACACCCGCTCAGCACACATTGAGAGGGTGTGTGCTGAGTGAGGGTGAGTGTGAGTGTGCATTGGGTGAACGGGGCATTTGGGGGCTGTGCAGGGGGTAAACAGCGGCGAGTGGGGGCAGAGTGAGGTGAGCAACGGGTGTGATGAATCCTGGAGCGATGAGTCAATGGCCGTGATGGGAGGCGGAGTTAACAGAGGGGGCGTCACAATGGGCGTGACTGAGCGCACTGCCTCGATGTGGTGGGCGTGTCCTCGCTTTTCATTAAGTAAAGAAAAGCAAGGACACGCCCACAATATCAGGACACTGTTTGGCCACGCCCATTTTGACGCCCCTTCTGTTAACTCCGCTCCCCCATCGGGCCATTGTGTTCTGGACTTCAATTGCCGACGCCAGCAGTGGGTGGGCGAAGCATGGAGCAGGTGGGTGGAGCATGGAGTGGGTGAGCAGTGGGTGGAAGACGGGTTGCCTGGAGCGTGGACCGGGCAGCGTGTGTGGCGGGTTTCTGTTGTGGGCGGCACAGCAGCCATCGCCATATTAGCATACCTCTCACTTGGGTGTGCTAATATGGCGCTGGCGGAAGTGACATAGGCGACATCCAGACGGAAGTGGATGAGCCAAGTCACAATTATATATAGAGATGGCTGATCTATCTGTCTATGGTTTATCTATCTATAAATAGCTTATCTATCAATCTATGGCTATCTATCAATGGTTTATTTACCTATTTATGGCTTATCTATTACTTATCTATATATGGCTTATCTACATATTTATGGCTTATCTATCTATCTATCTATCTATAATCAAAAATAATAGCAGCACACTGGTTAAGTCAATGCATGCTAACACTGATGTTTATAAGTGTTATATTGGTGTTATTTTTGAGAAAAAATAAAAACTAAAAAGTTTTTTCAAAAAAACATCATCTATCTATCTATCTATCTATCTATCTATCTATCTATCTATCTATCTATCTATCTATCTATCTATCTAATACATATTTTACCCTACCACCCATTCATCTATCTATCTATCTCTCTATCTCTATCTATCTAATGAAAAAAGAGGTTATGAGCAGCGTTTCTTTTACAGCAGATATGCTGGGTGCTTATCAGTCCCTGTGATGGGGATCAACCATCACCTTCATCAATACTTGCAAAAAATGAGGCTGCAGCACACACAATTTGGAGTGTTTTCTTTGCCTTTATTGGCATATAGGCATAGTGAGGCGACGTTTCGGTCCTCTGACCTTCTTCCAGCAGTCACTTAGGGCAAATGCTGGGAATTTTATACATTCTCCAATATCAATTCTTATTAATCAATTTATAGTGCTATTAGTGTTTCTTTGTACATTAACAGTTTCTCTTTATAGTGGAATTAATACAGTAGTTTATTCCATCGCCATCTTAGGGAGAGGTAGAATTTTATTGAATAATGATACTTATAATATATATTTGGCACATAACATACATATACCGTATTTTCCGCTTTTTAAGACGCACTTTTGCCTCCCCCAAACTGGGGGGGTAAAAGGGGGTGCGTCTTAAAAAGCGGATGTTAAATATGCAATTTAAAAAAAAAAAAAAAAATATTACCAGGGGGAGGGGGGGCCTGCCGAGTGGGGGTGCCGGAGGCAGCTTACATGGGCTGAGGGGCACAGCTGCCCTACCGGAGCTGCAGGGGATGACCGGCGGTAGCGAGCGGTGGGCGCCGCCATCTTCCCTCTACTCGGCTGCATTCACTAAGCAGTGTGCAGCCGGCCGGTAGAGGTAGAGACTCCAGAATGGCCGCGGGTCTCCGTTATGGCCGCGGCCATTTTGTTGAAGTCTTACCTGACTGGCTGCACAGTTAGTGAATGCAGCCAGCCAAAAGAAACATGGCGGCGCCCACCGCTTGCTGCCACCTCTCATCCCCGGTACTCCGCTCCTGCACCCGTGCCCCCGCTGCAGCATCGGCCCTGCTCCTGCCCTCTCATCCTCCTGAACCTGCCTCCGGACCCCCGCTCAGCAGCCGCATGTCAGTAAGTCATTGGGGTCCGGAGGGGGGGAATGGGGAAGAGGCATTCACAAAAGGGGCAATAAGCAGGATGGGGACATATATACAAAATGGGGGGTCAGTTTCAGGATGTGGGGACATATATAATGGATGGGGGGCATAGTTTCAGGATGGGGGACATATATACAGGTTGGGGGGCATATACACAGGATGGGGGGCATATGTACAGGATGGGGGACATATGTACAGGATGGGGGACATATATACAGGATGGGGGACATATATACAGGATGGGGGCATATATACAGTTTGGGGGACATATGTACAGGATGGGGGACATATACACAGGATGGGGGCATATATACAGGTTGGGGAACATATAGATAAGATGGGGGAATGTATATGCCAGAATGGGGCATATATACAGGATGGGGGGGCCATATTTATAGCATGGGGACATGTATGCCATGATGAGCGATATCCCAGGATGGGGACATATATACAGTATGGGGACATATATACCAGGATGAGGGACATTTATACCAGAATGGAGGGGACATATATACCGGAATACCAGGATGGGGGGGTTTATGTACCAGGATGAGGGACATATATACTGATTTGTAAGACGGACACTGGCATTATAAGACGGACCCCATTTAACATTAAAAATAATTTTTTTCTCTTTTCCTTCACCAAATTTGGGGATGCGTCTTATAATCAGGTGCGTCTTATAAAGCGAAAAATACGGTAAATGAATTTTAGTAACGTTATAATGTGATTTGGAAACACCTTGATGAAATATGCAGACACAAGAAGGGAATGTTTAAAGACGCGCACAAACAAACGCTGGATGCCACAGCGCATGCGCGAGATCCCTAAGATGGCGATGGAATCGCTTCCGGCAATGAGGTGTAACTAGGGAAGCGTCTCGCATACGCGCAGGCGCAGTAGTTGGTAAACAACGCCGTAATGGCGGCGCGCGGTCAGGGAAGGACCGCACATGGAGAGCAACATATGTTGCTATAATCATTTAACAATTAATAACAATCAAGCGGGCACCTGAGCTGCAACTGATCTATGTGAAAATATAACTGTAAGTAGAGAGAATTTTATTGTTTTAATGAGATAAGTAACCATGTATGCAAGTGTATAAACTACTGTATTAATTCCACTATAAAGAGAAACTGTTAATGTACAAAGAAACACTAATAGCACTATAAATTGATTAATAAGAATTGATATTGGAGAATGTATAAAATTCCCAGCATTTGCCCTAAGTGACTGCTGGAAGAAGGTCAGAGGACCGAAACGTCGCCTCACTATGCCTATATGCCAATAAAGGCAAAGAAAACACTCCAAATTGTGTGTGCTGCAGCCTCATTTTTTGCAAGTATCTATCTATCTATAATTATTATTATTATTATTTATTTATATAGCGCCATTGGTTCCATGGCGCTTTACATAAGGAGTGGGGGTAACAAGGACAGGTACAGTACATATGAGCAGTCAAGGCTTGCTGATACACGACGGGAGAGGATCCTGTCCACGAGGGCTCACAGTCTATGGGGTGGGGGAGGACACGATAGGGGGGGGGGGGAAGCGCCAAGCGTGTGGTGGTGGAATGCTGGGTCTCATCATAGGTTGTAGGCTTGTTGGAATAGATGAGTTTTCAGGTTCTTTTTGAAGCTCTTGAGGGTAGGCGAGTGCCTGACGTGCTGGGGGAGGGAGTTCCAGAGTCTAGGGGAGGCGCGGGAGAAGTCTTGTATGCGGTTGTCGGAGGATGAGATGAGGGGGATATCTATCTATCTATCTAATACATATTTTACCCTACCACCCATTCATCTATCTATCTATCTATCTATCTATCTATCTAAAAAAGAGAAAAACGAAACAGCACAATTGTACACAGCGGGTGCAAGGCCCTCCTACCACTTCACCGGTAATTATAGAGATGAAAAATGAAAGGCAGCACTTCCATCAAATTGCCCATGTGGATTTTATTCGTCCTAGGACTGCGACGTTTCGGCACCCAGCCTTTCTCAAGCAGTGAGAAAGGCTGGGTGCCGAAACGTCGCAGTCCTAGGACGAATAAAATCCACATGGGCAATTTGATGGAAGTGCTGCCTTTCATTTTTTCATCTCTATCTATCTATCTATCTATCTATCTCATACATATTTTACCCTACCACCCATTTATCTATCTATCTATCTATCTATCTATCTATCTATCTATCTATCTATCTATCTATCTATCTATCTATCTATCTATCTCATACATATTTTACCCTACCACCCATTTATCTATCTATCTATCTATCTATCTATCTATCTATCTATCTATCTATCTATCTATCTATCTATCTATCTATCTATCTATCTCATACATATTTTACCCTACCACCCATTCATCTATCTATCTATCTATCTATCTATCTATCTATCTATCTATCTATCTATCTATCTATCTATCTATCTATCTATCTATCTATCTCATACATATTTTACCCTACCACCCATTATATCTATCTATCTATCTATCTATCTATCTATCTATCTATCTATCTATCTATCTATCTATCTATCTATCTAAATAAGTATAAAATAAAGGCTGCAGCACTCCAGTTTCAGATGTTATTCTCGCCTTTAATGGCCTTCAGGTACAAAAGTAGCGATGTTTCGGTCAGTGATGACCTTCTTCCAGCCGGCTGGAATAATCCTCAGTAGGATGATAGCATTCGGTGAAAGATGGAACGGTTGGAACCAATTTCTGATGATTTTGGTTTGGACACTTCAGGACTCTCTTCATCTTCGGTGTTGCAGGTGCAGGGCTAAATATGGACAAAAGCAAGATTTAATATACATTTTGTAACTTTTTATTTAACCCCATAACAATCTAGGACATAGCTGTACATCCTAGGTTCACCTCCCTCCCTTTGATGCGGGCTACCGCACTGACCTCTCATCATTCCCTGCACATACCAGCTGATCTCTCCGGTGATCCGCCCGCCAATGTTAACCCCTTAGATTGTGGTTTTTTTTTTTGACAGCTCCTGTTTTGCAGCTAATATGTAGCAAAATGGAGGAGAAAAAAAAAAGTACAGCGTAAATGTAGCCTTAAAGCCAGGGGAGTGTGTGGCTAACGATGATTCCTCACGCACCTGGGGTCTGAGGGAATATAATCTCTGTGTGAATGGGATTAGTCTGTCTCTGATGCACTGATGTCCTGGGAAAGTACCTGGGATAGTATGCTTGGAAGTGGCTGGCATCCTGGAAGACACACGGTGAGGAGACCTTGGGGTCTCTCCAGGAGGCTGGAGTCTACAGAGGGTCTGGAACACACAGGAGCCTGTGATCCCAGAGAGGCAGCGGACACTATAATGGAGTAAGTGTGATATGCCATGCGGGCACACCCGCCCTTGGAACAGACTCACGATCATAATAAGTTCTGTTGGTTTATATGAACTATGTAGCAGTTGATGGGATCTTAATAAACCAGCTGGACTGATTTAAACGTGAGACTGTTCCTATGTGCTTTACTTCTGCTGCCAAAAGAGTATCCCCTAACACCCTCAGTAAGCGCTACCTCACATCTCTAATAGCTATCTTACATAGCCTTTTATGTTGATTCTATTGGGTTACAGGTATTAGACGTAAGAGTTTGGTAACATAAACTTACAAAGTACAATATAAAATAATATTGTGGCACCGTGTTAGCCAGGGAAATCGATGTAAATATTTAAGTCCCAAAAACAAGGGTTGAGAAAAGTATTGTAGGAGTGATACTTTTATTGGCTAAACAGAAAGATTATATTATATAAGGTATAACTCCTGGAATACTTTTCTCAGCCCTTTTTTTTTGGGGACTTAAGTACCGTATATACTCGTGTATAAGCCGACCCGTGTATAAGCTGACCCCCCTACTTTTGCCCCAAAAATCTGGAAAAACCTATTGACTCGTGTATAAGCCGAGGGTGGACCCCAGCACAGGTATACAGCCCCCAGCAGTGTGGTATACAGCAGCCCCAGAGGTATATACAGCAGCCCCAGTGGTAGTATACAGCAGCCCCAGTGGTAGTATACAGCAGCCCCAGTGGTAGTATACAGCAGCCCAGTGGTAGTATATAGCAGCCCCAGTGGTAGTATACAGCAGCCCCAGTGGTAGTATATAGCAGCCCCAGTGGTAGTATACAGCAGCCCCAGTGGTAGTACCGTATATAGCAGCCCCAGTGGTAGTATACAGCAGCCCTAGTGGTATACAGCAGGCCCCCAGGGGGTACCCAGCAGCCCCCAGGGGGTACCCAGCAGCCCCCAGGGGGTTTATACAGCAGCCCCCTGGGGGTACCCAACAGCCCCCAGGGGGTTTATACAGCAGCCCCCAGGGGGTACCCAGCAGCCCCCAGGGGGTTTATACAGCAGCCCCCTGGGGGTACCCAGCAGCCCCCAGGGGGTTTATACAGCAGCCCCTGGGGGTACCTAGCAGCCCCAGGGGGTACCCAGCAGCCCCAGGGGGTTAATACAGCAGCCCCCTGGGGGTCCCCAGCAGCCCCCTGGGGGTACCCAACAGCCCCCAGGGGGTTTATACAGCAGCCCCCTGGGGGTACTCAGCAGCCCCCAGGGGGTTTATACAGCAGCCCCCTGGGGGTACCCAGCAGCCCCCAGGGGGTATCCAGCAGCCCCCAAATGCTGGCACTCGCCCCCCCTGGCAAGGGCCCCCCCCCCCCCGCTTCTCTTACCATTCCGGTCTTCTGATCAGCGCTGCTCTTTGGCGCTCCGTCCTCGCTGCTCTGTCCGTCCTGCTACATCCGGGATCCCGGCCGTCGCGCGATGACGTCATATGCTTGCGACGGCCGGAGATCCCGGATGTAGCAGGACGGACGGACAGAGCAGCGAGGAGCAGCGAGGAGCACCGAGGAGCGGCGCGGATCAGAAAACCGGGATGGTAATATAAGCGCCCGGGGGGGGGGGCCCTTACAAGGGGGGACAGTGCCAGCATTTGGGGGCTATATGCACTGCTTCCCCCTGCCGCTGATTGACAGGGGGAAGCAGTGCATATTCAATGAGCGGCCCCACGTGACGGGGCCGCTCATACAGCAGCCTCCCCCCGCCTCCTCCAGCCTCCACAGCCCCGGGACACAGCCCCCACCTCACCATGTACCGTATTGACCCGTGTATAAGCGAGGGGGAGACTTTTCAGCCCAAATTTTGGGCTGAAAAACTCGGCTTATACACGAGTATATACGGTATTTACATCAGTAACATAAACTTGAATGCTTTCACTCAAAGGATAAGACCCTTTATAATCGACCTCATATATGATGGCCTATATCCATGTCTGACATAAGACTGAAAACCCAATGGCAACAGGGAGACATCGTCGACTGTATTGTCTGTACAGAGCCGCGGGAGTGACAGTGGCAAATGTGACACACCATGTCATGTCTAGTACAGACCTCAAGGGGGCAGTACGTGGCTTATTACACTAAGCTGCACTATGTATAACATTCCCTTCCTCTAAATAAGTACCTTCTATATGGAGAAAATTATTGGGACCCTACACATTACTCCTGCAGGAGCTTTTAATAAATATATAATATTAATGAGTTAGTACCTATTGCAGCTTCCACCATTACGGGAAGGTTTACTGTGAGTTTTTGGAGGTGATTGTGGGAATTTTACACATTTATCCAGAAGAGCATTTGTGCCAGATTTTGGAGACAAGGTCCGGGCTCTCAATCTCTGATCTTCATTCCAAAGGTGTTGGATGGGGTTGAGGTCAGGGCTCTGTGTGGCCAGTCATATTCTTCCACCCCAAACTCTCCCAATAATGTATTTATGGACCTTATGTACTGGGGCACCGCTATAGGGAACAGAAACGAGCCTCCCCCAAACTCTTTCCATAAAGTTAGAAGCTAGAATTGTCCAAAGTTCCTTGGTAGAATTAAGCATTTCCCTCACTAGAACTAAAGGGCATAAGCCAAATCTTAAATAACATATTGTAAAAATATTTCTGCATCCTCCAGCACACTTTACCGCGGGCATGGTGCTGTCAGACAGATAATGCTTTCCTGGCATTTACCAAACCTCAGACTGAAAGATAGATAAGTGTTATCTGACCACATTCTCACTGCTCCAGATTCCAGGCTGCAGGCAGCTGCTCGGCCTTGAAGCCCCCATTGGGGGACTGTGTTTGGGATAATGTTAGTACCGGAGGAGGTTTGGAGTCAGTAGAGCACCGGTGGCTTTTCTGACCTCCATTCCTCAGCACTTGGTGACCCGGCTCTGAAACGCTACTTGGTCTCCACTTCATGGTTGAAGGATCTTAAACGCTCCCACTCATTTAACTAGGGGGGGTACAATGTTTCATAAACTAACTTGTTCTAGGTACGTCCTATTAAAGGACCAAACTGGCATCAGGTAAGTCTTTACCACAAGCCGTTCTTTCACAAATGTTTGTAAAAGCAGATGGTATGGTGAAGGGCCTGATTTTATACACCGGGGGATGAAAACCCGGAATGCAAAAATTAAGAAGTGTGTCCCAATACTTTTCTCAATATCGTGTATATACTAATGAAATACAGTCACAAATCAGAGCATGCAGAGAGTCAAAGACTGAGGGGAAGTATAGGAGTACCTGCTCGTCATCCGCTGTGATGGGGCTGCTTTTCTCTTTCTCATGTATTTTTTCCTTTACATGCAAAATAATAGAAAGAAGAATAGAAGTTACAATTTGGGTTGCACTTGGAATTACCGAGTTAATTGCAGACTTTCTGATGTATTTGTCTTAAATTACTCTTTTTATGTAGTTTTAATGGAATCCATTAATTAAATCATTGGCTTATCTGGCCTCATCTAGTGTTGTTACCCACAGTGCTATATGGGGGAAAAACCTGCACACAATACACAAAACCTGCACACAATACACAAAACCGGCACACAATACACACAACCTGCACACAATACACACAACCTGCAAACAATACACACAACCTGCACACAATACAGACAACCTGCACACAATACACAAAACATCATAGAGGATGGAGACGGAAAGAGCAAATACCGCGCTGCCGGGATAAAAGGAGGCTCCAGAGAATAGAGTATTAATGAAGCCGGGATAAAAGGAGGCTCCGGAGAATAGAGTATTAATGAAGCCGGGATAAAAAGAGGCTCTGGAGAATAGAGTATTAATGAAGCCGGGATAAAAGGAGGCTCCGGAGAATAGAGTATTTGCAATAAACCACTTTCATTCATTAATACTCTATTCTCCGGAGCCTCCTTTTATCCCGGCTTCATTAATACTCTATTCTCCGGAGCCTCCTTTTATCCCGGCTTCATTAATACTCTATTCTCCGGAGCCTCCTTTTATCCCGGCTTCATTAATACTCTATTCTCTGGAGCCAGGTCTTTTTGGATTGTTGAGGACAGCAGTGTTTTCGTTCTCTGGATGTACCAAACTGCAGATTTTGCCACTCCTAATACTGTAGAAGTTTCTCTTGTTTCACCTCCATGTAGAACTCCTTTGACCGCATGTTTACTTCTCTGCAAAATCTTCCAAATGCAAGTACCACACCTCAAATCAACTCCAGACCTTTTATGTGCTTAATTGAGAATTAAATAATAAAGGAATTGCCAACACCTGTCCATGAAACAGCCATTGACTCAATTATCCAATTACATATGGTCCCTGCAGATTTAAACTTTAGACTGGAATCACACTGTCTGTGTGCTATACGACTAAGTCAGACATGTGATTAACTCGGAATGGCTCTCCCCTGTCAGGACGGGAAAGTGGAGCAGCTTAGAAGCACAAGCAGCTGACGCTCCCATCCAGAGAAGGGAGAGCCATTCTGAGTTAGTCATCCATGACACGTCCGACTTAGTCTTAGTTGTATATCACACGGACAGTGTGATTCCAGCCTTAAACTGACTCTTCTAGATGTGGCCTTACAAGTGATTTATAGAGGGGTAACATCACATTCTCCTTGACTCTGACCCAGATATCCCTATGTTTCTAGCTCTATTTTTGTTCATACTTTTCTCAGTTTGAAGTTGCCTAGTTTATGTTTATTCTCGGCTTGCTCCACCGGTCAGCAGCTACTCTACATAAGCAACCCGGCGGTCCCTGCAGCAAAGACCAGAGGTCTACCTAGAGCTAAGCTGGTTTGTACTAACCCTTTCACTAACCCCATTACAAGTGAAGGGAGAGAACAGAGGGATGTCTTATTTCAGCAATCCTTGGCAGCTCTCCTGACCTGAGAGTGACAGCAGGTATTTCTATGTCATCGATTGCTGTAAGACATCCCCTGAAAATAAGCCCTAGTGCATTGTTTGGAGCAAAAAAGTAATATAAGATTAATGTTATTATTTCGGGGAAGCACAGTATGACACATATAATCCCCTACCTGCTCTTCATCAAATCTCATGTTGTTGTCATTCAAGTCTTTGACAATCTTCAATGCGTGTTTACTTAGAATGGTTTGCTGTAAAAGAAAACAAAAGAAAATCACCCACATTGCATTCATGTTCTTTATGTCCCATTATGGTCTCCACTTTGGTGTTTACTACTCAAAAACGGTTGTCTTGTGTCTTAGTATTTGGCCTTGTGAATATTTCAGCTTCCCAATCTGCGCCTTTGGTCATAGCTGACAGTGTGTTACAATGAGATCCCCGGTGTTACTGTCTCTCTTCTAGAACGCCTCAAAGATTTATCAAATCATTTGTAACTACGAACAACCGGTCAGCAGCTACTCTGCACAAGCAACCCGGCGGTCCCTGCAGCAAACACCAGACGTCTACATAGAGCTAAGCTGGCTTGTACTAACCCTTTCACTAACCCCATTACAAGTGAAGGGAGAGAACAGAGGGATGTCTTATTTCAGCAATCCTCGGCGGCTCTCCTGACCTGAGAGTGACAGCAGGTATTTCTATGTCATCGATTGCTGTAAGACATCCCCCGAAAATAAGCCCAAGCGCACTGTTCGGAGCAAAGAAAAATGATCAGACCTATCTTATTTTCAGGGTAACCATTATGTCACTAGATGATCCCCTACCTGCTCGACCTCTTCTTTCAGTCGCCTGATTTCATTTTCTGAATCGTTCAGTTTTTCCTTTAGCGCTTTAATTTCGGCGGCTGCTTTCATTTTTGCCTGTAAAAAAAAAAATTAATATCACCCACATTGCATTCATGTTATGTCCCATTATGGTCTCCACTTTGGTGTTTGACTACTCAAAAATGGCTGTCTAGTGTCTTAGAATTTGCCCTTGTGAATATTTCAGTTTGCCAATCTGCGCCTTTGGTCATAGCTGACAGTGTGTTACAATGAGATCCCCGGTGTTACTGTCTCTCTTCTAGAACGCCTCAAAGATTTATCAAATCATTTGTCTGTAACTACGAACAAATAACGAATAGGAATAAATGAAACATCTAGAAGTAGAAACTTATAAGGCGTTGTACACTACTTGGACAATGCAGTGTTGATGCTGTTCCAGCGGTGTCGCCGCACACGTTCCCGGGACTCACTTGAGGTTGTTACATCACGCGAGTCCAGTACCGAATCACCGCCGGCTCCACTGTCCTCGCCTTCAGACGTATATTTAACATGAAGTGAAAACTTTGTCTGCCGCTTATTTCATGATAATTAATCATTTGTTTGAAGGTGAGGACAGTGGAGCCGGCGGTGATTGGGCTGGACTCGCGTGATGTAACAACCTCAAGTGATTCCCAGGAGAGCGAGTGCTGACACCGCTGGAACAGCACTGACAGCCGAGGGGAGTATAAGCTTTTTTATTTCAATGGGGTCAAACATGGGGAATGAGAAAGGCTTATTGAAGTAGTGGACGACCCCTTTAAGCGTAAAAAGAATCTAACGGCAGTGATGTTCTTCAGAAAGTCTATGAATTTCTTTGTCATCATTTGTTCATATCTGTATCTGGGGAATACACTCACTGGCCTGGAGACTGGCACTGGTGGGGAAACACTGGTCCACCCAATCTCCTTCATAAAACCCACAGAAGATAAGATCTCCCCTATCCTGGACCCAGACTGACATAATTAGGCAAGTTCTCATTACATTTGGGTGAACACTTCCAGCCAAGCCCCTGAGTAAATGCAAAATGTAGCAATTTCAACTAAGAAAACTTCTGGATTACCCTCTGGATGGCCAATCTGGATTGACACAGTACGTTCTCACTTGTCTTTTTATTCTGTTTGACCACATAGTTATGGAGGTTGAAAAACACAGGTCCATCAAGTTCAATGTACGTTGATCATTTATACATCCTCTATCACTTGATTACTTATAACCCCTGTGATTGATTGGGGATATATCCCAATAATACGATCAATCAATTACAAAGCCCAATACGTCCATATGGTAATTCTCATCTATTAGGTAGTGACAGACTCGTAACCCCTCCATCAGGAACCCTAGCTACAGAGTTCAGAACAACAAACAGATGGCTAGGGGTCATTATTTAAATTAAGACACAAAAAAACCCTTTGTATCCGGAGGCCCCATCCTGGGCCAAGCAAGACGTTTCCAGGATGAACCATCCAGCTACAAAACGTTCCCTAGCAAATGGTGTTAGCTGGCAGATAGGAAACAAAGAGTTAATTAAAGAAAGGAAAGCCCCCTCCTGAGTCTGTGTGTAAAGGTGGAGAAATTAATTTCTAAGGTTCAGGTCTCATCAGGACATCACAGAATATCTGCTAGACATCCCAAAGCCAGGACAAAGGTATCAAACATACACTACACTAACTCACAAATATGACAAACCTAATATTGACATCGGTAGAGATGTAGGATCATAAGGCATATTGCTGCTTAACTGTCTGACATTCCTAACTACCCCAAAATTAATATTGGCCAGTGGGACGACCACAGATATGTCGTGTGTCCTACCATTGGAAAGATAATTTCATAACCAAAATATGGCAGCAAAATCTCCCACCTACGATGCTGCCAAGCAGAACTATGGGGAAGGCTGCAGCTTCATATCTATCCGTAGGTCTGAAAAAAAACAGTCCACCGAGGTCATCAGGTGGGAGGTTGGTAGGTGGGGCTCAGGTTGGCAAATCCCCCTGCCATGTTATGGCAGTGCATCACTTCTCAGGGTGACGTGTCACATCACCTGTAGGAGTATACCCAAGGAAACCCTGTGGCTCTACACTGCCTCCATGTGGCCACCAGCAGCAAGGAAACCGGTAACTGAACTACATTTGTCTGCATGTCTGTTGTGTCTAATACCTTTTATTTGCATAGCTGACTGTAATATCTGTAAATATTGTTATTACTCTAGTGTGCCCTTACAGCTATTAAATACATAATTTAATTCTGGGTTCTTCTTTTATCTCAATACAAGAGCCCCATGTCCGTGTGCTCGTTTAATATAAGCTACTTGGGTTGTTTTCTGGCCCTGATATAATCCCGATCAGGACCGGGTTTATATCGAACAAAGAACTAGTGGCGGCATTTTGTGCTTGTGTTATTGGGGAGTGTTGGACAGTGATGACTGGAGGATTATTATATATTCCTGGCCTTGACTGGTGATATATATACAGCACCCCTCAGTGAACACCTTAATAAAGCAGCACTTACAGGGCAACTGCGGCCCTTCCTTATTCTCGGTCAAATCTCTGATTGTCCTAGCGATAAGGAGGCGCCAGAGAGGGGCTGTTATTCTTTCCCCCACAACCCCCAATATTGTTTGTTGTAAGAAAATCCTCCAGCCCTTGTATAAAAGCTGTTATAGTGTCTGCCGTCGGGCATTCCTCACTCTGACCGCTCTAAATGTAAAGAACACTTTCCTATGTAGGATGCCAGAATCTCCCTTTCTCCACAAGTAATGATTGTTTTTGGTCCTTTACAAGGTCCTTGGAAGGAGTAAATCATATGCCAGTCCCTTATATTCACCACCATGCGTCTTTTTTTCTAACCTCAACAAGTCCATCTTTCATAATCTCTCATTATCGGAGAGGCCTTCTATATTGTACAATGATCAAGTTGCTACACTTTAACTCTTCTAGATGTGGCCTTACAAGTGATTTATAGAGGGTAACATCACATTCTCCGGACTCTGACCCAGATATCCCTATGTTTCTAGCGCTGTTCTTGTCATTCATTTTCTCGGTTTGAACTTGGTTTCTTTATTCTCGTCTTGCTCCACCGGTCAGCAGCTACTCTGCACAAGCAACCCGGCGGTCCCTGCAGCAAACACCAGACGTCTACATAGAGCTAAGCTGGCTTGTACTAACCCTTTCACTAACCCCATTACAAGTGAAGGAAGAGAACAGAGGGATGTCTTATTTCAGCAATCCTCGGCGGCTCTCCTGACCTGAGAGTGACAGCAGGTATTTCTATGTCACCGATTGCTGCAAGACATCCCCCGAAAATAAGCCCTAGTGCATTGTTCAGAACAAAAAAAAAAAGATCAGACCTATCGTATGTCACTAGATGATCCCCTACCTGCTCGACTCTTCTTTCAGTTGGCTTTTTTCATTTTCTCCATCGTTCAGTTTTTCCTTTAGCGCTTTCATTTCGGCGACTGCCTTTATTATTGCCTGTAAAAAAAAAATATATCACCTACACTGCATTGATATTCTTTATGTCCCATTATGGTCTCCACTTTGGTGTTTGACTACTCAAACATGGCTGTCTAGTGTCTTAGTATTTGGCCTTGTGAATATTTCACTTTGCCAATCTGCGCCTTTGGTCATAGCTGACAGTGTGTTACAATGAGATCCCCGGTGTTACTGTCTCTCTTCTAGAACGCCTCAAAGATTTATCAAATCATTTGTCTGGTAGTTTGGTAGGTGGGGCTCAGGTCGAGCTTCACCGAAATAGGACATGAAGTCAGAAAAACTCGTGACATATTGGGCTTCATATTCATATTAAATTTAGGTCGATAATTTTTGTGTTTATTTGTGAAAAATTCAAAAATTTGGCAAAAGATTTTGAAAATTTAGCAATTTTCAAAATTTGAATTTTTATTCTGCTAAACCAGAGAGTTATGTGACACAAAATAGATAACAAATCACATTTCCCACATGTTACTTTACATCAGCACAATTTTGGAAAATACACTTTTTTTGTTAGGACGTTATAAGGTTTCAAGGTTCATCAGCAATTTCTCACTTTTCCAGCAAAATTTACAAAACCATTTTTTTAGTGACCGCATCACATTTGAAGTCCCTTTGAGGGGTGTACATGACAGAAAACACCCAAAAGGGACACCATTCCAAAAAGTGCACCCCTCAAGCTACTCAAAACCACATTCAAGAAGATTATTAACCCTTCAGGTGCTTCACAGGAACTAATGCAACGTGGAAGGAAAAAAATGACATTTTAATTTTTCCAACAAAAATGTTCTTTTTCAATTCTTTAATTTTCACATGTGCAACAGGGTAAAATGGATCCTAAAATTTGTTGGGCAATTTCTCCTGAGTACACCGATACCTCATATGTGGTCATGAACCACTGTCTGGGCGCACGGCAGGGCTCAGAAGGGAAGGAGCGACATTTGACTTTTGGAGCTAATTTTCCATTCAAAAAGTCAAATGGCGCTCCTTCACTTCTGAGCCCTGCCATGCGCCCAAACAGTGGTTTATGACCGCATGAGGTATCGGTGCACTCAGGAGAAATTGCTCAACAAATTTTAGATCCATTTTATCCTGTTGCCTATGTGAAAATGAAAACATTTAGGCTGAAAGAAAATTTTTCTGAAAACAAAAGTACTTTTTCATTTTTAAGGATCAATTTGTTAAATATCTGGTGGTTCAAAGTGCTCACCACCCATCTAGATAAGTTTCCTAGGTGGTCTAGTTTCCAAAATGGGGTCACTTGTGGGGGAGCTTCAATGTTTAGGCACACAGGGACTCTCCAAATGCGACATGGTGTCCGCTAACAATTTGAGCTGATTTTCCATTCAAAATGTTAGCGGACACCATGTCGCGTTTGGAGAGTCCCTGTGTGCCTAAACATTGAAGCTCCCCCACAAGTGACCCCATTTAGGAAACAAGACCCCCCCAGGGAACTTATCTAGATGCATAGTGAGCACTTTGATCCCCTAGGTGCTTCACAAATTGATCCGTAAAACTTAAAAATTACTTTTTTTTCACAAAAATCTTTTTTCCTTTTATGGACTAATTTGTGAAGCACCTGGGGGTTCAAACTGCTCACTATGCATCTAGATAAGTTCCCTGGGGGGTCTAGTTTCCAAAATTGGGTCAGTTGTGGGGGAGCTCCAATGTTCAGGCACACAGGGAGGGGGCTTTCCATACGTGACATGGTTTCCGCTAAGAATTGTAGCTAATTTTCCATTGAAATTGTTAGCGAGCACCATGTTGCGTATGGAGAACCCATGTGCCACCAGCACAAGGGCAACTGGAAGAGTTGGGGTACAGCACCAGAAAATGGCGCCTTTAATGAATGCGCTATTTTCTGGAGTGGCTGTGGGTTGCAATTTGCAGCGTGGGGGGCCCACAACGTTTCGGTCTCTCCATGCTGAGGATTCCAGCCCCCCAGCTGCCAAGTTGTATCTGGCTGTCTACCAAAGATACAGGGAAGGCCTTTTTTTTTATTTCTAGAACTGATTTTAGAAAAAAAAATGACGTGGGGCTCCACCATATTTTTGGTCCAGCCAGGTACAACTTGGCAGCTACAGACTGCCAGCAACCCCCAGCTGCCTTGCTGTACCTGGCTGGCAACCAAAAATACAGTGAAGCTCATTTTTTCTTATTTCTAGAACTAATTTTGGAAAGAAAAATGACGTGGTGCTCCGGTATATTTTTGGCCCAGCCAGGTACAACTTGGCAGCTGGGGTCTGGAATCCTCAACATAGAGAGGCCCAAGCGTTCTGGGCCCCCCATGCTGCGAATTGCAGCCCGCAGCCGTACCCAGGCTCTTCCAGTTGCCCTCGTGCCAGTGGCAAATTGGGTAATAAAGGGGTTAATGCCAGCTTTTTTATTGGCAGCTGGCACTAAGCCCGAGATTCATAATGTCGGGCCAATGTTAGACCTGGCCACTAGGAATCTCTAGTAAATAGTCAAAAAATACACCACACAGAGAAAAATATTTTTATTTGAAAAAAAAAAAAAAAATTCGGAATCCATTATTACTATAAAGATCTGACGTAGTCCACAATGAAGGTCCCACAACGCTTGATCGCCTCCGACGTAGTCCACAACGAAAGTCCCACGACGCTCGATCGCCTCTGCTACATCCAGAGATTGCAGCAAGGGATCAAGTGTCCTCTTCCTACAGTCTCTGGGGTCAGCGTTATGGTGCACTGTATAGCAATGTTCTGTCATACAGTGCACCATGACTATTGTCCCAGAGACTACAACAAGAGGACACTTGATCCCTTGTTGCACCCATCCATCCACTCATGCACCCATCCATCCACCCATGCATCCATCCATCCACCCATGCATCCATCCATCCACCCATGCACCCATGCATCCGTGCACACATCCACGCATGCACACATCCAAGCACGCACGTACACATCCAAGCACGCACATATCCAAGCACGCACACATCCACGCACACACACATCCACGCACACACACATCCACGCACACACATCCACGCACACACACATCCGCGCACGCACACATCCACGCATGCACACATCCATGCCCCCATACATCCACCCATGCATGCACCCATCCACCCATGCATGCACCCATCCACCCACCCATGCATCCACCCATGCATGCACCCATCCATCCACCCATGAATGCACCCATCCATCCACGCATTCACCCATCCACCTATCCATCCATCCATATTATATTTACCTCACTCACGATCCATCGGTGAGGAGGAAAAGCACGGGAGAAGAGGAGGGGCCCACACCGGAACAGAGGAGGCTGAGGAGAGGTGAGGGAGGTGACAGGATGGAGGGGGGGCGAATGGACAGGGGAGGGGCAACTGGACAGGGGGGGATGAGCAGGGAGGGGGCTCAAAAGGCTGACCGGCGGGTGCACCGGATGGTGCAGCCCACCGGGAGGGGTGGGGGGGCGACAGGACACAGGGCTGGAGGTGGGGGGCCGGACATGTGGGAGGCTGAGCAGGGAGGGGACTAATAAGGCTGACCGGCGGGTGCAGACCAACAGATAGATTACAGTAGGGGGGGGCGGATGAGAGGCACGGGGGCCCCTGATGAGCCTTGGAGCGGGAGGGGGAGGGCGCCCGCCGATCCGCCTCTCCAGATGTGATTGGAGAGCTCCAATCAGACTTGGAGGGGTGAATCCCTTTGATTCGCTATGATCGGCAGTTTCACTTTCAACTGCCAATCAGAGCGACTTTAGCCACGGGGGGGGCTAAGCCCCCCCCCCGGGCTAAAATATAGGGCCTTGTGATCCTGCAGCTCCGGTGATTTGTCACTGAGCCAGTCACCGGAGCTGCAGGACCTCAAAGAACCATGACGTTATAGAGACGTCATAGGTGGTGAAGGGGTTAAATACATAATTTAATTCTGTGTTGTTCTTTTATCTCAATCCAAGAGCCCCATGTCCGTGTGCTCGCTTAATATATGCTACTTGGGTTGTTTTCTGGCCCTGATATAATCCCGATCACGGACCGGGCTTATATCGAACATGGAACTAGTGGCAGCATTTTATGTTGGTGTTATTGGGGAGTGTTGGACAGTGATGGACTGGAGGTTATTATATATTCCTGGCCTTGACTGGTGATATATATACAGCACCCCTCACTGAACACCTTAATAAAGCAGCACTTACAGGGCAGCTGCGGCCTTTTCTTATTCTCGGTCAAATCCCTGATTGTCCTAGCGATAAGGAGGCGCCAGAGAGGGGCTGTTATTCTTTCCCCCACAACCCCCAATACTGTTTGTTGTAAGAAAAGTCTCCAGCCCTTGTATAAAAGCTGTTATAGTGTTTGCCATCGGGCATTCCTCACTCTGACCGCTCTAAATGTAAAGAACCCTTTCCTATGTGGGATGCCAGAATCTCCCTTTCTCCACAAGTAATGACTGTTGTTGGTCCTTTACAAGGTTCTTGGAAGGAATAAATCATATGCCAGTCCTTTATATTGACCACCATGCATCTTTTTTCTAACCTCAACAAGTCCATCTTTCATAATCTCTCATTATCGGAGAGACCTTCTATATTGTATAATGATCAAGTTGCTACACTTTAACTCCTCTAGATGTGGCCTTACAAGTGATGTATAGAGGGGTAACATCACATTCTCCGGACTCTGACCCAGATATCCCTATGTTTCTAGCGCTGTTCCTGTCATTCATTTTCTTGGTTTGAACTTGGTTTCTTTATTCTCATCTTGCTCCACCGGTCAGCAGCTACTCTGCACAAGCAACCCGGCAGTCCCTGCAGCAAAGACCAGACGTCTACATAGAGCGATGCTGGCTTGTACTAACCCTTTCACTAACCCCATTACAAGTGAAGGGAGAGAACAGCGGGATGTCTTATCTCAGCAATCCTCGGCGGCTCTCCTGACCTGAGAGTGACAGCAGGTATTTCTATGTCACCGATTGCTGTAAGACATCCCCCGAAATTAAGCCCTAGCGCATTGTTCGGAGCAAAAAAAAAATGATCAGACCAGTCTTATTTTCAGGGTAACACATTATGTCACTAGATAATCCCCTACCTGTATGACCTCTTGATTCTGTCGACTTTTTTGATCTTCTCTTTCCTTCAACTTTGCCTTTAGCTCTTTCATATAGACGGCTATTTTTGCCTGTAAAAAAAAAAAAGAATATCACCCACATTACATTCATGTTCTCTATGTCCCATTATGGTCTCCACTTTGGTGTTTGACTACTAGAAAATGGTAGTCTAGTGTCTTAGTATTTGGCCTTGTGAATATTTCAGCCAATCTGCGCCTTTGGTCATAGCTGACAGTTTGTTACAATGAGATCCCCGGTGTTACTGTCTCTTCTAGAACGCCTCAAAGATTTATCAAATCATTTGTCTGTAACTACGAACAAATAACGAATAGGAATAAATGAAACATCTAGAAGTAGAAACTTAAAAGGCGTTGTACACTACTTGGACAATGCAGTGTCGGGGCTGTTCCAGCGGTGTCGCCGCACACGTTCCTGGGACTCACTTGAGGTTGTTCTGTCACGCGAGTCCAGTGCCGAATCACCGCCGGCTCCACCGTCCTCGCCTTTAGACTTATGTCAACATAAAGTGAAAACTTTGGCTGCCGCTTATTTCATGATGATTAATCATTTGTTGGAAGGCGAGGACAGTGGAGCCGGCGGTGATTGGGCGCTGGACCCGCGTGATGTAACAACCTCAAGTGATCCCCAGGAGAGCGAGTGCTGACACCGCTGGAACAGCACTGACAGCCGAGGGGAGTATAAGCTTTTTTATTTCAATGGAGTCAAACATGGGGTATAAGGAATCTAACGGCAGTGATGTTCTTCAGAAATTCTATGAACTTCTATGTCATAATTTTATCATATCTGTATCTGGGGAACACACTCACTGGCCTGGAGACTGGCACTGGTGGGGAAACACTGGTCCACCCAATCTCCTTTTCATAAAACCCACAGAAGATCAAATCTCCCCTATCCTGGTCCCAGATTGACATAATTAGGCCATGTTCTTACTACATTTGGGTGAACACTTCCAGCCAAGCTCCTTGAGTCAATGCAAGATGTAGCAATTTCAACTAAGAAAACTTCTGGATTACCCTCTGGATGGCCAGTCTGGATTGACACAGTACGTTCTCACTAGTCTTTTTATTCTATTTGACCACACAGTTATGGAGGTTGAAAAACACAGGTCCATCAAGTTCAACCTACGTTGATCATTTATACATCCTCTATCACTTGATTACTTATAACCCCTGTGATCAATGGGGATATATCCCAATAATACGATAAATCAATTACAAAGCCCAATACGTCCATATGGTAATTCTCATCTATTAGGCAGTGACAGGCTCGTAACCCCTCCATCAGGAACCCTAGCTACAGGGTTCAGGACAACCAACAGATGGCTAGGTGTCATTATTTAAATTAAGACACAAAAAAAACCTTTTGTACCCGGAGGCCCCATCCTGGGCCAAGCAAGACGTTTTCCAGGATGAACCATCCAACTACAAAACGCTCCCTAGCAAATGGTTTTAGGCTGCTTTCACGTAACGATTTTTGGTCATCCGATTGTATCCGTTTTAAAACGGATACAATCGGATCCAAAATCGGATCCCATGTCCCCCTATGGGGATCGGATGGGATCGGATGTTCCACTATTGGCATCCGATTTTGCCACCATTTGATCCCATCCGATTTAATTACGGGCACAAAATCGTAGCCTGCTACGATTTTGTGTCCGTGACTGACATCGGACAGCATCGGATCACTGCTGCTCCGAGGGCCCACAGCATGTGAGCCTATGGACATCGGATCCAAGTTCACTTCGGATCCGATGTCGGCTCCGTATCCCCTGTCTTTCCCTTCTTCTGCTCCTCCATCTTCTTCTCTCTCCTATGCTATTCTGTGCCCCCGCTATGCTATTCTGTGCCCCTGCTTCTATATCCTCATCTATCCCTATCCTGTCCCCTGTCCTCTTCCCTGTGTGTAAAAAAATAAAAAACCTCCTCCCGGAGCATACATCACCTGTCACCGGCTCCAACGCTGCAGCACCATCAGGACAGAAGAGCCTGTGATAATGTAAGAGAGCCGGTCAGCTGACGAGTCATGTGACCGCCTCTGTGACATCATCACAGGTCCTTTAGCCCTGATAGTGCTGCAGCGTTGGAGCCGGTGACAGGTGATGTATGCTCCGGGAGGAGGTTTTTTTATTTTTTTACACACAGGGAAGAGGACACGGAAGAGGACAGGGGACAGGATAGGGATAGATGAGGATATAGAAGCGGGGGCACAGAATAGCATAGCGGGGGCACAGAATAGCATAGGAGAGGGAAAAGATGGAGGAGCAGAAGCAGGGAAAGACAGGGGACCGCAGGATCCACACGGATCCTGCATAGAATCGGATCGGATGGCTATTTGCCATCCGATTACAGGGATCCGTGTGGATCCGTGCCTGCCCGTGGGATCCTCCTTCAAAGTCGGATCCCACGGACATGCACAAAAACGTAGTGTGAAACCAGGCTTAGGCCCCTTTCACATCAGCGTTTTTTTCAAATCGCGGCAGATGCGGTGAAAAAAACGCATCTGCCGCGATTACCGCATACCGGCTGCACTTGCGGCACGGTTGCGGCAAGCCCAATACAATGTATAGGCGGGCTTGCGGCAAGTGCGGTTTTGGCACTTGCGGCAGGTGCGGCCGTGAAAAAAACCGCGGCTGACAGCATTTTTTTTCGCGGCCGCACCTGCCGCAAGTGCCAAAACCGCACTTGCCGCACCTGCCGCAAGCCCGCCTATACATTGTATTGGGCTTGCCGCAACCGCGCCGCAAGTGCAGCCGGTATGCGGCAATCGCGGCAGATACGTTTTTTTTCACCGCATCTGCCGCGATTTGAAAAAAACGCTGATGTGAAAGGGCCCTTAGCTGGCAGATAGGAAAAAAAAAGTTAAGTAAAGAAAGGAAAGCCCCCTCTTGAGTCTGTGTGTAAAGGCGGAGAAATTAATTTCTTAGGTTCACGTCTCATGAAGACATCACAGAATATCTGCTAGACACCCTGAAGCCAGGACAAAGGTATCAAACACACACTACACGTATCTCACATAGATATGACAAACCTAATACTGACATCTGTAGAGATGGAGGATCATAAGGCATATTGCTGCTTAACTGTCTGACATTCCTAACTACCCCAAAATGAATACTGGCCAGTGGGATGACCACAGATATGTCGTGTGTCCTACCATTGGAAAGATAAATTCATAACCGAAAATATGGCAGCAAAATCCCCCACCTACGATGCTGCCAAGCAGAACTATGGGGAAGGCTGCAGTTTTATATCTATCTGTAGGTCTGAAAAAAACAGTCCACCGAGGTCATCAGGTGGGAGGTTGGTAGGTGGGGCTCAGGTTGGCAAATCCCATGCCATATTTTGGCCATTTCTGACGGGGATGTGTCACATCACCTGCTAGGAGTATACCCAAGGAAACCCCGTGGCTCTACACTGCCTCCTTGTGTCCACCAGCAGCAAGGAAACCGGTAAATGAACTACATTTGTCTGCATGCCTGTTGTGTTTAATACCTTTTATTTGCATAGCTGACTGTAATATCTGAAATATTGTTATTACTCTAGTGTGCCCTTACGGCTATTAAATACATAATTTAATTCTGGGTTGTTCTCTTATCTCAATCCAAGAGCCCCATGTCCTGTGCTTGTTTAATATACGCTACTTGGGTTGTTTTCTGGCCTGATATATTCCCGATCATGGACCGGTCTTATATCGAACAAGGAACTAGTGGCGCATTTTGTGCTTGTGTTATTGGGGAGTGTTGGACAGTGATTGGACTGGAGGGTTATTATATATTCCTGGCTTGACTGGTGATATATATACAGCACCCCTCATGAACACCTTAATAAAGCAGCACTTACAGGGCAACTGCGGCCCTTCCTTATTCTCGGTCAAATCTCTGATTGTCCAAGCGATAAGGAGGCGCCAGAGAGGGGCTGTTATTCTTTCCCCACAACCCCCAATATTGTTTGTGTAAGAAAAGCCTCCAGCCCTTGTATAAATGCCGTTATAGTGTCTGCCGTCGGGCATTCCTCACTCTGACCGCTCTAACTGTAAAGAACCCTTTCCTATGAGGGATGCCAGAATCTCCCTTTCTCCACAAGTAATGACTGTTTTTGGTCCTTTACAAGGTCCCTGGAAGGAATAAATCATATGCCAGTCCTCTATATTGACCAACATGCATCTTTTTTTCTAACCTAAACAGGTCCATCTTTCATAATCTCTCATTATCGGAGAGGCCTTCTATATTGTACAATGATCAAGTTGCTACACTTTAACTCTTCTAGATGTGGCCTTACAAGTGATTTATAGAGGGGTAACATCACATTCTCCGGACTCTGACCCAGATATCCCTATGTTTCTAGCGCTGTTCTTGTCATTCATTTTCTCGGTTTGAACTTGGTTTCTTTATTCTCGTCTTGCTCCACCGGTCAGCAGCTGCTCTGCACAAGCAACCTGGCAGTCCCAGTAGCAAAGACCAGACGTCTACATAGAGCGATGCTGGCTTGTACTAACCCTTTCACTAACCCCATTACAAGTGAAGGAAGAGAACACAGGGATGTCTTATTTCAGCAATCCTCGGCGGCTCTCCTGACCTGAGAGTGACAGCAGGTATTTCTATGTCACCGATTGCTGTAAGACATCCCCCGAAAATAAGCCCTAGTGCATTGTTCGGAACAAAAAAAAAATGATTAGACCAGTCTTATTTTCAGGGTAACACATTATGTCACTAGATGATCCCCTACCTGTATGACCTCTTGATTCTGTCGACTTTTTTTAGTTTCTCTTTCCTTCAACTTTGCCTTTAGCTCTTTCATATAGACGGCTATTTTTGCCTGTAAAAAAAAAAAAGAATATCACCCACATTACATTCATGTTCTTTATGTCCCATTATGGTCTCCACTTTGGTGTTTGACTACTCAATAATGGCTGTCTAGTGTCTTAGTATTTGGCCTTGTGAATATTTCAGCTTCCCAATCTGCGCCTTTGGTCATAGCTGACAGTGTGTTACAATGAGATCCCCGGTGTTACTGTCTCTCTTCTAGAACGCCTCAAAGATTTATCACATCATTTGTCTGTAACTACTAACAAATAACGAATAAGAATAAATGAAACATCTAGAAGTAGAAACTTAAAAGGCGTTGTACACTACTTGGACAATGCAGTGTCGGGGCTGTTCCAGCGGTGTCGCAACAGACGTTCCCTGGACTCACTTGAGGTTGTTCTGTCACGCGAGTCCAGGGCCGAATCACCGCCGGCTCCACTGTCCTCGCCTTTAGACTTATGTCAACATAAAGTGAAAACTTTGGCTGCCGCTTATTTCATGATGATTAATCATTTGTTGGAAGGCGAGGACAGTGGAGCCGGCGGTGATTGGGCGCTGGACCCGCGTGATGTAACAACCTCAAGCGATCCCCAGGA
Organism: Allobates femoralis; assembly: GCA_033576535.1. NCBI lineage: Eukaryota > Metazoa > Chordata > Amphibia > Anura > Aromobatidae > Allobates > Allobates femoralis. The sequence continues at coordinate 615,798,751 of JARQOC010000001.1, read as the reverse complement.
GAGCGAGTGCTGACACCGCTGGAACAGCGCTGATAACCGAGGGGAGTATAAGCTTTTTTATTTCAATGGAGTCAAACATGGGGAATGAGAAAGGGTTATTGAAGTAGTGGACAACCCCTTTAAGCGTAAAAGGAATCTAACGGCAGTGATGTTCTTCAGAAATTCTATGAATTTCTATGTCATAATTTTATAATATCTGTATCTGGGGAAACACTCACTGGCCTGGAGACTGGCACTGGTGGGGAAACACTGATCCACCCAATCTCCTTTTCATAAAACGCACAGAAGATCAAATCTCCCCTATCCTGGACCCAGACTGACAGAATTAGGCTAAATTCACATTACATTTGGGTGAACACTTCCAGCCAAGCTCCTTGAGTTAATGCAAGATGTAGCAATTTCAACTAAGAAAACTTCTGGATTACCCTCTGGATGGCCAATCTGGATTGACACAGTACGTTCTCACTTGTCTTTTTATTCTGTTTGACCACACAGTTATGGAGGTTGAAAAACACAGGTCCATCAAGTTCAACCTACGTTGATCATTTATACATCCTCTATCACTTGATTACTTATAACCCCTGTGATCGAATGGGGATATATCCCAATAATACGATCAATCAATTACAAAGCCCAATACGTCCATATGGTAATTCTCATCTATTAGGCAGTGACAGGCTCGTAACCCCTCCATCAGGAACCCTAGCTACAGGGTTCAGGACAACCAAGAGATGGCTAGGTGTCATTATTTAAATTAAGACACAAAAAAAACCTTTTGTACCCGGAGGCCCCATCCTGGGCCAAGCAAGACGTTTTCCAGGATGATCCATCCAACTACAAAACGCTCCCTAGCAAATGGTTTTAGGCTGCTTTCACATAACGATTTTTGGCCATCCGATTGTATCCGTTTTAAAACGGATACAATCGGATCCAAAATCGGATCCCATGTCCCCCTATGGGGATCGGATGTGCCACTATTGGAATCCGATTTTGCCACCACCTGATCCCATCCGATTTAATTACGGGCACAAAATCGTAGCCTGCTACGATTTTGTGTCCGTGACTGACATCGGACAGCATCGGATCACTGCTGCTCCGAGGGCCCCAGCATGTGAGCCTATGGACATCGGATCCGAGTTCACCTCGGATCCGATGTCGGCTCCGTATCCCCTGTCTTTCCCTTCTTCTGCTCCTCCATCTTCTTCTCTCTCCTATGCTATTCTGTGCCCCCGCTATGCTATTCTGTGCCCCTGCTTCTATATCCTCATCTATCCCTATCCTGTCCCCTGTCCTCTTCCCTGTGTGTAAAAAATAAAAAAACCTCCTCCCGGAGCATACATCACCTGTCACCGCCTCCAACGCTGCAGCACCATCAGGGCAGAAGAGCCTGTGATGATGTAAGAGAGCCGGTCAGCTGACGAGTCATGTGATTTTGACATCATCACAGGTCCTTTAGCCCTGATAGTGCTGCAGCGTTGGAGCCGTGACAGGTGATGTATGCTCCGGGAGGAGGTTTTTTTATTTTTTTACACACAGGGAAGAGGACACGGAAGAGGACAGGGGACAGGATAGGGATAGATGAGGATATAGAAGCGGGGGCACAGAATAGCATAGCGGGGGCACAGAATAGCATAGGAGAGGGAAGAAGATGGAGGAGCAGAAGCAGGGAAAGACAGGGGACCGCAGGATCCACACGAATCCTGCATAGAATCGGATCGGATGGCTATTTGCCATCCGATTACAGGGATCCGTGTGGATCCGTGCCTGTCCGTGGGATCCTCCTTCAAAGTCGGATCCCACGGACATGCACAAAAACGTAGTGTGAAACCAGGCTTAGCTGGCAGATAGGAAACAAAAAGTTAATTAAAGAAAGGAAAGCCCCCTCCTGAGTCTGTGTGTAAAGGCAGAGAAATTAATTTCTTAGGTTCACATCTCATGAGGACATCACAGAATATCTGCTAGATACCCCGGAGCCAGGACAAAGGTATCAAACACACATAGATATGACAAACCTAATACTGACATCTGTAGAGATGTAGGATCATAAGGCATATTGCTGCTTAACTGTCTGACATTCCTAACTACCCCAAAATGAATATTGGCCAGTGGGACGACCACAGATATGTCGTGTGTCCTACCATTGGAAAGATAAATTCATAACCGAAAATATGGCAGCAAAATCCCCCACCTACGATGCTGCCAAGCAGAACTATGGGGAAGGCTGCAGTTTTATATCTATCTGTAGGTCTGAAAAAAACAGTCCACCGAGGTCATCAGGTGGGAGGTTGGTAGGTGGGGCTAGGTTGGCAAATCCCCATGTCATATTTTGGCCATTTTGACGGGGACGTGTCACATCACATGCTAGGAGTATACCCAAGGAAACCCCGTGGCTCTACACTGCCTCCTTGTGGCCACCAGCAGCAAGGAAACCGGTAAATGAACTACATTTGTCTGCATGCCTGTTGTGTCTAATACCATTTATTTGCATAGCTGACTGTAATATCTGTAAATATTGTTATTACTCTAGTGTGCCCTTACGGCTATTAAATACATAATTTAATTCTGGGTTCTTCTTTTATCTCAATCCAAGAGCCCCATGTCCGTGTGCTTGTTTAATATATGCTACTTGGGTTGTTTTCTGGCCCTGATATAATCCCGATCACGGATCGGGCTTATATCGAACAAGGAACTAGTGGCCGCATTTTGTTCTTGTGTTATTGGGGAGTGTTGGACAGTGATGGATGAAGGGTTATTATATATTCCTGGCCTTGACTGGTGATATATATACAGCACCCCTCACTGAACGCCTTAATAAAGCAGCACTTACAGGGCAGCTGCGGCCTTTTCTTATTCTCGGTCAAATCTCTGATTGTCCTAGCGATAAGGAGGCGCCAGAGAGGGGCTGTTATTCTTTCCCCCACAACCGCCAATATTGTTTGTTGTAAGAAAAGCCTCCAGCCCTTGTATAAAAGCTGTTATAGTGTCTGCCGTCGGGCATTCCTCACTCTGACCGCTCTAACTGTAAAGAATTCTTTCCTATGTGGGATGCCAGAATCTCCCTTTCTCCACAAGTAATGACTGTTTTTGGTCCTTTACAAGGTTCCTTGGAAGGAATAAATCATATGCCAGTCCTCTATATTGACCAACATGCGTCTTTTTTTCTAACCTAAACAAGTCCATCTTTCATAATGTCTCATTATCGGAGAGGCCTTCTATATTGTACAATGATCAAGTTGCTACACTTTAACTCTTCTAGATGTGGCCTTACAAGTGATTTATAGAGGAGTAACATTACATTCTCCGGACTCTGACCCAGATATCCCTATGTTTCTAGCGCTGTTCCTGTCATTCATTTTCTCGGTTTGAACTTGGTTTCTTTATTCTCGTCTTGCTCCACCGGTCAGCAGCTACTCTGCACAAGCAACCTGGCAGTCCCAGTAGCAAAGACCAGCCGTCTACATAGAGCAATGCTGGCTTGTACTAACCCTTTGACTAACCCCATTACAAGTGAAGGGAGAGAACAGCGGGAGTCTTATTTCAGCAATCCTCGCCAGCTCTCCTGACCTGAGAGTGACAGCAGGTATTTCTATGTCACTGATTGCTGTAAGACATCCCCCGAAAATAAGCCCTAGTGCATTGTTCGGAACAAAAAAAAAAAGATCAGACCTATCTTATGTCACTAGATGATCCCCTACCTGCTCGACCTTTCTTTCAGTTGGCTTTTTTCATTTTCTCCATCGTTCGGTTTTTCCTTTAACGCTTTCATTTCGGCGGCTGCCTTTCTTATTGCCTGTAAAAAAAAAATATATCACCTACACTGCATTGATGTTCTTTATGTCCCATTATGGTCTCCACTTTGGTGTTTGACTACTCAAACATGGCTGTCTAGTGTCTTAGTATTTGGCCTTGTGAATATTTCAGTTTGCCAATCTGCGCCTTTGGTCATAGCTGACAGTGTGTTACAATGAGATCCCCGTGTTACTGTCTCTCTTCTAGAACGCCTCAAAGATTTATCAAATCATTTGTCTGGTAGTTTGGTAGGTGGGGCTCAGGTAGAGATTCACCGAAATAGGACATAAAATCAGAAAAACTCGTGACATATTGGGCTTCATATTCGTATTAAATTTAGGTCGATAATTTTTGTGTTTATTTGTGAAAAATTCAAAATTTGGCAAAAATTTTGAAAATTTTGCAATTTTCAAAATTTGAATTTTTATTCTGCTAAACCAGAGAGTTATGTGCCACAAAATAGTTAACAAATCACATTTCCCACATGTCTACTTTACATCAGCACAATTTTGGAAAATACACTTTTTTTGTTAGGACGTTATAAGAGTTCAAAGTTCATCAGCAATTTCTCATTTTTCCAGCAAAATTTACAAAACTATTTTTTTAGTGACCGCATCACATTTGAAGTCCCTTTGAGGGGTGTACATGACAGAAAACACCCAAAAGTGACACCATTCCAAAAACTGCACCCCTCAAGCTACTCAAACCCACATTCAAGAAGATTATTAACCCTTCAGGTGCTTCACAGGAACTAAAGCAACGTGGAAGGAAAAAAATGACATTTTAATTTTTCCAACAAAAATGTTCTTTTTCAATTCTTTCATTTTCACATGTGCAACAGGGTAAAATGCATCCTAAAATTTGTTGGGCAATTTCTCCTGAGTACACCGATACCTCATATGTGGTCATGAACCACTGTCTGGGCGCACGGCAGGGCTCAGAAGGGAAGGAGCGACATTTGACTTTTGGAGCTAATTTTCCATTCAAAAAGTCAAATGGCGCTCCTTCACTTCTGAACCCTGCCATGCGCCCAAACAGTGGTTTATGACCGCATGAGGTATCGGTGTACTCAGGAGAAATTGCTCAACAAATTTTAGATCCATTTTATCCTGTTGCCATGTGAAAATGAAAACATTTAGGCTGAAAGAAAATTTTTGTGAAAACAAAAGTACTTTTTCATTTTTAAGGATCAATTTGTTAAATATCTGGTGGTTCAAAGTGCTCACCACCCATCTAGATAAGTTCCCTAGGTGGTCTAGTTTCCAAAATGGGGTCACTTGTGGGGGAGCTTCAATATTTAAACACACAGGGACTCTCCAAATGCGACATGGTGTCCGCTAACAATTTGAGCTGATTTTCCATTCAAATTGTTAGCGGACACCATGTCGCGTTTGGAGAGTCCCTGTGTGCCTAAACATTGAAACTCCCCCACAAGTGACCCCATTTAGGAAACAAGACCCCCCAGGGAACTTATCTAGATGCATAGTGAGCACTTTGATCCCCTAGGTGCTTCACAAATTGATCCGTAAAACTTAAAAATTACTTTTTTTTCACAAAAATCTTTTTTCCTATTATGGACTAATTTGTGAAGCACCTGGGGGTTCAAACTGCTCACTATGCATCTAGATAAGTTCGCTGGGGGGGCTAGTTTCCAAAATGGGGTCAGTTGTAGGGGAGCTCCAATGTTCAGGCACACAGGGAGGGGGCTTTCCATACGTGACATGGTTTCCGCTAAAAATTGTAGCTAATTTTCCATTGAAATTGTTAGCGAGCACCATGTTGCGTATGGAGAACCCATGTGCCACCAGCACAAGGGCAACTGGAAGAGTTGGGGTACAGCACCAGAAAATGGCGCCTCTAATGAATGCGCTATTTTCTGGAGTGGCTGTGGGTTGCAATTTGCAGCGTGGGGGGCCCACAACGTTTCGGTCTCTCCATGCTGAGGATTCCAGCCCCCCAGCTGCCAAGTTGTATCTGGCTGTCTACCAAAAATACAGGGAAGGCCTTTTTTTTTATTTCTAGAACTGATTTTAGAAAAAAAAAATGACGTGGGGCTCCACCATATTTTTGGTCCAGCCAGGTACAACTTGGCAGCTACAGACTGCCAGCAACCCCCAGCTGCCTCGCTGTACCTGGCTGGCAACCAAAAATACAGTGAAGCTCATTTTTTTTTATTTCTAGAACTAATTTTAGAAAGAAAAATGACGTGGTGCTCCGCCATATTTTTGTTCCAGCCAGGTACAACTTGGCAGCTGGGGTCTGGAATCCTCAACATAGACAGGCCCAAGTGTTCTGGGCCCCCCATGCTGAGAATTGCAGCCCGCAGCCGCCCCAGAAAATGGTGCATTCATTGAAGCGCCATTTTCTGGAGCTATACCCAGGCTCTTCCAGATGCCCTGGTGCCGGTGGCAAACTGGGTAATAAAGGGGTTAATGCTAGCTCTTTTATTGCCAGCTGGCACTAAGCCCGAGATTCATAATATCGGGCCAATGTTAGACCTGGCCACTAGGAATTAGTACAAAAAATACACCACACGGAGAAAAATATTTTTATTTGAAGAAAAAAAAATTTGGAATCCATCTTTATTATAAAAATCTGACGTAGTCCAAAACGAAGGTCCCACGACGCTTGATCACCTCCGACGTAGTCCACAATGAAGGTCCCACGACGCTCGATCGCCTCAGCTACATCCAGAGATTGCAGCAAGGGATCAAGTGTCCTCGTCCTACAGTCTCTGGGGTCAGCGTTATGGTGCACTGTATGGCAATGATCTGTCATACAGTGCACCATGACTATGGTCCCAGAGACTACAACAAGAGGACACTTGATCCCTTGTTGCACCCATCCATCCACCCATGCATCCATCCATCCACACATGCACACATCCATCCATGCACGCACGCACACTCCACGCACGCAGAACATCCACGCACGCACACATCCACCCACAGCACACATCCATGCCCATGCATGACCATCCACCCATGCATGCACCCATCCATCACCATGCATGCACCCATGCATGCACCCATCCATCCACCATGCATGCACCATCCATCCACCTGCATGCACCCATCCATCACCATCCACTCACATCACCATCCATTCCATCCATCCTTACCTCACTCACGATCCACCAATGAGGAGGAGGAGCCCGGGAGAGGAGGAGGGGCCCACACCGGAACAGAGGAGGCTGATCGGTGGGTGCAGCCGGCCTTGAGAGGTGAGTTAGGGGCGACTGGATGGAGGGGGGGGGGCAAATAGACACGGGGGGAAGTGACTGGACAGGGAAGGGGCAACTGGACAGGGGGGGATGAGCAGGGAGGGGGCTCATAAGCCTGACCGGCATGTGCAGCCCGCCAACAGATAGATTACAGTGGGGGGACGGATGAGAGGCACGGGGGGGCCCCTGATGAGCCCTGGAGTGGGAGGGGGCTGAGGAGGGGGAGGGCACCCGCCGATCCGCCCCTCCAGATCTGATTGGAGAGCTCCAATCAGACCTGGAAGGGTGAATCCCTTTGATTCGCTATGATCGGCAGTTTCACTTTGAACTGCCAATCAGAGCGACTTTAGCTGCGGGGGGCTAAGCCACCCCCCTGGGCTAAAGTATAGGTCCTTGCGATCCTGCAGCTCCGGTGACTTGTCACTGAGCCAGTCACCGAAGCTGCAGGACCGCAAAGAAGCCATGACGTTATAGAGACGTCACAGGTCGGGAAGGGGTTAAATACATAATTTAATTCTGGGTTGTTCTTTTATCTCAATCCAAGAGCCCCATGTCCATGTGTTTGTTTAATATATGCTACTTGGGTTGTTTTCTGGCCCTGATATAATCCCGATCACGGACCGGGCTTATATCGAACAAGGAACTAGTGGCGGCATTTTGTGCTTGTGTTATTGGGGAGCGTTGGACAGTGATGGACTGGAAGGTTATTATATATTCCTGGCCTTGACTGGTGATATATATACAGCACCCCTCACTGAACACCTTAATAAAGCAGCACTTACAGGGCAGCTGCGGCCCTTCCTTATTCTCGGTCAAATCTCTGATTGTCCTAGCGATAAGGAGGCGCCAGAGAGGGGCTGTTATTCTTTCCCCCACAACCCCCAATACTGTTTGTTGTAAGAAAAGTCTCCAGCCCTTGTATAAAAGCTGTTATAGTGTCTGCCGTCGGGCATTCCTCACTCTGACCGCTCTAAATGTAAAGAACCCTTTCCTATGTAGGATGCCAGAATCTCCCTTTCTCCACAAGTAATGACTGTTTTTGGTCCTTTACAAGGTTCTTGGAAGGAATAAATCATATGCCAGCCCTTTATATTGACCAACATGCGTCTTTTTTTTTAACCTAAACAGGTCCACTTTCATAATATCTCATTATGGAGAGGCCTTCTCTATTGTACAATGATCAAGTTGCTACACTTTAACTCTCTAGATGTGGCCTTACAAGTGATGTATAGAGGGGTAACATCACATTCTCCGGACTCTGACCCAGATATCCCTATGTTTCTAGCGCTGTTCTTGTCATTCATTTTCTCGGTTTGAATTGGTTTCTTTATTCTCTCTTGCTCCACCGGTCAGCAGCTACTCTGCACAAGCAACCCGGCGGTCCCTGCAGCAAAGACCAGACATCTACATAGAGCTAAGCTGGCTTGTACTAACCCTTTCACTAACCCCATTACAAGTGAAGGGAGAGAACAGCGGGATGTCTTATTTCAGCAATCCTCGGCGGCTCTCCTGACCTGAGAGTGACAGCAGGTATTTCTATGTCACCGATTGCTGCAAGACATCCCCCGAAAATAAGCCCTAGCGCATTGTTCGGAGCAAAAAAAAATGATCAGACCAGTCTTATTTTTAGGGTAACACATTATGTCACTAGATAATTCCCTACCTGTATGAACTCTTGTTTCTGTCGCCTTTTTTCATTTTCTCTTTCCTTGAACTTTGCCTTTAGCTCTTTCATATGGACAGCTATTTTTGCCTGTAAAAAAAAAAGAATATCACCCACATTGCATTCATATTCTTTATGTCCCATTATGGTCTCCACTTTGGTGTTTGACTACTAGAAAATGGTTGTCTAGTGTCTTAGTATTTGGCCTTGTGAATATTTCAGCTTGCCAATCTGCGCCTTTGGTCATAGCTGACAGTGTGTTACAATGAGATCCGCCGGTGTTACTGTCTCTTCTAGAACGCCTCAAAGATTTATCAAATCACTTGTCTGTAACTACGAACAAATAACGAATAGGAATAAATGAAACATCTAGAAGTAGAAACTTAAAAGGCGTTGTACACTACTTGGACAATGCAGTGTCGGGCTGTTCCAGCGGTGTCGCAACAGACGTTCCCGGGACTAACTTGAGGTTGTTCTGTCATGCGAGTCCAGTGCCGAATCACCGCCGGCTCCACTGTCCTCGCCTTTAGACTTATGTCAACATAAAGTGAAAACTTTGGCTGCCGCTTATTTCTGATAATTAATCATTTGTTGGAAGGCGAGGACAGTGGAGCCGGCGGTGATTGGGTGCTGGACCCGCGTGATGTAACAACCTCAAGTGATCCCCAGGAGAGCGAGTGCTGACACCGCTGGAACAGCACTGACAGCCGAGGGGAGTATAAGCTTTTTTATTTCAATGGAGTCAAACATGGGGTATAAGGAATCTAACGGCAGTGATGTTCTTCAGAAATTCTATGAATTTCTATGTCATAATTTTATCATATCTGTATCTGGGAATACACTCACTGGCCTGGAGACTGGCACTGGTGGGGAAACACTGGTCCACCCAATCTCCTTTTCATAAAACCCACAGAAGATCAAATCTCCCTATCCTGGTCCCAGATTGACATAATTAGGCCAAGTTCTCACTACATTTGGGTGAACACTTCCAGCCAAGCTCCTTGAGTCAATGCAAGATGTAGCAATTTCAACTAAGAAAACTTCTGGATTACCCTCTGGATGGCCAATCTGGTTTGACACAAGTACGTTCTCACTTGTCTTTTTATTCTGTTTGACCACACAGTTATGGAGGTTGAAAAACACAGGTCCATCAAGTTCAACCTACGTTGATCATTTATACATCCTCTATCACTTGATTACTTATAACCCTGTGATCGATTGGGGATTATTCATAATCCGATCAATCAATTACAAAGCCCAATACGTCCATATGGTAATTCTCATCTATTAGGTAGTGACAGGCTCGTAACCCCTCCATCAGGAACCCTAGCTACAGGGTTCAGGACAACCAAGAGATGGCTAGGTGTCATTATTTAAATTAAGACACAAAAAAAACCTTTGTACCCGGAGGCCCCATCCTGGGCCAAGCAAGACGTTTTCCAGGATGAACCATCCAACTACAAAACGCTCCCTAGCAAATGGTTTTAGGCTGCTTTCACATAACGATTTTTGGTCATCCGATTTTGCCCCATCTGATCCCATCCGATTTAATTACGGGACAAAATCGTAGCCTGCTACGATTTTGTGTCCGTGACTGACATCGACAGCATCGGATCACTGCTGCTCCGAGGCCCACAGATGTGAGCCTATGGAAGATCGGATCCGAGTTCACCTCGATCCGTATGTCGCTCCGTATCCCCTGTCTTTCCCTTCTTCTGCTCCTCCGATCTTCTTCTCTCTCCTATGCTATCTGTCCTCCGCTATGCTATTTGTGCCCCTGCTTCTATATCCTCATCTATCCTATCCTGTCCCCTGTCCTCTCCTGTGTGTAAAAAAATAAAAAAAACTCCTCCGGAGCAAATCACTGTCACCGCTCCAACGCTGCAGCACCATCAGGCAGAAGAGCCTGTGATGATGTAAGAGAGCCGTTCAGCTGACGAGTCATGTGACCGCCTCTGTGACATCAATCACAGGTCCTTTAGCCCTGATGTGCATGCAGCGTTGGAGGTGCAGGTGATGATGCTCCGGAGGAAGTTTTCTTATTTTTTACACACAGGGAAGAGGACACGAGAGGACAGGGGACAGGATAGGGATAGATGAGGATATAGAAGCGGGCACAGAATAGCATAGCGGGGCACAGAATACATAGGAGAGGGAAAAAGATGGAGGAGCAGAAGCAGGGAAAGACAGGGGACGCAGATTCCGTACGATCCTGCATAGAATCGATCGATGGCTATTTGCCATCCGATTACAGGGATCCGTGTGGATCGTGCCTGTCCGTGGATCCTCCTTCAAAGTCGGATCCCACGGACATGCACGAAAAACGTAGTGTGAAACCAGCCTTAGCTGGCAGATAGGAAACAAAAAGTTAATTATAGAAAGGAAAGCCCCCTCCTGAGTCTGTGTGTAAAGGCGGAGAAATTAATTTCTTAGGTTCACATCTCATGAGGACATCACAGAATATCTGCTGGACACCCTGAAACCAGGACAAAGGTATCAAACATACACTACACGTATCTCACATAGATATGACAAACCTAATATTGACATAGGTAGAGATGTAGGATCATAAGGCATATTGCTGCTTAAGTGTCTGACATTCCTAACTACACCAAAATTAATATTGGCCAGTGGGACGACCACAGATATGTCGTGTGTCCTACCATTGGAAAGATAAATTCATAACCGAAAATATGGCAGCAAAATCCCCCACCTACGATGCTGCCAAGCAGAACTATGGGGAAGGCTGCAGTTTCATATCTAACTGTAGGTCTGAAAAAAACAGTCCACCGAGGTCATCAGGTGGGAGGTTGGTAGGTGGAGTTCAGGTTGGCAAATTCTCCTGACATATTTTGGCAGTGCATCACCTCTGAGGGGGATCGTGTCACATCACCTGCTAGGAGTATACCCAAGGAAACCCTGTGACTCTACACTGCCTCCATGTGGCCACCAGCAGCAAGGAAACCGGTAACTACATTTGTCTGCATGCCTGTTGTGTCTAATACCTTTTATTTGCATAGCTGACTGTAATATCTGTAAATATTGTTATTACTCTAGTGTGCCCTTACGGCTATTAAATACATAATTTAATTCTGGGTTCTTCTTTTATCTCACTCCAAGAGCCCATGTCCGTATGCTTGTTTAATATATGCTACTTGGGTTGTTTTCTGGCCCTGATATAATCCCGATCACGGACCGGGCTTATATCGAACAAAGAACTAGTGGCAGCATTTTGTGCTTGTGTTATTGGGGAGCGTTGGACAGTGATGGACTGGAGGGTTATTATATATTCCTGGCTTTGACTGGTGATATATATACAGCACCCCTCACTGAACGCCTTAATAATGCAGCACTTAAAGGGCAGCTGCGGCCCTTCCTTATTCTCGGTCAAATCTCTGATTGTCCTAGCGATAAGGAGGCGCCAGAGAGGGGCTGTTATTCTTTCCCCACAACCCCCAATATTGTTTGTTGTAAGAAAAGCCTCCAGCCCTTGTATAAAAGCCGTTATAGTGTCTGCCGTCGGGCATTCCTCACTCTGACCGCTCTAAATGTAAAGAACCCTTTCCTATGTAGGATGCCAGAATCTCCCTTTCTCCACAAGTAATGACTGTTTTTGGTCCTTTACAAGGTCCTTGGAAGGAATAAATCATATGCCAGTCCTCTATATTGACTAACATGCGTCTTTTTTTCTAACCTCAACAAGTCCATCTTTCATTATCTCTCATTATCGGAGAGACCTTCTATATTGTACAATAATCAAGTTGCTACACTTTAACTCTTCTAGATGTGGCCTTACAAGTGATTTATAGAGGGGTAACATCACATTCTCCGGACTCTGACCCAGATATCCCTATGTTTCTAGCGCTGTTCTTGTCATTCATTTTCTCGGTTCGAATTGTCATCTTGCTCCACCGGTCAGCAGCTACTCTGCACAAGCAACCCGGCGGTCCCTGCAGCAAAGACCAGACGTCTACATAGAGCGATGCTGGCTTGTACTGACCCTTTCACTAACCCCATTACAAGTGAAGGGAGAGAGAACAGCGGGATGTCTTATTTCAGCAATCCTCGGCGGCTCTCCTGACCTGAGAGTGACAGCAGGTATTTCTATGTCACCGATTGCTGTAAGACATCCCCCGAAAATAAGCCCTAGCGCATTGTTCGGAGCAAAAATAAATTATCAGACCAGTCTTATTTTCAGGGTAACACATTATATCACTAGATAATCCCCTAGATAATCCCCTACCTGTTCATCCTGTTCGTCCTGTTCGTCCTGTTCTTTCCGTTGCCATTTTCCATTTTTTGCTTGGTTCCATTTTGCATGTAACGCGTTTCATTTCGGTGACCACTTTCATATTTGGCTGTAAAAAAAAAAAGAAAAAAAAAAAAGAATATCACCCACATTGCATTCATGTTCTTTAAGACATCCCCCGAAATTAAGTCCTAACGTATTGTCCAGAACAAAAAAAAAAAATCAGTCCAGTCTTATTTTCAGGGTAACACAGTATCAATAGATGATCCCCTACCTGCTTGATCCCTTCTTTCAGTTGAATTTTTTCACTTTCTCCATGGCTCAGTTTTTGATTGAATTCTCTCACCTGGGCGGCTGCCATTCTTTTTGCCTGTAAATAGCAAAAAAAAAATCACCCACATTGCATTCATGTTCTTTATGTCCCATTATGGTCTCCACTTTGGCTGTCTAGTGTCTTAGTATTTGGCCTTGTGAATATTTCAGCTTCCCAATCTGCGCCTTTGGTCATAGCTGACAGTTTGTTACAATGAGATCCCGGTGTTACTGTCTCTTCTAGAACGCCTCAAAGATTTATCAAATCATTTGTCTGTAACTACGAACAAATAACGAATAGGAATAAATGAAACATCTAGAAGTAGAAACTTATAAGTTGTTGTACACTACTTGGACAATGCAGTGTCGGTGCTGTTCCAGCGGTGTCGCCGCATACGTTCCCGGGACTCACTTGAGGTTGTTACATCACGCGAGTCTAGTGCCGAATCACCCCGGCTCCACTGTCCTCGCCTTCAGACTTGTATTAACATGGAGCGAGAGCTGCAGCTGCTGCTTATTTCATGAAAATTAATCATTTGTTTGAAGGCGAGGACAGTGGAGCCGGCGGTGATTGGGCGCTGGACTCGCGTGATGTAACAACCTCAAGTGATCCCCAGGAGAGCGAGTGCTGACACCGCTGGAACAGCGCTGACAGCCGAGGGGAGTATAAGCTTTTTTATTTCAATGGGGTCAAACATGGGGAATGAGAAAGGCTTATTGAAGTAGTGGACGACCCCTTTAAGCGTAAAAGAATCTAACGGCAGTGATGTTCTTCAGAATTCTATACATTTCTCTGTCATCATTTGTGCATATCTGTATCTGGGGAATACACTCACTGGCCTGGAGACTGGCACTGGTGGGGAAACACGGGTCCACCAATCTCCTTTTTATAAAACCCACAGAAGATCAAATCTCCCCTATCCTGGTCCCAAACTGACTTAATTAGGCCAAGTTCTCATTACATTTGGGTGAACACTTCCAGCCAAGCTCCTGGAGTAAATGCAAAATGTAGCAATTTCAACTAAGAAAATTCTGGATTACCCTCTGGATGGCCAGTCTGGATTGACACAGTACGTTCTCACTTGTCTTTTTATTCTGTTTGACCACACAGTTATGGAGGTTGAAATACACAGGTCCATCAAGTTCAACCTACGTTGATCATTTATACATCCTCTATCACTTGATTACTTATAACCCCTGTGATCAATTGGGGATATATCCCAATAATCCAATCAATCAATTACAAAGCCCAATACGTCCATATGGTAATGCTCATATATTAGGTAGTGACAGGCTCGTAACCCCTCCATCAGGAACCCTAGCTACAGGGTTCAGGACAACCAACAGATGGCTAGGGGTCATTATTTAAATTAAGACACAAAAGAACCCCTTTGTACCCGGAGCCCCATCCTGGGCCAAGCAAGACGTTTTCCAGGATGAACTATCCAACTACAAAACGCTCCCTAGCAAATGGTTTTAGCTGGCAGATAGGAAACAAAAAGTTAATTAAAGAAAGGAAAGCTCCCTCCTGAGTCTGTGTGTAAAGGCGGAGAAATGACTTTCTTAGGTTCACATCTCATGAGGACATCACAGAATATCTGCTAGACACCCTGAAGCCGGGACAAAGGTATCAAACATACACTACACGTAACTCACGTAAATATGACAAACCTAATATTGACATCGGTAGAGATGTAGGATCATAAGGCATATTGCTGCTTAACTGTCTGACATTCCTAACTACCCCAAAATTAATATTGGCCAGTGGGACGACCACAGATATGTCGTGTGTCCTACCATTGGAAAGATAAATTCATAACCGAAAATATGACCGCAAAATCTCCCACCTACAGTCATGGCCAAAAGTATTGACACCCCTGCAATTCTGTTATGGCCACTTTACACGCAGCTACAGGTAACAGGGTGTCAACAGGTAACTTACTGGCTGCAGTGAAATCATGGAGACATGGTTCTATCTTGTTGCTGTGTACAAATGGAACCATGTCTCCATGATTTCACTGCAGCCAGTAAGTTACCTGTTGACACCCTGTTACCTGTAGCTGCGTGTAAAGTGGCCATAAGATAATACTCAGTTTCTTCCTGAAAATGATTTCAATCACAAATTCTTTGGTATTATTATCTTCATTTAATTTGTCTTCAATGAAAAAAACACAAAAGAGAATGAAGCAAAAAGCAAAACATTGATCATTTCACACAAAACTCCGAAAATGGGCCAGACAAAAGTATTGGCACCCTCAGCCTAATACTTGGTTGCACAACCTTTAGCCAAAATAACTGCGATCAACCGCTTCCAGTAACCATAAATGAGTTTCTTACAATGCTCTGCTGGAATTTTAGACCATTCTTCTTTGGCAAACTGCTCCAGGTCCCTGATATTTGAAGGGCGCCTTCTCCAAACTGCCATTTTTAGATCTCTCCACAGGTGTTCTATGAGATTCAGGTCTGGACTCATTGCTGCCACCTTAGAAGTCTCCAGTGCTTTCTCTCAAACCATTTTCTAGTGCTTTTTGAAGTGTGTTTTGGGTCATTGTCCTGCTGGAAGACCCATGACCTCTGAGGGAGACCCAGCTTTCTGACACTGGGCCCTACATTATGCTGCAAAATGTGTTGGTAGTCTTCAGACTTCATAATGCCATGCACACGGTCAAGCAGTCCAGTGCCAGAGGCAGCAAAGCAACCCAAAACATCAGGGAACCTCCGCCATGTTTGACTGTAGGGACCGTGTTCTTTTCTTTGAATGCCTCTTTTTTTCTCCTGTAAACTCTATGTTGATGCCTTTGCCCAAAAAGCTCTACTTTTGTCTCATCTGACCAGAGAACATTCTTCCAAAACGTTTTAGGCTTTCTCAGGTAAGTTTTGGCAAACTTCAGCCTGGCTTTTTTATGTCTCGGAGTAAGAAGTCTGGTCTTCCTGGGTCTCCTACCATACAGTCCCTTTTCATTCAGAGCCAATGGATAGTACGGGTGATACTGTTGTACCCTCGGACTGCAGGGCAGCTTAAACTTGTTTGGATGTTAGTCGAGGTTCTTTATCCACCATTCGCACAATCTTGCGTTGAAACCTCTTGTCAATTTTTCTTTTCCGTCCACATCTAGGGAGGTTAGCCACAGTGCCATGGGCTTTAAACTTCTTGATGACACTGCGCACGGTAGACACAGGAACATTCAGGTCTTTGGAGATGGACTTGTAGCCTTGAGATTGCTCATGCTTCCTCACAATTTAGTTTCTCAAGTCCTCAGACAGTTCTTTGATCTTCTTTCTTTTCTCCATGCTCAATGTGGTACACACAAGGACACAGGGCAGTGGTTGAGTCAACTTTAATCCATGTCAACTGGCTGTAAGTGTGATTTAGTTATTGCCAACACCTGTTAGGTGCCACAGGTAAGTTACAGGTGCTGTTAATTACACAAATTAGAGAAGCATCACATGATTTTTCTAACAGTTCCAATACTTTTGTCCACCCCCTTTTTTATGTTTGGTGGAATTAGATCCAATTTGGCTTTAGGACAATTCTTATTGTGTTTTTTCATTGAAGACAAATTAAATGAAAATAATAATACCAAAGAATTTGTGATTGCAATCATTTTCAGGAAGAAACTGAGTATTATCTGACAGAATTGTAGGGGTGTCAATACTTTTGGCCATGACTGTACGATGCTCCCAAGCAGAACTATGGGGAAGGCTGCAGTTTTATATCCATCTGTAGGTCTGAAAAAAACAGACCCCCTGCCATATTTTGGCAGTGCATCACTTCTGAGGGGACGTGTCACATCACCTGCTAGGAGTATACCAAGGAAACCCTGTGGCTCTACACCGCCTCCATGTGGCCACCAGCAGCAAGGGCAACTGTAAGAGTTGGGGTACAGCACCAGAAAATGGCGCCTGTAATGAATGCGTTATTTTCTGGGGTGGCTGTGGGCTGCAATTTGCAGCGTGGGGGGCCCACAACGTTTGGGTCTCTCCACGCTGAGGATTCCAGTCCCCCAGCTGCCAAGTTGTATCTGGCTGGCTATTAAAAATACAAGGAAGGCCTTTTTTTTATTTCTAGAACTGATTTTAGAAAAAAAAAAGACGTGGGGCTCCACCATATTTTTGGCCCAGCCAGGTACAACTTGGCAGGTGGCGGCTGGAATCCTCAGCTTGGAGAGGCCCAAGCATTCTGGGCCCCCCATGCTGCGAATTGCAGCCCGCAGCTGCCCCAGAAAAAGGTGCATTCATTGAAGCGACATTTTCTGGCGCTGTACCCAGGCTCTTCCAGTTGCCCTGGGGCCGGTGGCAAACTGGGTATTAAAGGAGTTAATGCCAGCTTTTTTTATTGGCAGCTGGCACTAAGCCCAAGATTCATAATGTCGGGCCAATGTTAGACCTGGCCACTAGGAATCTCTAGTAAATAGTCAAAAAATACACCACATGGAGAAAAATATTTTTATTTGAAAAAAAAAAAACACAAACAAAATTCGGACTCCACCTTTATTATAAAGATCTGACGTAGTCCACAACGAAGGTCCCTCAATGCTTGATCGCCTCCGATGTTGTCCACAATGAAGGTCCCACGACGTTCGATCACCTCTGCTACATCCAGAGATTGTAGCAAGGGATCAAGTGTCCTCTTCCTACAGTCTCTGGGGTCAGCGTTATGGTGCACTGTATGGCAATGATCTGTAATTCAGTGCACCATGACTATGATCCCAGAGACTACAACAAGAGGACACTTGATCCCTTGTTGCACCCACCCATCCACCCATACACACATCAACCCATGCACGCATCCACACATGCACCCATCCACGCATCCATCCATGCACACATCCATCCATGCACATATCCACGCACGCACACATCCACGCACGCATACATCCACACACGCAGAGACATCCACGCACGCACACATCCATCCATGCATGCACACATCCACGCACGCAGACACATCCACACACACCCACATCCATGCATGCACACATCAATCCATACACAAATCCATGCCCCCATACATCCACCCATGCATGCACCCATGCACCCATCCATCCATGCATGCACCCATGCATGCAACCATCCATCCACCAATGCATGCACCCATGCATCCATCCACGCGTGCACCCATCTATCCACTTATCCATCCATTCCATCCAATCATACTTACCTCACAATCCACCGGTGAGGAGGAGGAGCCCAGGAGAGGAGGAGGGGCCCACACCAGAACAGAGGAGGCTGACCGGCGGGTGCAGCCAGCCAGGAGAGGTGGGGATGGGGTGACAGGATACAGGGCTGGAGGTGGGCGACCGGACAGGTGGGAGGCTGAGCAGGGAGGGGGCTGATGAGGCTGACCAGCGGGTGCAGCCCGCCAACAGATAGATTACATTAGGGGGCGCAGATGATAGGCACGGGGGGGCCCCTGATGAGCCCTGGAGTGGGAGGGGGCTGAGGAGGGGGGGGGGAACCCACCGATCCACCCCTCCAGATCTGATTGGAGAGCTCCAATCAGATCTGGAGGGGTGAATCCCTCTGATTCGCTCTGATCTGCAGTTTCACTTTCAACTGCAAATCAGAGCGGCTTTAGCCACGGGGGGGGGGGCTAAGCCACTCCCCCATGGCTAAAGTATAGGTCCTTGCGATCCTGCAGGACGCAAAGAAGCCATGACGTATAGAGACATCATAGGTCGGGAACAAACAGACTTTCATGACGTCTCTATAACGTCATAGGACGAGAAGGGGTTAAATACATTATTTAATTCTGGGTTGTTCTTTTATCTCAATCCAAGAGCCCCATGTCCATGTGCTTGTTTAATATATGCTACTTGGGTTGTTTATGGCCCTGATATGATCCCAATCATGGACCGGGCTTATATCGAACAAGGAACTAGTGGCAGCATTTTATGTTGGTGTTATTGGGGAGTGTTGGACAGTGATGGACTGGAGGGTTATTATATATTCCTGGCCTTGACTGGTGATATATATATACAGCACCCCTCACTGAACGCCTTAATAAAGCAGCACTTACAGGGCAGCTGCGGCCCTTCCTTATTCTCGGTCAAATCTCTGATTGTCCTAGCGATAAGGAGGCGCCAGAGAGGGGCTGTTATTCTTTCCCCCACAACCCCCAATACTGTTTGTTGTAAGAAAACCCTCCAGCCCTTGTATAAAAGCCGTTATAGTGTCTGCCATCGGGCATTCCTCACTCTGACCGCTCTAAATATAAATAACCCTTTCCTATGTAGGATTCCAGAATCTCCCTTTCTCCACAAGTAATGTCTGTTTTTGGTCCTTTACAAGGTCCTTGGAAGGAATAAATCATATGCCAGTCCTTTATATTCACCACCATGCGTCTTTTTTTTTAACCTAAACAAGTCCAACTTTCATAATCTCTCATTATCGGAGAGGCCTTCTATATTGTATAATGATCAAATTGCTACACTTTAACTCTTCTAGATGTGGCCTTACAAGTGATTTATAGAGGGGTAACATCACATTCTCCGGACTCTGACCCAGATATCCCTATGTTTCATGCGCTGTCATTAATTTTCTCGGTTTGAACTTGGTTTCTTTATTCTCGTCTTGCTCCACCGGTCAGCAGCTACTCTGCACAAGCAACCCGGCGGTCCCTGCAGCAAAGACCAGACGTCTACATAGAGCTAAGCTGGCTTGTACTAACCCTTTCACTAACCCCATTAAAAGTGAAGGGAGAGAACAGAGGGATGTCTTATTTCAGCAATCCTCGGCGGCTCTCCTGACCTGAGAGTGACAGCAGGTATTTCTAGGTCACCAATTGCTGTAAGACATCCCCCGAAAATAAGCCCTAGTGCATTGTTCAGAGCAAAAAAATATTATTAGACCTATGTTATCTCACTAGATGATCCCCTACCTGCTCGAACTCTTCTTTCAGTCGCCTGTTTTCACATTCTGCTTCGTTCAGTTTCTCCTTTAACACTTTCATTTCGGCGGCTGCCTTTCTTTTTGCCTGTACAAAAAAAAAAAAAATATCACCCACATTGCATTCATGTTCTTTATGTCCCATTATGGTTTCCACTTTGGTATTTGACTACTCAATAATGGCTGTCTAGTGTCTTAGTATTTGGCATTGTGAATATTTCAGTTTGCCAATCTGCGCCTTTGGTCATAGCTGACAGTGTGTTACAATGAGATCCCCGGTGTTACTGTCTCTTCTAGAACGCCTCAAAGATTTATCAAACCATTTGTCTGTAACGGAATAAATGAAACATCTAGAAGTAGAAACTTATAAGTTGTTGTACACTACTTGGACAATGCAGTGTCGGTGCTGTTCCAGCGGTGTCGCGCACACGTTCCCGGGACTCACTTGAGGTTGTTACATCACGCGAGTCCAGTGCCGAATCACCGCCGACTCCACTGTCCTCGCCTTTAGACGTATATTTAATATGGAGCGAGAGCTGCGGCTGCCGCTTATTTCATGATGATTAATCATTTGTTTGAAGGTGAGGACAGTGGAGCCGGCGGTGATTGGGCGCTGGACTCTCGTGATGTAACAACCCCAAGTGATCTCCAGGAGAGCGAGTGCTGAGACTGCCGCAACAGCGCTGACAGCCGAGGGGAGTATAAGCTTTTTTTATTTCAATGGGGTCAAATATGGGGAATGAGAAAGGGTTATTGAAGTAGTGGACGACACCTTTAAGAGTAAAAGGAATCTAACGGCAGTGATGTTCTTCAGAAAGTCTATGAATTTCTATATCATCATTTGTGCATATCTGTATCTGGGGAATACACTCACTGGCCTGGAGACTGGCACTGGTGGGGAAACACTGGTCCAACCAATCTCCTTTTCATAAAACCCCCAGAAGATCAAATCTCCCCTATCCTGGTCCCAGACTGACAGAATTAGGCTAAGTTCTCATTACTTTTAGGTGAACACTTCAAGCCAAGCTCCTGGGGTAAATGCAAAATGTAGCAATAATCCAGTTGGCATTTATGTGAATAAGGCCAGAAACGTGTGCCCCTTGCCTCCACCATGATGGCACATGTATTTCACACTCTGCCACTTATTTATAGGAAATACAGATCTTCAAGGTGAATATCTAAAACACTCTGGACCCGATTCATCATTTAAGAATGATTAAAAGTCATGAATAATTTCTCATCTCGCATTAATTTCAGACGTATTTTGTTTTAAATCCTTTGCGGATCTTGAATTTGGCGCAAAACCTTAGATGCTCTAAAGTACACCAAATTGAAGATTCCTCCAGAAACCTTGAACAAGGGCTGGCACTGGAGTGAGGTGCATGACACCCCCCCCCCAAATAAAATTGACATTTGATATGTCGCATTTCATGAGTCTGGCTAACACATCTGGATAAGCCAAGTTGTCCTGGTTGAATGCCTCTGGAGGTGGTGATCCACACGGCTGGGAAATAGTGCCTTCTAATTCCTCCTCTTCCTCGGCCTCTTCACCATGGTCCTGGTCTTGGTGGTATTGGGGAATGGGATCCAGTATCTGCGACACCGGCTGCAGGTGGAATCCAGCCAGACATGCTGCCAGATCATCTGCACTGTGACATGTGGTCCTGGATGTCATGGGGTAAGGGTCACCTCTTGACTACTGTGAGCTCCTCCAGTCCTCATCTGGCATCGGAGTCCAGGATTGGATCCACATCTCATTGCAGATAAGGCCCAAAGTGGGTAGTGCGGTGGAGCTCCAGGTGACATATGCCTCTATCTCCTCTGCATGTCGTTCTGGTTTTAGTTCTGTGGACCCACCTTCTGCTCCAGGGGTGGTTAGAACAGGGCTGCCATCAGGGCATGATTGCTCTGACTGCTGTGAGGGGCCCAAGGAGATTGACGAGAGAGGGGGCCCAGAGGAGAGGTGAAGGGGCAGGCCCCAGTCTCCTATGTCCATGACCCTCACCGCTTCTATGGGCCCCCTCCTGTCAATCTCCTCTGGGCCCTACCCCCTCACCTCTTCTGCTGGCCCCCTCTGCTGTCATTTACCTCGGCTGGCCTGGCTGTGACTGTCCTCTTCAGTGACATCAGGCTCAGTCAGGTTTGTACTGCGCATGCATCAAATAGGCTGATATGCACAGTACAAACCAGATGTCACTGCACAGAGAGGGCGCTGGCAGGATATGCAGGATGGGCCTGCTGCTACTGCTGGTGGTGTTTGTGATGTGTGTGTTCATGTGTCTGTCTCACTGTGTGTTTCTGTGTCTCTTTTTGTGTCTCTACACAGCACTATACTGTATATATGGGTCCACAATACATCCTGTATTACAGTGTGTCTGTATATACTGTATATCTATAGTGTGGACCTTTATATACAGTATAGTGATGTATATACAAAATAAAGAGCTAGCAGTCTCTAATGAGCATACGGTCGGCAATCTTCAATGTGTATATGGCCGGCAGTCTCTAATGTGTATATGTCTCTAAAAGTCTTTATTGTGCATACGGCCGTCAGCCGTCTATTGTGTATATGGCCCGAAGCCTTCTCTATTATGTATGTGGCCCAAAGCCGTCTTCATTGTGTATGCGGCCCACAGCCGTTTCCATTGTGTATATGGCCAGCAGCCGTCTCCATTGTGTATATGGCCCACAACAGTCTCCATTATGTATATGGCTAGCTGCTATCTCCTTTGTATACAGCTTGCAGCCGTCTCCATTGTTTATATGGCTTTCTTCTGTCTCCATTGTTCATATGGCCTGAATCTGTCTCCATTGTGTATACGGCCTGTGTATTCTCTATTATGTACAGCCAGCAGCATCAGTTTCTATTGTGTATTCAGCCCAAAGCAGTTTCTATTGTGTGATTGTGTGTATATACATATATGTATATAACGTGTGTATGTGCGTGTTGGGGTGGAGACTGGGCAGACTCTCAGGGGGCTCCAATATTTTGCCAGTGAGCTGCCCTGAAATTCCTAGATGCAGCTATGGGTTAGGAACATGACATCCTCCGAGTCCAGATCAGGCATGCTTTATAGGGGATCCATCAGCAAAGTAGAGTGTAATGCCATCACGGTAGCAAGTTCAACTGTTAGTAGCAGACAGTGCACCTGCGCTGTACTGGAACTGCACAGATAAGATGGCGGTGACACACGGAGTGAGCTCTGCGGGTTTGTGTGTTTGATTTCCCTAAGGAGCACGCCTCTCCGAGTGCCAGGATTCAGACTCAAGCAATCAACTCACTACTGTATTAATGTTTGGAGTGGACAATCTTGTGTAATGCCTAGCTCCTAATTAACCTCTCCATGTGGTGCTCTGGAGAACTAACGTGACTATCTGTCACAAATCCAATTCCCCAGGCCACAAGGTATAACAACTGGGTTGTGGTTACTTAGGAGCAGTTATTATTGAAGAGTGACATCTTTGTAGGAAACATAATAATGAAAACAAATAATTAATCCAGGTGACAGGTCCTCAAATCATCACCAATTTATCTGGAATGTTGAATAAGGCTAACGGACACTGGGCACTGCAGGAGTGAAAGAACAACTTAATATGAATTATACATGTAACACAGTTGTGCACTTGCCAAAAGTCTGTATTGTAAACGTATGGCATGAAATGTGAGCCCCAATGGGGACAGTGCTGCAAATGTATGTAAACGCTATGGAATTAATAGTGCTATGTAAATGAATAAATGTTATTATTAGTATTATTATGACATGAAATAGTGATTGCACATTTTCAAGAAGCAATATCCATTCTATGATGTCTCATCAGTGTGAATAGACCCATTAGATTATGGATGTGAAGCATGTAATGGACATATGCTATTCTATATGAATTGCTATCACATAAGTGTAGAACAGATGGTTTCACATGCTGCTGACCCTCTGCAATATTCAAGGTTTGCTCTCCCCAAAAAAGTAAAAAAATAAAAATAATAATAAAAAAAAAAAAAAATAATAATAATAGTAATAATTTTTTAAAAATTCCCTAAAAAATATTAGGATCTCTTAAATGGATGTTTAAAGTACATGCTAAGCTTCCTGAACTTTCCAGCTGCTGCCACATCTGCCACTCTTTCCAAAATTCACACACTGCAGGTGTCAAAAACACCTGCTAACCCCGGAAGCTTAAAAATATTAATTTAAAGCTCAAAAAAATTCTGCACCTAGATACAAGTTGGTAGACCCACTGTCTGCGACACGTCTAACCATTCAGTTACGAGTTGTCCCCAGCCAGACGGTTTTCTAGAGCATTTTGGCCCCAAATAAACAGGTAAAGTTTTGGGGCCATTTCAATTTTTTTTCCTGAACAAAGCCGCGTTCGCAGACTTTGGGGAAAGTGTTCGAGTTTCCGATCCCCGAGACGAATCAGCCATATTCGACCAAATTGGAAATTGGCGGATGTGTTCGAGCAAAGTTCGCTCGTCCCTATTTATAACTATTATATAGAATAAAGGTTTATTAACCTTCATCACGGAGTAGGACAGGTGAGGCACCTGTGATGAGGCACAATCTTTCCACTAAAAATCTTGAGCTTTTATTATATGATTTTAAAAAGTGCTAATTTTTATCACACATGTTGTCACTTCATTCCTGTGTTGGGGTTATTATCCATCCCAGGCATTGGTGCAGTAATTATATTTATGTCTATAATGCCAGATTATAGGACTTTTGGTGATTAAAGAACACTAAGGCTAATATTCACGATTGAATCGGCCACGGTTCTCCAAACCCCAAAATACATATATATGGCAGGAGATCTGGGGGTCAGCCCGGACATTGCGGGCCATACACAAACCATGAAGGCCACTTTACACGTCGCAATATCGTTCCGATATTGCATACGATTTCACGGGAGCGCGCATGTTTTTGGCATTTGTCCAAGATCGCATAGGAGATGTTACATAGGGAGTTATCGGCAGGCAACGTAACTACGATGTTGTACGCCCCTCTTCACACTGTGTCTGAGCAACTCAGGGAACGACCAATTACCATTGGAGTGAATAGGGGAAGTTGCGCTCCAAATCGTAGTTGTGCTGTCACACAGCACGATCATGCCAGATCGTCAAGCCAATATTGCACGGTTGAAGAGCCTGCCCAATTCAAAAACAATATCGTAGTTGCATCGTTTTTGAGTCGCGTTGCACATTTACACGACACAACGCACCAACGATAACAACTGCAACGCCCCTACCACGTTACTTTTTATCGTAGTTGCGTTGCGGTATCGTGACGTGTAAAGGGCCTAGAGTGTCACATGTGTGAAAGTAACCTTTGTCTTAAAGTCTGGGGAAGCAAGATGCTAAACGACGATATAGAAACTAGTAAGAAAATGTCAATCTCTGAGCAGCTGACGGGGAAACACAGGAGATGAAGGAGATAGGAGTTGTATAAAATGATAAAAAGACATTGGTTTATTTTTCCCCCATAAACAGCACCCCCCCACCCCTTGTTGTGTAACTTTGTAGTGTGGAGTGCTGTGCCAATACCGGAATAGGCTGCCTGTGTGAATGAAGCGGTGCGGTGCGTGTCGCTGAAATCTTTGGGCTCCAGAAAAGGTCTCTGAGGACTGATTGAGGTGTTTCTATATTACTGAATATCAGTAAGGTAATCCCACTCTGGTTGTGAGTGTATAATAAGCGAGGGGGATTACTAGGAGAAAACTAAGACAGTGGATACAACACACAGTATTACTCACCCTCAACCCCTTCCTCTTGTCTCTTCTCTTTTCATATTTGTTTGTCTTTTTATCCGTCTTGCGCGGCTTTTCGGGCTTTTTCGGCAGGTCTCTCCTCGTAGGCGGAATCTTCAAAAAATGTAAAGGTGAAAATGATTTTCAATGTCCTATTTCTACATAACAGTAATCATTTGCAAGAGAACGCAATTATATGGTGTGTGAGGCATGTAATGGCTGAAAGTCAGCTCTCCTGATCTCACTGCAGAGCTGTGTGTGAGTACAACTAACACAACAGCAGAGCTGAACTTTGTCTCATTACAAACACATCTGCAGCTGTCTCTCCTCTCACAGTGCTGTCAGCTCTGCTGTACTCCCCACCTCTGGCTGTCTGTGGAAGGCTGAATGACTGTGAGACCACAACTGTAACTGCAAATGTGTTTGTAATAAAACAAAGCTCGGCTCTGCTGTTCTATGTTAATTGTAATCACACATAGCTCTGCAGTGAGATCAGGAGGCAGACTGTCAGTCATTACATGTCTCACACAGGTAACGCCCTCTTTATTTACAATAATCTCTGGAGGCAGATTCTCAGGGAGATCTATGTCCAGCCAATAGATCTTAACAACTCACTTACATATTAGGAAACATGGATTTCTCTGAAATAGGACCAGAAAAATCATGAAATAATTTTATGAAACTTTCTATGGCTAGGGTCACACTGAGCGCTGCACCTGCGGCAGCCGGATTCAGTTACAGCAGAGCTCAGCCTGCTGTAACCACCAGCGGTAACGTCGGGAACTTCGGGCTAACGCTGCCCTTAGTTATCCGATGTGTACCATAGTTACTGGCCACACACAAAGCTGCCTGGACCGTGCAGGCAACGTTTTTCTCTGCGCTCAGGATTACTGCAGACCAGGCAGCTTTGTGTGTGGCCTGTAACTATGGTACACATCGGGTAACTAAGGGCAGCGTTCACCCGAAGTTCCCGACGTTACCGCTGGTGGTTACAGCAGGCTGAGCTCTGCTGTAACGGAATCCGGCTGAAACAGGTGCAGCGCTCAGTGTGACCCTAGCCTATGACCTACATGCCCATATACATAGCTTAGTAGGGTTATCCTATTCACAGATTTCCTTAAATATCTATGAATAACATCATGAATCTACCCTAAAAATTAGTAACTATTGGCTGCTGAAATGTTCCATGTGTCTCTCTGACCAACTTTATTTGTTTCAACATTTAAAGTGTCCCCTGTTTGGGGCATTATAAACTGTTCTACCACCTATAACATGATGTCATTGGGGTTCCTCTAACCCCTTTATATCTCTAGACTTGCCCCTGCATACCTCAGAAATCAAATGTTAATGTGCGGTGTGTAAATAAGGTCTTAAGGGTCTGATGGGGATCTGGCTAATTAAGGGGAATCCTTGTGGGAAATTGGGCAGCAATCTCACTTTCCAGAATAGCAGGACTCACTAACAGCAAGCATGGAGAACAGAGCTAAGCGGACAATTACTGATACTGATCGCGAGCCAGAGAGCTAAATGCTGGACGCCGAGCAGCTCCATCATCTATTAGAGGCCATCCAAACCCTAACACTGTAATGCAAAAACAGAAGCATTGTGCACAGTTCAATGCCCCTGGATATCTATAATTGCTCCATGATTCACATATCCAGGGGCATTGAGGTTTCCATTGATGAAGAATGGCCCCACTATCTTTGTACCCCATACACCACACCACACCATCAATGTCTGTGATCCAGCAGTCTTGGAGGGATCTATCCACTGTGGTTAGTGTCAGACCAATAGCGCTGGTTTTGTTTGTTATCTTCACCATTCACAGAATAGTTTGCCTCTTCCCTCATCTGAAGGTAATTGTCTATGCTGTGAAGATACGAGATGTGCAGCATCTGACACAGCGGATCCTGGAAGCCTGTGCAGCACTTTCTTCTGCGGTGTTACTATCGTGTGCCCAGAGTGGGAGAAGAGGGTTGTATTGACAATCCAACACAATGGGCAGCACTCTGAACACATTTTATAAGTGGTCATAAACTTGTAAATAACTCATGAAAGAATAAAGTTACAATAAAACCAAGCACACCATTGTTTTTCTTATGAAATTCTCAATAGGTCTGATGTGTCACATGACCTTCTTCCTACTGAAAAAAATAAAGTTGGGTCCAAAATGGCTGACTTCAAAATGGCCGCCATGGGCTGACTTCAAAATGGCCGCCATGGTCACCACCCATCTGGAAAAGTTTGTCCCCTCCATATACTAATGTGCCACAAACAGGAAGTTGATATCCCCAACCATTCCCATTTTATTTAACTATATACTGGTATTTGATAGGGGAGCGAGTTAGCGCTGAGCCTATTTTGGCTAGAAATACTTGATTATTCACCCAAACAGGAGGAGTAACTCTCAGTAACTCCCCGAGGATCTCTACAGAATCCCCTCCGACTCGCTCCAGGATTCAACCATTAATTTAGGAGCTGCCAATATCCCCCACAAATACAGGATAATGTACGTGATCCTGCAGGGGCTCAGATCTGGAAATATCAAGATAAACGAATGATTATGGAGGCAGCTCTTGGGTTTGATCACAGACAACCCCATTAATATCAGAGCTGATCCCGTCCGGTGAGAGATCCCGGCACACCGCTAAACCTGTGCCCGATACATGCAGGTAAACATGGCAGCGGCTCGGTGATAAGTGCCAGCAATGCTAGAATGAAGCGACCATTCCTCGTTCTTCCTCATTTACTTATAGTTGAATAGGGGACCATGATTGTAAAGGACCATTCAATGTATATGGGACTGACGGACAGAGCTCTGCTATCTCCATCTCTCCCACAGACATGAATGGAGCAGAAGAGTCCTGAGAGAAAGCAGGGAATCGCAACAAAAAGCAATGACATATTTACCATCTATCCAGTATATCCTTATATAAAGAATCTGTCAGCAAGTATTTGCTATACAATGTAAGAGCAGCATGAAGTAGAAGACAAGACCCTGATTCCAGTGATGTGTCACTTACTGGGCTGTGCTTTCCATTTACAATGAAATGATTGGTTTATTATCAGGAAATATCACAACAGGACTAAATATCTTGTGCCTCCTGGTCCAACCCCCCCAGCACCAATATAACAGCTGTCTGTCAATATACAGTGTACACAGGAAGCTGCCAATCAGTGATATTGGTGATCTTATACAGAAATAGCAGCCAATCAGTGGAGTGGGCGGGGCTGTAGAGGGCTAAGCATTCTGAGCACTGTTGGATGTGCAGGAGACAAAAATGTGACAGCAGACAGACCAACAAGTGACACATGGCTAGGTGCAGGGTTACAGCCCTACATCATGGTGCACTCATAGATACAAATTGCCTTTAATCAATGCTATAGTAGAAGGTGGTCATCATTATTGTGACATCCAGCTAGTAGCTGCCACACTTCTGCTCTTATTACCTCTGGCTCTTCGCTCCTTGTCCTGCAACGGATGTTCTTTCGAGCCCTGAAATTCCTGAAAAAAATAAAATGATATCAGAACAACAAAAAAAGTTGAAAAACCTTACGTGAACAAAAAATATAGCACTCCCTGCAGTCCTGATGTCATATAACTGGAGCAAGCTCTGCTGGTATCACACCTTCAGAGACGTGATTGCAGGGAGTCAATGGGCTGCAAGCCATCCACACATTGGCACCATCCACACATTGGCTCCATCCATACATTTCCTCCATCCACACATTAGCTCCATCCACTCACTGACTCCATCTACACTCCGACTCCATCCACACATTGGCTCTGTCCACTCACTGGCGCCATCCACACATTGGCTCATTTGCACCATCCACTCACTGACTCCATCTACACTCTGGCTCCATCCACTCATTGGCTCATTGGCTCCGTCCACACATTGGCTCCATCCACTCATTTGCACCATCCACTCACTGGCTCCATTTACACTCTGGCTCCATCCACACATTTGCTCCATCCACACATTGGCACCGTCTACACTCTGGCTCCATCCACACATTAGCTCACTGGCTCCATTTACACATTGGCTCCATGCACTCACTGGCTCCATCCACACATTGGCACCGTCTACACTCTGGCTCCATCCACTCATTGGCTCATTGGTCCCAGTATAGATGACATACTGGAGGTGGGTGATGGAGGCAGCTTTCTATCAGTTAGGACACCATGATTTCTAGCAATGTGCACATCTATGAACAAGTCAGTGGAAGGACACAGAGACGGACATACCATTGGTGCAGCCACACAGGAGTCCAAGAGGTAAGGGGGCCCATTTCTACCTCCAAAGCAGGTGATACAGTGCATTTTAATCAGTTATTGGGCTGAAAATGGCCCATTGACTGTTTTTGGTACAGGGGCCCTTTCTGTGTGTGTCCGCCAGTGGAAGGACATAAATATCCAGAGATACCAGGACATAGGTTCATTATCTAGCCTGGACCATAAGACGTTCTGCTGTAGTAAAGGGATGATTTAAAAAACAACGCAAAGTGTTAAGGCTGTATAGTGTATAGGTCCTAGAAAAGCAATAAAAATGTCATCCATTGTGTAGTAATCCAATGTATCAGCGATATAAAATCAAGCTTTGAAAACACATGAAAATGATCCTGGTGGACCCTAGGTAGAGTGTGGAGAACCTCCGAGCACCGACCGCCCACAACGCTCTGCCAGACTATGTACTGTGGAGTCAAAGCTTCATTTCTCAACGACTGTTATATCGGATTACTGCAAAACAGGTGACATTTCTTACTCTACTTCTGGGGTCTATACACCTGTAGGGAATTTGGCATGATGGGTTTCCTTTGAACTGTCATGGTCAGTACTACAATCAATAATGAAGACTACAGTGTAAACAATTAAAGGGGTTGTCTGGTCTATACTGATAATTCTGTAGTCACTCTGTGTCTGCAGACCTATCAATCATCCCTGCGTCCGCACTGTGCAATGCGAGCATTCACTGGTTTCTAAAGCGAGAACGGACCTCAGTTATGCAATATACATGTTCCCAGCCAGAACCCAACTAGTGGGTGTGCCTCACTTAACACAAGTGTATGAAGCAAGGCTTCGCCCACTAGACAGTGGCTCCACTAGTCAGACACTCTCACTCCATGCACTTGAATCAAGTGAGGTCATGCCCACTAGTCGGCACTCTCACTCCATGCACTTGAATCGATTAGGTCATACCCACTAGTCAGACACTCCCACTCCATGCACTTGAATTGAGTGAGGCCACGCCCACTAGTCAGACACTCTCACTCCATGCACTTGAATTGAGTGAGGCCATGCCACTAGTCAGACACTCCACTCCATGCACTTGAATCGATTGAGGTCATGCCACTAGTCAGACACTCCCACTCCATGCACTTGAATCTATTGAGGTCACGCCCACTAGTCAGACACTCCCACTCCATGCACTTGAATCTATTGAGGTCACGCCCACTAGTCAGACACATCCCACTCCATGCACTTGAATCTATTGAGGTCACGCCCACTAGTCAGACACTCCCACTCCATGCACTTGAATCGATTGAGGTCACGCCCACTAGTCAGACACTCCCACTCCATGCACTTGAATCTATTGAGGTCACGCCCACTAGTCAGACTCCACTCTGCACTAATCTATTGAGGTCATGCCACTAGCGGCACTAACTCTGCAGCTCTGTTCTTGGCTTAGAAACCAGCGAATCCTGGCAGTGTACAGTGCGTATTCTGGAAGGATTGATAAACCTGCAGACACACAGAGTCACTACAGAACTATCAATTTACATTGGAAAACCCCTTTAAGAGGAGAATTCAATACCACATAGATGTTCTCTTACCATTCTTGCAGATTGCTCCCGTTGGGCGCATCATGATCTAAGGAATAAAAAACATAGAAGTGTTAAGAAATTCCAGAACAATAAAGCCAAGGAGCCGAGCTCCCGCCATCATCTGCTGGCGATCCTCTGCGGTCAGCAGGATTTACAATCACCTGAATAAGTCTTCATACGCACTGATCTTTTCCACAGTTTTTTCATGATACACTCACAAAGTTAGTGCACCCCATTGGGATTGTATGTGATACCAACACTAAGTACAAGTATTTGTGAAGTATAAAGAAGATGATTGATACACAGTTCTCTAAATGTTTGCAAAATATAAATCTGAAAATTGTGATGTGCATTTGTATTCATCCCCCGAGTCAATACTTTGTAGGACTCACCCTTCACTGCAATTACTGCCGCAAGTCTTTAGGGATGTCTCTCCAACTTTGCACATCTAGAGGCAGAAAGTTTTGCCTATACCGTACTGGTATGTGCCCCATATTATGGTATATGATTCCCCATCCTGGTATATATGGCCCATATTCTGGTACATGTGCCCCATCCTTGTATATGTGCCCCATATTCTGGTATATGATCCCCCATCCTGGTATATATGGCCTATATCCTGGTACATGTGCCTCATCCTTGTATATGTGCTCCATATTCTGGTATATGATCCCCTATCCTGGTATATATGGCCCATATCCTGGTACATGTGCCCCATCCATGTATATGTGCCCCATATTCTGGTATATGATTCCCCATCCTGGTATATATGGCCTATATCCTGGTACATGTGCCTCATCCTTGTATATGTGCTTCATATTCTGGTATATGATCCCCTATCCTGGTATATATGGCCATATCCTGGTACATGTGCCCCATCCTTGTATATGTGCCCCATATTCTGGTATATGATTCCCCATCCTGGTATATATGGCTCATATCCTGGTACATGTGCCCCATCCTTGTATATGTGCCCCATATTCTGGTATATGATCCCCCATCCTGGTATATATGGCCCATATCCTGATACATGTGCCCCATCCTTGTATATGTGCCCAATATTCTGGTACATGATCCCCCATCCTGGTATATATGGCCCATATCCTGGTACATGATCCCCCATCCTGGTATATATGGCTCATATCCTGATACATGTGCCTCATCCTTGTATATGTGCCCCATATTCTGGTATATGATCCCCCATCCTGGTATATATGGCCCATATCCTGGTACATGTGCCCCATCCTTGTATATGTGCTCCATCCTGGTATATATGCCCCATATCCTGGTATTTGTCCGTCAACCTGGCACATGGGCTGGCATCACAGCACACACATATAGAGAAT
Organism: Allobates femoralis; assembly: GCA_033576535.1. Lineage (NCBI taxonomy): Eukaryota > Metazoa > Chordata > Amphibia > Anura > Aromobatidae > Allobates > Allobates femoralis. The sequence goes on along the minus strand of JARQOC010000001.1, from coordinate 615,765,716 downwards.
ATACAATTATACTCACCTCCTATCACTCCCCTGCGGCATCCTTCTGTCTTCTTTTGCCGGTAACTGATGCTCAGGGTGTGAGCGCACAGGATGACGTCACTGTCACGGGCCGCGCTCCACACACCGCATCAGCTGACAGCACAAGATGACAGGAGGATGCCACGATGCTGCAGGGGAGCGATGGACGGTGAGTATAATATTGTGTCCGGGATATTCACTGGTCCCACGCCAATGATGATGTATGGAAAGCAGTGAATAATCACACACGTGACCGCCCGTTGGTGCAGCTGCAGTGAGTGGTCACGTGTGACAGATTTTTAAGGTAATTTAATATTCACCTCTCCCCGCCCATCATACCGCCACCTCTCAGCGCCGGCTTCAGTGCTGAGTGGTGAATGGTGGGGGGAGAGGAGAATATTGCATTAACTTAAACAGCCGGCCCACGTGGTCACCGGCCGCAGCCTGCTCCAGCTTCCGGTTTCCCACTCCAATGCTGCCACCCCCCTCCACACATCACATCCAGGTACCGGACTTCCAGACTATAAGATGCACCCCCACTTCTCCCAAAATTTGGGTGGAAAAAAGTGAGTCTTATAGTCCGCAAAATACTGTGCTGTAATACTGAACTCTGTTTAAAAACTTAGGCTGGCTTCACATATGCATTATTCTGCATTAGGCGCGATGAGTCCGTAAATGGCATGCGGCTGCATTAGACCTCATCAGTGTTTACCTGTAGAACCTGAAGCTCCTGAGATCACTGCATCGGTATCATAACAAATCTGCCAGCCAGATCCCGAAAAACACCGGTGCAGTGATCTACAGCTGCATTAGATGTTATCAGTTATATTTAAGGATCCTTATGACAGACACACAGACACAGATCGACCGCTCCCCAGTCTACCACTGCTTTCTTCCATGGCCGCTCATTAAGCTTCATGCATATTCACTGCACTGACCGGTAACAGCCAATCACAGACGCTCACTCTCTGTGAGTGCATCTGTGATTGGCTGTTGAACTCAGACTGCAATCCTAAAAACTGTACCGTTGTCTGGTGTTTGGTTGCCATACACAGCCGACAGTGGCTCAAAGAGATTGCAGTGCGCCGCCTCCCTGCAATCAATAGTACAAGAGTCTATCAGATGCTTGTACAATTGAAACCCTGCAAGGCGACGTCAGCAGCATGATCGGGTCAGCTGATCACGCTGCTGATGTCATGTGTTAAGAACCGCAGAAGGCTGGTAAAAAGCGATCCACACAGGAGCTGAAGATACCCAAGAATAAATGTATTATTGAAAGGGGAAGAGGAGCAAAAGGGGAGAGGATGGAGGCTATATGAGGAGCAAGCAGGGGGAGAGCGTGGGGGTATAGGAGGAGAAAACAGGGGGAGAGAGTGGGAAGAGTGTATGTAGACACAGTATGGGGAGCAAATGGGGTATTTGAGGACACAGAATGTAAAGAGGGGGATGATGAATACAGCAGTATGCGATACGGAGAGTCCCATACTGTCATCACCACAGTAAGCGAAGCAAGGAGGTAAATTAGAGGATCCAGTAGTGTATAAACCCCATTCTCTCTCTTTTGATATGTTAATTGTTCTGATCCTGTACACATGTAACAGTCCATACCTTGTAAGATTACTTGATACATGGCTATGTTATTAAAGTGTTGCGCCATCTGGCAAGGTAAGGGTTCTATGTTATTATATTGTTAGGATTAGCATTAAAGGATTGGCCCAAATTTGTGATGACTTTAGAGTCACCCTATGTGTAACTCTATGAAGCTGCAGACTCCTGAACTTTCACAGTGCGCACACTGCACGCTGTCAGGATTCTCCGGTGATGGCGGTCAAACTGGAAAGTCACTAATCCATACAGGAGCATCTCTATGAATTAGAAGATCATCAAAAAGCTAATTTTTTTCAGCAATTCAATACAAAAAGTGAAACACATATTATATAGACTCATTACACACAGAGGGATTTACTTCATGGGTTTATTTCTGTAGATGTTGATGATTATGGCTTACAGCCAATGAAAACTCAAACATCATTATCTCAGAAAATTAAAGTAGGGAGGATAAAGGGTTTAAAACCGCGCTGCCGTATTCCACGAGACATCAAAGGGTGAATATAATATTGATTTATTAGTCAACGTGTCTCAGGTCTCCCTGAAACATGGCAATATGATATTGATTTGTCCTGAAGAAGGGGCCTGGGAGCCATGAAATGCGTTGACTAATAAATCAATATTATATTCACCCTTTGATGTCTCATGGAATACGGCAGTGCGGTTTTAAGGCTAGGGTCACACTTGCATCATGCATCTGATAAACAGATGCGTTTTTTTATGGAAAAATGTTGAATAACGGATGCATCAACGCACCCATAGAGTCCAATGCAAAAAACGCATTGCCAAAGTTCAATGCATTTGACACTATGCTTTTTTGCAAGGTTCGCAAGAAACGTGGTCTGCAGCGTTTTTTGGCGCTTTGGCAACAATGCATGCGTTTTTGTATCATGGGAGTCTATGGGCAACGCATGCGTTAAATGAGGCAACAACTGCGCGCAATGCCATGAAAATGGCAAGTGAAAAAAAAGGAGCCTTTAACGCATCCAGCAAACGGAGGCGGCTCCCAAGTGTGACCCTAGCCTAACCCTTCATCCTCCCTCCTCTATATGCACCACGCTGGGGACTGCAGCAGCCGTGATCTGCTTTTATAGTGGTTGTGACTCTCACAACCACACAAGGTGAAGCCTCTGATACCTATTTAGGTCATATTTTATCTCTCAGACCCTTCATCCTCCCTACTTTAATTTTCTGAGATAATGCCCTTTGGGTTTTCATTGGCTGTAAGCCATAATCATCAACATTAACATAAATAAACACATGAAATAGATCCCTCTGTGTGAAATGACTCTATATAATATATGGGTTTCACTTTATGTATTGAATTACTGAAATAAATGACTTTATGATGATCTTCTAATTCATTGAGATGCTCCTGTAAATTATTATTTACCGTGGTTACTGTATGGTCTGATGATGACTGATAACAACAACTTTCAGCATCTCCTTACCGTTATTAAGAATGTAGTAGGAGTTGTAGGTTCATGTGATACAAATGTGTATGGGTCTGACCTGATGTGTATGGGTCTGACCTGATGTGTATGGGTCTGACCTGATGTGTATGGGTCTGACCTGATGTGTATGGGTCTGACCTGATGTGTATGGGTCTGACCTGATGTGTATGGGTCTGACCTGATGTGTATGGGTCTGACCTGATGTGTATGGGTCTGACCTGATGTGTATGGGTCTGACGTGATGTGTATGGGTCTGACCTGATGTGTATGGGTCTGACCTGATGTGTATGGGTCTGACCTGATGTGTATGGGTCTGACCTGATGTGTATGGGTCTGACGTGATGTGTATGGGTCTGACGTGATGTGTATGGGTCTGACGTGATGTATATGGGTCTGACCTGATGTATATGGGTCTGACCTGATGTATATGGGTCTGACCTGATGTATATGGGTCTGACCTGATGTGTATGGGTCTGACCTGATGTGTATGGGTCTGACCTGATGTGTATGGGTCTGACCTGATGTGTATGAGTCTGACGTGATGTGTATGGGTCTGACCTGATGTGTATGGGTCTGACCTGATGTGTATGGGTCTGACCTGATGTATATGGGTCTGACCTGACATTATAATTGGTTTACCGAGTACTTATGGGGTTTCTGATGGTGAATTTTGTTACTGATAAGGGTTGTGATGCTGTTTCTGTACTGATGTGGGTTCTAGTTATGCATTTCTGTGCTGCTGGTGGTTATACGGATGTATTGCTGAACCTCTAGTGTTTCTGGTGATGTTTTTCGATACCTATGGTGGTTCTGATATATCCCTTGTGAGGCACGGCCGGCATGGTGCCATTGGCCAGGGTGCATCACATGGGCTTTGTGAGGTATGGCCAGGCATGTTAGCTCATGGCCGGCATACAGCACAAGAGCCTGTTCACATGAGCCTGTTTTAATCTGTGTGATTGCTGACCGGTGCACAGTGGGTTAATGGCACCCAGGTCTGAGTGTGTGCTAATTGCTCACAGTTCCCAGGTGTGGGTGTGTCAGGTGGGTGTGTCGAGTAAGACTTAACCTGCCTCGCCAGTGTGAGCTGGAGTTCAACCAGTCTGTGAGAAACATCCAGCCAGTGAGGATGTGAGAGTCAGAGGCGTCCCATCCCTTTGGGAAGTGGGGGAAGCCTGCCCTCTCCATGCGGGAGGTACCTGTCCCTCTGACCGAGTATGTGTGAGCCTTTGGCCAGACAGCGGGTTGTGATGGCTCCTGGAGTTGGGGAACCTTGGCTGAACCTGGAGGGTCCTCGACTCGGGCGTGGGGCAACCTGGAGACCTGCCTAGGTATGGAGGTTTGGTGGCAGCTGGTGGCCTGGAAACACATGATGAGGAGACCTTGGGGACACCTGGTTTACCTCATAGCTCAGGTTTGCTAAACCCTGTTCCATAGATATTTTATGATGGACTGTCTGTGTGTGTATGAGTATGTATGTGGTCCATAGATGTGTTATGATGGACCGCATGCTATGTGTCGTGTGGAGACCGAGGACGGCTCAAGGGCCAGGCGGTCATAGCCGCCATTGGGACTGACTGTTAGGTCGTGATATGGTCCCGTTGACCTCGTGTGGGTGCGTGAAGGCTGTGTACAGTATAGCAGCCTGTATGAGACTGGGTGACCTGTGTGAACACGGCTGTACCAGCTGTGCCCGTTTCCCAGTGGACCTGTGTGTCTCGGGTGTTCCTTAAGGTGGGGACACGTACCATACACTGAGACTACAAATGTCTTGTACGTGGGTTCCTGTATATAATGAGCTTGGTAACTATGGTGGGCTCTGTGATCATGTAAAGTGTTGTATAGACTAATCTGTGTAAATAGTGCCGGGTGGGCGTTACCGCCCTTGGGACCGACTGTAATGTCCTAAAGGTCCCATTGACAACCATGATGTAAATATTGTTATGTACAAAGTGTGGATGAGGCTAGGCGGCCATAACTGCCATAGGGAGCTATGATTAGTGCTCCTTGTGTTCTGTGGAGCTGTAATCAGGGCTCCCATATATATATAAGCCTTCTTAAGGGTTTATGTGAACTGTAATGTGTTGTTATGTGAAATGTTATGTCATGTGGATTAATGTTACTATGTGAGTGTACTATGTATTACATGTGATGTCAGCAGTTTATGAGGTTAATAAACTGCTACATAATGTTTTACGTTAAAAAAACAATGGTTTGGAATAATTTCCATTGCCACGCGAGACCCTAGGTGAGCGCTACCTCACACCCTGTACTGAGAGTGTAATGAGAGTTTTGATGCTGTGTTTCTGTACCTTTGGTGGGTCAGGTGATGTATTTCTGTACCTATGGTGGTTCTAGTGATGTATTTCTATACTGACGAGGGTTGAGATGCTGTGTTTCTGTACCTTTGGTGGGTCTGGTGATGTATTTCTGTACCTATGGTGGTTCTAGTGATGTAATTCTATACTGACGAGGGTTGAGATGCTGTGTTTCTGTACCTTTGGTGGGTTGGTGATGTATTTCTGTACCTATGGTGGTTCTAGTGATGTATTTCTATACTGACGAGGGTTGAGATTCTGTGTTTCTGTACCTTTGGTGGGTCTGGTGATGTATTTCTGTATGTATGGTGATTCTAGTGATGTATTTCTATACTGATGAGGGTTGAGATTCTGTGTTTCTGTACCTTTGGTGGGTCTGGTGATGTATTTCTGTACCTATGGTGGTTCTAGTGATGTATTTCTATACTGACGAGGGTTGAGATGCTGTGTTTCTGTACCTTTGGTGGGTCTGGTGATGTATTTCTGTATGTATTGTGGTTCTAGTGATGTATTTCTATACTGACGAGGGTTGAGATGCTGTGTTTCTGTACCTTTGGTGGGTGTGGTGATGTATTCTTGTGCTGTTAATTGTTCTGATGTCCACACATAGAAGAAAATGCAGCACTCGCCAAGTTGCATAAAAAACAATCCTTTATTCATCCATAATGAATCAGTAGAAGCACCAGTCAGACACAAAACAGCTGTCATCCACACTGTGTGTGCCCACATCGTGTTTGCAACCTGCCTGTATTTAAAGGGAACCTGTCACCCGATTTTAAGCTCCTACACTATCTCTAGCTGTCCCTACACCTTCCTAGCAGCTCCCTCTCTATCCCTTTCTTATCTAAAGTGACCCTATCAAACTTGTGTAAATTAAGTATAAACTTACCGCAGTCCCCGTGGTTAAGGGACTGGGTAGGCGTGGCCACGCTTCCACAGCACTCCTCCATGTTGTAATGCACGCCCCGCTGGGCGGCATTATTGTGGGTCCTCTCTGCCCCCATTCTTGGAATCTCCCGCCCTCTCTGTAGTTCTATGCACCGGCCGGACGTCACTTCCGGCGCGGTGCATTATGGGGCGGGTCACGTGATCGGCCCTAGTGTATTATGGGGCCGATCACATGATCGGCCCGGCTCCGCGCATGCGCATTGCGCTTATTGAAGCCGGGCCGATCACGTGATCGGCCCCATAATGCACTAGGGCCGATCACGTGACCCGCCCCATAATGCACCGCGCCGGAAGTTATGTCCGGCCGGTGCATAGAACTACAGAGAGGGCGGGAGATTCCAAGAATGGGGGCAGAGAGGACCCACAATAATGCCGCCCAGCGGGGCGTGCATTACAACATGGAGGAGTGCTGTGGAAGCGTGGCCAACCACGGGGACTGCAGTAAGTTTATACTTATTTTACACAAGTTTAATAGGGTCACTTTAGATAAGAAAGGGATAGATAGGGAGCTGCTAGGAAGGTGTAGGGACAGCTAGAGATAGTGTAGGGGCTTCAAATTAGGTGACAGGTTCCCTTTAACAATGGATGAATAAAGGATCATTTTTATGTAACTTGATGAGTGCTGCATTTCGTCTGTGTATGGACATCGCTAAATATTGAATTGTGTTGGATTGTGCACCGCTGTTATAGTGGCAGGGCTTTACTCCTCCTCGCTTTCAGGTTAAAACCTGATTTAATGACTTCGATTATATTCCCGTAGTACATAAACCCCATTCTCTCTCTCTTGATATGTTAATTGTTCTGATCCTGTACAGATGTAACAGTCCATACCTTGTAAACTTACCTGATACATGGCTATGTTAATAAAGTGTTGCGCCATCTGACAAGTTAAGGGATCTATGTTTTTATTTGTTAGGAACATTAAAGGGGTTGTACCAAGTCTATGATGAGTTTGTAGTCACTCCATGTGTAACTCTATGAGACTCTATGAATTCTCACAGTGCGCACACTGCACGCTGTCAGGATTCTCTGGTGACAGCGCTGAGGGTGGGAGGTCACTAAACCATAATTATGCGATTTACATACATGCAGTAATGTGCTGACTAGACATGTGAGGCCTTGATCAATGAAAATGAATTGAGCGAGGCCGGACGCGTCTAGTCAGCATGTGGCCGGAAGTATATAAATCACATACCTGTGTCCACATGACCGTCCAATCTTGTCACTGGCACAAGAGAATCCTGACAGTGTGCAGTGCACGAGCTGTGAGAATTCAGAGGACTACAGACTCCTCTCACACCTCGACAAGCCCTTTAATTTTAAAATTAAGACCTGTAGCCCAATCCTAACAATGTGTAATATACTCACTGTCAGGATTCAGCTCTTGCTGCTTCCAGCAGTAATGACATAGGCACTCCACTCATATGTAATTTCCATACTATATCATATATTACGATGACAGCTTTTCTTCCTGGTTATCTATTTTCCACTGAACATTGGAAGAATTAGGTAGAAGAGCTCGTCAGCTCATGACGAAGTATGCAAATCGCACATGACTGATTGGTCACATGATGACTACTCACACCGCTTGGTGGGGCAAGCTGAATTCTTGCCCCGGGTGCCAGAAAACCTAGATACACCTCTGGGTCTGTTACAAAGCTCCCTACTGAAGCTCTTCAGGACATAGTATAAGGCCTCATTCACACATCAGTATTTGCCAAAATCAGGAGTGTCTCTGAAACACAGACAAGTGTGAATGTTTCCATGATAGTTTTGTGTGTCAGCTCCACTCCTGGCTTTGGCACATACAATGATGGGGAATACTGATGTGGGAATGATCTTTAAATTGAGTAGAACAGACTCTCACCTTCTTCCTCTTCATTCGAGAAGGGTGTGCGGTCCCCTTGAGGTCCATGCTGCAAGGGATGGACTGTTGGACTTGCAGTTCCTTCCTCCTTTTGTCTTTCCTTGTCCAAGTGGTTGGTGAGTGTCAGGGAGGCCAGAAGGGGGAGCACTGTGTACTCCTCCTCATCCGGGGAGGGCATCTGTGATCCTTCCTCCTCCTCATCCGGGGAGGGTATCTTTGATCCTTCCTCCTCCTCATCCAGGGAGGGTATCTGTGATCCTTCCTCCTCCTCATCCGGGGAGGGCATTTGTGATCCTTCCTCCTCCTCATCTGGGAGGGTATCTTTGCTCCTTCCTCCTCCTCATCCGGGAGGGCATTCTGTGATCCCTTCCTCCTCCTCATCCGGGGAGGGCATCTGTGATCCTTCCTCCTCCTTATCCGGGGAGGGTATCTTTGATCCTTGCTCTGACTCGCTTCCCAAGCACTCGGGGTCGGGGTGCTGCTCATCTTCGATAGGAGGTATTATATCATTGTCATCAGGGCGTTCCTGTGGATGGTGACGAGAACACAGCATTTTTATTATTTTTTTTAAGTAACTGCAGGCGGGGCACTAGTGTATTTCAAAAGCGGATCACCCCTTTTATATACCTTAACCCCTTCATGACCTAGGGAGTGATAGTACACCCTTGGCCGTGTCCCTCCCTCTGATGCGAGCTCACGCATTCAGCTTGCATCATCCCTCACATGTCAGGTGGTGAGCTTAGATGTGCCGCTAATAGCAACGATCCGATAGGTGCTGTTAACCCTTTGGATCGCACTGTTAATCACTGACAGCTCCATCCAAAGCACCGCGGCAGGGATCACCTTAATGCATTGCCAGAAGCTGTCATGACTCACTTGCTGTGGATGCCTGGTGAGCAGCAGCATCCACAGAAAGTGATCTCTTCTCCTGTTCACAGATGGGAATCAGCATGGCTGTGAAAAGGAGAAGCAATCAGACTGTGCAGTGCTGAGGCCTCCTACGGGGCAAGTAAAATAAAGTTAAAAAAAAGTTTTCAAAAATATGGAAAAAAAAAACCCATAAATGTTCAAATCACCCCCCCTTTCTTCCTCAGTGAGTATTAAAAAAAGAAAAAATCCACATATTTGGTATCGCCGCGTTCTGAAATGCCCCACCTATCAAAATATAAAATCAATTAATCAGATCTGTAAACTGCGGAACGGAAAAAAAGTCCAATAATTAGCTTTTTTTGGTTGATGCAACATTGCAATAAAATGCAATAATATGCGATCAAAACATCACATCCACCCAGAAATGTTGTCATTACAAACGTCAGCTCAAGACGCAAAAAAAAAAGCCGACCCACAGCCCCAGATCCCGAAAAACGAGAACACTGCGGGGCGCGGAAGATGGTGCCGAAAACACAATTCTTTTTAAATAAAAACTTCAGAATTTTTTTTCACCACTAAAGGCCGCGTCACACGCTAGGATCTTGTTAATGATCTCGTTAGTGCGTTGTTGCGTGTGAACGAACGATGCAGGAAGGAAAAATCGTTGGATCGTTCATCCAAAATGTGAGATCCGGACCTCAAATCTATCGTTCATCGTCCAATTAACGTCCTGGGAAGCTGCAGCATCGTTCAGTGTGACGCCTTTGTGAACGATGGTCGTCATATTTCTCCTATTCCTGCCGCTTTGTAAAATCGTTCTTCTCCAAATACCTGGAGCGTTGCCAAATTTAAGATCGTTAACGATACCCTTGCGTGTGACAACGCACTAACGATGTCGGAAGGATCGCGGTCACGTGACATAGCTAACGATCTCGTTCACCTATGTCCTAGCGTGTGAAGCGGTCTTTAGATACCAGTAAAAGTATACATGTTTGGTATCTACAGACTCGTAGCATCACACCGATGTCAGTTTTACCATATAGTGCACATGGTAAATAAAAAACACAAAAAACAAGTTCACCACACTTGGAATTTCTTTCCAGTCACTATATGGTAAAATGAAAGATGTCATTCAAAAGTACAACTCATCCCGCAAACAACAAGCCCTCATATGTCTATAGTGACGAAAAATTAAAAAGTTATGGCTCTCGGAATAAGAGGAGGAAAAACAAAAAAATTGCCCAGGGGTGAAGAAGTTACCTCCAGAATGTTCTTGAAGTCTTGTGTGGCGCTCCTTGTCCTGAACCCGCAGTCGCAACAGTGTCTGCCGGGGTGGACTCTCGCGTATGTTTTTAGGCAGATTAGTGATGGATGCAGGACACTTCCTTCGATATTCAATGCAACCATAGCAAACAAGTCCATGTTTTCGCCTGTGGGAAAACATACCATAAGTTAAAGGGGTAACATTATTCCTTGTGTTCCAATTCCTCCCCATAAGACCAGAGACACACTCGGCGAGATGCATGCGCGATACTCACCGCCGGCTCTCCGCATGTGTTTCTATGCAGCTGACGCACTCCTGTCCGGAGAGCCGGTGGCCGTGCCAGGTGAGGCATGCGAGACCCGTGCGAGTATCTCACATGCATCTCACCCAGTGTGTCTCCAGCCTTACCCACATTTCTGCTGTAAGGAGTGAACACATTCATTTCCATTTGGGGGTTGAGAAACACTTATTTCCAATCATCACTAGGCAAAGGCTTGTTATAGGGTTGTTCCCATCTTCATTGATGAAGAGTGTCGGATAGAGTTTGTAAAATATTGCACTTTTGCCATTTATTGCTTACTAAAATTTGCAGCTATTCTTGAGATATTAACACTTTAATGTCATTTGTTGCCTAGAAGACCGACCACCGCTGTCTGGCTTGGAAGTATTGCTCTTATATTGCTGGGAAAAACTACTAGAAAAAAAGCAGCATCAGAAAAACTTACCATCCATGCCAAAGACAAAAAACCAAATGCACTTACAGGACGCAGTCAGAGCCCAATTATAAAGCAAGCCCAGCTGCTGGCTGATAAAATCACCTCTACCAGCATATGTGGGAGGCGACCTGCCATGCATATACTAGGCCTGCATAAGACACCATTCACACTGATACATATGATGCAGAGTGTCTGAAAGCTACCCAACCGCTCCGCTGCCTGAGCATTGGGCCGCACAGACGATGCCTCTGCACCACTGGATGAACGGTGCCCCTATGGGCCCAACTGCACCCTGGATGGATAAAAAAGTGCAAAGGTTTTTTATATGATAAATAAAAAACCTTTATAGATGGGATTTTGGTTCATGTGTTGGCCCAAGACATTTAAGCTGATGACCCACGATTTGGTTTTTTGTCTTTGGCATGGATGGTAAATCTTATATTGGTGGGCCCAGGAGGTAACTGCGTGCTCCAGTGATTCTGAACAGCACTTACAAGCTCAATAGAAAAGAGCTTGAAAGCCCTGTGTGTTCTGCTGTATACACCGGTGGTCAGCTCCAAGGCAAAGAGCCGTAAACAGAAGCAAAATAACAAGATCTCAACAACAGCTGCAAATATTAAGCACCAAGTTGCAAAAGCTCTATCCAACCATATTGACTTGTGTAGATGGGTATAATCCCCCTGGTAAGCCACACTAGAATTATAAGACTACAAGACAGATCCACATTTTCACATTAAAAATAGATTTTTTTCCTCTTTCCCTCTTGTAAATTTGGGGTGCGTCTCATAGTAAGTGTGCCGGCATGTGACCAGTGAAGTATGGCAGGCCTGACCGCCGAGTGTCACGATGGTCTCTCTTACCAGGGACACTTGTGACTGCTGTTGACCCCAGTCTTAGGTCTGTGTTGAGACTTGATGTTACACGTCCTTTTTTCCTTAGGCAGTGTAAGAGTTAATGTCAGTCTGCTGCCAGTAAGCTCATTAGGTCTTGCTCAGGTGTGGCCTTTCTGCAATTGCTCTTTCCCCTTTATATATCCCTTGGATCCCAGCATGCTTTGCTGGAGACTGAATTCATACTGGCCAAAGTGTCTGGAGGTGAAGGAGATTCCTCTGCTGTGAAGTGACAGCAGACGTGAAGTTGCTGCCTTGTTCCTTGTCTGTCTTCCCTTTCCCTCGTGTCTTCCATAGTGCAGTGGTTGTGGACTAGTGTTCCCGCCGGCCATTCCCTAGTGAGGGCTAACATCAGGGCCAGCGGGGGTCTAGGTATCCTGCTCGGCGACGAGTTAAAAGAACTCGTATAGGGACGGTAGGGAGATTAGGGCACAGGTGAGTGCAGGAGGTCACCTCTCCCCCGTTCCCTATGAGCAGGGTCCTCCACTGTATTTATCCCCCGGTGTCTCCCTATTGGTTGTTCTGTGTAACGCACCGGACATCGTTGGTTCGTGCTCCGCTGTCACGCACAGTTGTCGGACATTCCCTTGTCCAGCGTGACACTAAGTTTAATTGCTGAGCCATCACAAGTTATAGAAGTGTTCTTTACCTTTTGGTGTTGCTCTGTTAAAAGTCTGGAAATGCGGAGAGGTTTTATCCCAACTTCCAGTGTAGACATCGGACTTTCCATCCGCACTCTTGCCCTCGAAGTCCTAAAATAGAGAAGGATACAGCTGTATTCAGCCCTTCACACATTCTACTTTTTGTAGGTTTTTATACATTTTCACAAAAAAAAATGCATCGATATCACAAGTTCTTACTTTTATTACACACTAGCTGTAGTACCCGGCTACACCCGGGTTAATAAATAACTGATGTTAGCTATAACAAAATAGAATTTGAATATGTCATATTAATGACCTGTAAGAAAATAGAAGCTGAGCTGTGATTGGTTGCTATAGGCAGCCTAATAAATCTCCAGCCAACAGTAAACCCTCCCCCCGGCCGGGCAGTATATGTTACCTCACACATACACATAATAGACAGCTCATGTGACTGACATCTGCCTTAATTCACTATATGGCACATGTGTTGCACATTGGCTGTTTTTAATCAGATGTTTATGTTTGGAAATTAAAGATAGCACACGTATGAGGCGAGTTGTGAGAGGTGATTTGTGCACATCTGTCTGTCTGTGTGGTGTGTGTGTCCCTGGGGGGTGTGTGTATGTGTGTGTCCCTGTGGGGTGAGTGCATGTGTCCCTATAGGGTGGCTATGTGTGTGTGTCCCTGTGGGGGGGGTCTGTGTGATGTGTGTGTGTCTCTTTGTGGTGTGTGTGTGTGTCCCTGTGTGGTGAGTGCATGTGTCACTATAGGGTGGGTGTGTGTGTCCCCGTGGGTGTGTGTGTCTCTGTGTTGTGTATGTCTCTTTGTGGTGTGTGTGTGTTTGTTCGGGTGCGTGGTGAGTATCCAATGTTGGGGCTGCACCATAGCGACTATACACTTGCTGTTACTCTTTGTGTGCGTGTGGTGTGTATACATGTCCCCGTGCGTGGTGAATATCTCATGTTGGGGCCCCACCTTAGTGACTATATGCTGGTATATGCTGTTAGTCTTTGGCGCTATCATTAAGCCCCTCTCATTCACAACTGTCAACTGGTAACTGTCACTTTTTCCCCATTATGTAGATATGGGCAAAATTGTTTGGTGAATTGGAATGTGCGGGGTTAAAATTTCGCCTCACAACATAGCCTATGACGCTCTCGGGGTCCAGACGTGTGACTGTGCAAAAATTTGTGGCTGTAGTTGCCATGGTGTAGATGCCATCCCGGATATACACACATACACACACACACATTCAGCTTTATATATTAGATTTAACCCATTATTGACAGTCCTAGGGTGCAACTGTATATGGAGCAGGCTCACCGTGGGGTGGGGGGGGATAATGGCACAGTCAGGACCTGCCTCTAACAGCTGCGGGCGGAGCTGACAACTGTCAACCTGTGAAATGCCGCTGTCAAACATGGATACTAAGAGCGCGCCATATTATGTGCCCATTGTCGCCCCCATAATGCAATCATGGGGCACCGATAGGCTGCTATGTCAGATGGGTGTCAGCGCCCACTATCAAACCGGAGCGTGAAAGGAGATGGTGACTTTTACTATAGGTAGCAATGCTACGGAATCGCTGTGTGTAGGAAAGCGATCAGACGAGCGCAGGGTCAAGTCCCCTAAAGGAATTAATAAATTCGGAAAAAGAAAGTTTAAAAAAAACTCTGAACGGTCCACAACGATTAACACACACTTTTCCAAAGGAATAATAGATAAACACATATATAAGGGAGGATGATGTGTAACACGTGTGATTTCTGGTTCGATAAGGCTTTTTATAGGGAAACAAACAGCATTATCTAGGTATAAAGTGAAGCCGCTGCATTACAGGCTCTGGGATGCTGAGTGCAATCATAGCTTTACTTCAATGATTACATGTATGATTGCAGAGAAAAGTGTTATCAAACATCAGGAAAACTGTGCAGCGACGAGGGGCGACGGAGTGTGCAGCAGGAGGACGGAGTGTGCAGCAGGGGGACGGCGTGTGCAGCAGGGGGACGGCGTGTGCAGCAGGGGGACGGAGTGTGCAGCAGGGGGACGGAGTGTGCAGCAGAACGGCACAATGAGGGGCTGGGTTTCTTTATATCACTCCCCTGTTTGCACTAAGCCAAACGCTCCCCCTCCCTCTCTTCTTCCCCTCTCTCCCTCCCTGTAACTATATACCAGTCACATTACGTCTGACATTGTGCATGGAGATTGTGTGGCGCCCCTGCGACCAGGAGGCCACAAAGGGAACTGCAGCCAGGAAGGTAGGAAAGACAGTTGAACCCCAACACCCTCACAGACACCCCCACATACCACTAGAGGGCAGCACCCAACCCGGAGCCCGGAACTCTAGGCGGGCAAGGGGTGGTGGGTTTAGAGACAGTGGGTGGGCCAGCAAGCAGGTCAGGTGACAGAGGGTAGATATAGAGAAGGGGGAGGAGAAAGGAGTCAGTAGGCCGGTGTAGGCTGAGCAGTAAAGACAAGAAACACACGTCCTGGAGGAGTGGGGTGAAAGGGACGCAGAATCTGGAGAGCCAGTGCGAGCCACAGAGAGAAAGCTTAACCGGAGCCAGCACCCCAGGAGTGTGAGGGACGAGAGGACCAGTGATACTGGGTCCTGGAAACACGGCTGAGACGGCAGACTGCAGGCGGAGTAGCCCTCCTATTGAACCCAAAGACACGGTTAGAAGGAGCCTGGTAGAGCCTCACCTGGGAGGACTATTGGAGGCTAGGCTAGCAGCAGAGTGTCGGCTCTGGAGGGGACTGTTGATCCATCCGGTATCCCCAAATTAACCGACGGGGGATCCTAGCTCCAAGTTAGCTTCCCTACCCCAAAGGACGGGTAGCTCAGTGGCAACCACGAGGGCCCACAGGGGTCCGAGCCACCGCCATACCATCTGGAGACACACACACACAAAGTGAGAGACAGAGAACCAAAGCCTGGAAAGGACAGAGAAAGAGTGAGGGGTCACAGAGAGGAACAACCTGGCTGCAGGGAGTAAAGGAACCCGGAGGGGAGAGTTGTGCCCAGGTAAACTGTAACTGGTCTGTGACTGAACTGTAACTGAGGAAGCTGAGAAGTGAACACGGTGAACCCTGACTCTGACTCCCTCGCATGATTCTCTATTGCCTGCACATGATTCCCTCCAAACAGGTCTGCAGAAGATCACAACCTGGAGAGCCACAGCCTGTCAGCTTTGAACGCTGAAAGAGGATTTCTGAAGCATCAGGACAGTAAGTGCACTGCACTCATCACCAGCCTGCACCATACATTACACCATAGACCTAATTATCACTGCCCCGGGGAACTAAGTTCTACCCACGGAGAACTATTCCATCCTAGCTGCTATAACATCATCCCCGGAGGTTCTGCAGCAGCGGTGGTCCCCATTATTGACCACACATCGTGGGTGGCGTCACGACTGACTTTATCCCATGTAAATATTCCCCTTTTATATGCCAGGGCCCAGGACACAGTCCGGACCAGGACCACCCGTGACATTCCCCAGCAGCAGACCCGGTCCGGTACCGAGTACCCTTGTCCCAGTGGGCTCGACAATTGCTATCTATCTATTGCTATCAATGTCAGGCTCCTATGGTCCACAGATCATCGCTCCCTCCCTCCTGTGTCTCCACATTCTAGTTCTCACTGCTTCTTCTGTGTGTGAGACTGTGACCATGTGATCAGACAGCCAGAGAACATTCAATGAGGACTAGAATTCAGAGACACTGGAGGGAAGGAGGGAGGGGCACATAGAAGCCTGACATTGTGCTATCTATCTCCATGCACAATGTCAGACGTAATGTGCCTGGGTATATAGTGACAGGGAGGGAGGGAGGGGCACATAGGAGCCTGACATTGTGCTATCTATCTCCATGCACAATGTCAGATGTAATGTGTCTGGGTATATAGTGACAGGGAGGGAGGGGCACATAGATAGCACAATGTCAGGCTCCTATCTCCATGCACAATGTCAGACGTAATGTGCCTGGGTATATAGAGGGAGGGAGGGGCACATAGGAGCCTGACATTGTGCTATCTATCTCCATGCACAATGTCAGACGTAATATGTCTGGGTATATAGTGACAGGGAGGGAGAGGCACATAGGAGCCTGACATTGTGCTATCTATCTCCATGCACAATGTCAGACGTAATATGTCTGGGTATATAGTGACAGGGAGGGAGGGAGAGGCACATAGGAGCCTGACATTGTGCTATCTATCTCTGTGCACAATGTCAGACGTAATGTGCCTGGGTATATAGTGACAGGGAGGGAGGGAGGGGCACATAGGAGCCTGACATTGTGCTATCTATCTCTATGCACAATGTCAGATGTAATGTGCCTGGGTATATAGTGACAGGGAGGGAGCTTGGCTTAGCGAAGACAGGGGAGTAATTAAAGAATCCCAGCCCCTCATAGTGACGTTCTGCTGTATCCAAATATGCTGCACAGATTTTCCGATGTTTGACAGTTTTCTCTGCAATCATACATGGAATCATTGAAGTAAAGGTCTGATTGCATTGATTATCCCAGAGCCTGTAAGGCACTGGCTTCACTTTATATCCCTAACACCTGCTGGTTGGTTCCCTTTAAGGGGGAGGTTATCTAGTTGTGTCATGCCTAAGACTAAGGAACAACCAAAGTGCATAAGGCAGGTATCTTGCATGGTCCTAAGACACTTAACCCCTTCACAACCAGGGATGTAATAGTACGTCCTTGGTTATGTCCCGCCCTCTGATGCGAGCTCACGCACTGAGCTTTCAACCTACCCATCCTACATCAGCTGAGATGTGAAGCTAACACCTCCGATAGGATCAGCGATTGGATCGGTGGTGTTAACCCTTTGGATCGCGCTGTCAATCACTGACAGCGCGATCCAATGCCCCGCCATGATCGTGGCCCTGTGATGCGATCACGGAAACAAACAAAAACCGAAAAATGGAAAATCACCCTGGGGTGAAGAGGTTAATGTTTGGAAAAGTTATAGCTCTTGAAAGAAGGGGAGGAAAAGTCGAAAAAATGGAAATAGGAAGGATTAATAGTTAGTGTCCAAATACATATGAACCTAACACAAATTTAGCTTTTTATACCCTGTGAGGCACCGCTGGCATGATCCCCATGGCCGGGGCGCATCACATGCAGGATCAGGATGATCCTGTTCACACTGGCCGGTTTTACTGTGATTATGCTGTGTGAGCCAGCTTTGAGCACAAGGTTTGATGTGACTAGTGAGTGGCTCATGAGATCGAGGAAGCCCTGAGGAATGGGATGTAATGAGTGATTGCTGACAGCCCCAGTGGGTGTGTCAGGTGGGTGTGTCCTGAGTAATAGCAGCCCAGCTGGATGAGTCAGAGTGGGAGTGGCAGGCACGATAAGAGCCTGCCAGCTGAGTGATTAAGAGATTCATTATCAGCCAGATTCATTCAGAAGCTGAGATCCTGCTGAGAGATTGTGCTGAGACCAGCCTGAGTGCAGAGCAGTCCAAGGCTCTGGATGTATGATAGGAGCATGCTAGCTCCGTGCCGGTGCCTAGGACCGGGATCGTGGCAGCACCTGGAGGGGGAAGCCGTGGCTGACCCGGTGGACGCTGGTCCGGACGTGGTTCACCTCACGTCCGGGAAGGAGCCCGTGGGGATGCCTGGTGGAACCTGTGACACAGGTAGCGAGACCCGGATCCGTGCCCGGTAAGAAAGCAGTTCTGAATGCTTGTGTGAACTGTGCACCTTGTGTGTACATCATGCTAGGCGAGCGTAGCCTCCATTAGGTCCAGTGAAGGACCTGTTGAACCTTATCAGTACTGTATGGCTTTTTAAAAGACCCAGCGAGTGAATGTAGCCCTATAGGGGCAGATGTATGAAGTGTGCCAGGTGGGCATAGACCGCCTTTGGGTCCGAGTCAGAGTACTCAGTTAAAGGACCTGATGAACAGGAATGTATGTAGCCCTTCGGGAGGCGATTTTATGTAGTGTGCCAGGCGGGTATAGACCGCCTTTGGGTCCGAGTCAGAGTACTCAGTTAAAGGACCTGATGAACCCGAATGTATGGATGTACTAGAGGTCAGATGCAGGGGTTAATAGGGCTCCTATAGTAGGGTAACTGATGGGTGTCCCGGATACTAAGGTTTGCCAATCCCTGATATGAACCCAGATGTGCCACAGCCCATGGATGTCTTTATGATGGGCTGTGAGCGTGTGAAAGGACGTGTGTGGTCCATGGTGGCTTATGGGATGGGTCACATATTGTATGCAAGAACCCGGTCAGGCTGGAGTCCTGATTCCGGGGTAGTATGAAGCTGGGGAAATAAAGCCAGGCGGCTGGTACCGCCATTGGGACCCATAGGGCCCGTTGATATGGTAACTGATGTATTGTTAGGTGTATGTGAAATGCAGAGATAGGCCGGAGGCCGTAGCCACCATGGGAGCAGTTGTTAGAGCTCCAATGGGGACAGAGAGGTGGTTACAGGTCCCGGGTTACTATAAACGTTATGTGCAATATAAGTGTTATGTGATGTTATATGTAAATGTATGGTGTATTTATGTATAGTGTTTATAATCAATGTGATGTGTGTCAGACATGCTACCCGGGTTATGTTATTATATGTGAAAAATAAACGGGTAGACATTGGTTAAATTATAAACACGTGTTCTTGTCGTTATGCAAGCGGGTTCCCCGGTTGCTACCTCACAACCCGTTTACTGAAAATATTAAAGTTCTAGTTATATAATGGAGATAAAATCCAGACTTTCAGCTTTCATTTCAGGGTAGCCACATTAAAATTGGATGAAGGGTTTAGGAGTTTCAGCTCCTTTATTTTGTGCCACCCTAATTTTAAAGAGACCAAATAGTAATTGGACATTGACTCGAAGGCTGGTTCATGAATAGGAGTGGGCAATTCCTTTGTTTTTCATTCTCAATTAAGGCACATAAAAGGTCTGGAGCTGATTTGAGGTGTGGTGTTTGCATTTTGAAGATTTTGCTGAGAAGTAAACATGATCAAAGGAGCTGAATCAGCCATCCGTCATCTGTGAGGATAGAAAACCTCATCCAAGAAATTGCTACAATATTAAGAGTGGCAAAATCTACAGGACAGGAGCAACCGGATAAACTCTGGGGTTGTCAGAGACACTGTGTGCTCAAATCCAGCCAAACTGATTGGTTAGTGTTTCATAATACAGAATAAAGCCAAAGCAACCCAGGAGTTTCTAAAGCAAAGATGTAGAATATTCTTGAATGACCAAGTCAGTCATCTGATCTCAACCCAATAGAGCCGCCTTCCACTTGTTAAAGGGGAACTCCAGGGAGAGAACTGTTTTTTTGCACTGTCCCTGCCTTCCTACATCATGATGCTGGGCACTACAGTTCTAGAATCTATAGATCACGTATAAATCAATAAAATCATATCTGCTCCTCAGCTCTCACCCCTCCCTCAGGGGAACAAGGAATTCCCCCTCATGCTGCAGCAGAGATCAGGAGGTGTGTCGGGGGCGTGGACCCTGGGAGCTCCATGATCATCTTTCATTCTCACCCCTTCACATTTCTGTATGAGCAGGAGGCATGTCATTCATATCATTCATGGGTGTGACAAGGGGAATGGCTGCCGACCCCATGGTCACACTACAATCCTGCCCCTGATATACCATCCTATGTAATGTAACAGGGGTGTTCTTACTTCAAATAGCATCATGTCACCAAGCAGATATAAATACACACTGTGATTTTTTTGCTGTACAATTATATGATGATGCATAATGTGTACTGCCATGTATCAAGCTAGGAGCACCGGCAAAGCAGTGCATTGGTTTATTCAGCACTGCCATGATCTCTCCTCCCCCATGTCAACGCGGTAGCTTTCTGTCCTATGACATTTTCTATATCTGTCACTATCTCCTCAGTCACAGCAAAGTATCCAGACGTCTGGGCAGCATCTGCTACACATGGGATAAACCCCAAAGTTCCTTTATCTGTTCCTTATACTGTGCACCAATCATAGATGGGCTTAAAAATATCTATGTATCTATCCATTATCTATCTCTCACATGTCTGTGTGTGTATCTATCATCTACAGTGCCTACAAGTAGTCTTCAACCCCCTGCTGATTTAGCTGGTTTGATAAGATGCCAATAAGTTAGAGCCTTCAAACTGCAAATGAGAGTAGGATTTATTAACAGAAGCATAAATCTTACAAACCAAAAAGTTATGTTGCTCAGTTGATTTTTTATAAATTTTAAACATAAAAGTGTGGGTCAATTATTATTCAACCCCTAGGTTTAATATTTTGTGGAATAACCCTTGTTTGCAATTACAGCTAATAATCGTCTTTTATAAGACCTGATCAGGCCGGCACAGGTCTCTGGAGTTATCTTGGCCCACTCCTCCATGCAGATCTTCTCCAAGTTATCTAGGTTCTTTGGGTGTCTCATGTGGACTTTAATCTTGAGCTCCTTCCACAAGTTTTCAATTGGGTTAAGGTCAGGAGACTGACTAGGACACTCCAACACCTTGATTTTTTCCCTCTTGAACCAGGCCTTGGTTTTCTTGGCTGAGTGCTTTGGGACGTTGTCTTGTTGGAAGATGAAATTACGACCCATCTTAAGATCCTTGATGGAGGAGCGGAGGTTCTTGGCCAAAATCTCCAGGTAGGCCATGCTATCCATCTTCCCATGGATGTGGACCAGATGGCCAGGCCCCTTGGCTGAGAAACAGCCCCACAGCATGATGCTGCCACCACCATGCTTGACAGTAGGGATGGTATTCTTGGGGTCGTATGCAGTGCCATCCAGTCTCCAAACGTCACGTGTGTAGTTGGCACCAAAGATCTCGATCTTGGTCTCATCAGACCATAGAACCTTGAACCAGTCTGTCTCAGAGTCCTCCAAGTGATCATGAGCAAACTGTAGACGAGCCTTGACATGACGCTTTGAAAGTAAAGGTACCTTACGGGCTCGTCTGGAACAGAGACCATTGCGGTGGAGTATGTTACTTATGGTATTGACTGAAACCAATGTCCCCACTGCCATGAGATCTTCCCGGAGCTCCTTCCTTGTTGTCCTTGGGTTAGCCTTGACTCTTCGGACAAGCCTGGCCTCGGCACGGGAGGAAACTTTCAAAGGCTGTCCAGGCCGTGGAAGGCTAACAGTAGTTCCATAAGCCTTCCACTTCCGGATGATGCTCCCAACAGTGGAGACAGGTAGGCCCAACTCCTTGGAAAGGGTTTTGTACCCCTTGCTAGCCTTGTGACCCTCCACGATCTTGTCTCTGATGGCCTTGGAATGCTCCTTTGTCTTTCCCATGTTGACCATGTATGAGTGCTGTTCACAAGTTTGGGGAGGGTCTTAAATAGTCAGAAAAGGCTGGCAAAAGAGATAATTAATCCACACATGTGAAGCTCATTGTTCTTTGTGCCTGAACTACTTCTTAATACTTTAGGGGGCCAAACAGAATTCTGGTGGTTTGAGGGGTTGAATAATAAATGACCCTCTGAATTAACTTTTAACGTTTTAAAAAAAAAAAAAAAAAAAAAAAAAAAAGTAAAAAATTTTTGTGGCTGCATTTCCCACTTCCAGGCTGATCTACAGTCCAAATGTCACAATGCCAAGTTAATTCCGCATGTGTCAACCAGCTAAATCTGCAGGGGGTTGAATACTACTTGTAGGCACTGTATCTATAAATCTGTCTATCATATATCTTATTTATTTACTGCTTGAGGAAGATTCATCAGTAACCGAAATGTTGCGGTCCTCATGGGCCAATAAAAGAGAAGTATATGGACATGACTGCGGAGTGCTGCCTACTTTTTATAGTTTATCTATATATCTCTATCTATCTTTCTATCTATAGGGTTTGTCTGAATCTCATTTTAGAGAAACTAATAAATTCAATACAGAAATGTTGTATGACTGATGTTATTGAATGAGGCAGGGCTGATCAGCGGTTTTCCTCAACTCCTTTTGGGTCTGACCAAAAAATTCACTATACAATACAGAATCACAACATGTCTGTACAGTCATGGCCAAAAGTTTTGAGAATGACACCAAAATGATATTTTCCCATGATCTGCTGCCCTCAGGTTTTTATTTGTTTGTCTGATGTTTATATCACATACAGAAATCTAATTGCAATCATATTATGATACCAAAAGGTTCTATTGACAGTTAGAATGAGTTAATGCAGCAAGTCAATATTTGCAGTGTTGCCCCTTCTTCTTCAGGACTCTGCAATTCTCCCTGGCTGCTCTCAATCACCTTTTGGAGCAAATACTGACTGATAGCCGTCCGTTCTTCCATTCTTCCATTCTTACATAATCAATGTTTGCATTTTGCCAGAATTTGTTGTTTTTTGTTTGTCCACCCGTCTCTTGATGATTGACCACAAGTTCTCAATGGGATTAAGATCTGGGGAGTTTCCAGGTCATGGACCCAAAATCTCTCTGTTTTGTTCCCTGAGCCATTTAGTTATCACCTTTGCTTTATGGCAAGGTGCTCCATCATGCTGGAAAAGGCATTGTTGGGCGCCAAACTGCTCTTGGCCGGTTGGGAGAAGTTGCTCTTGGAGGACATTCTGGTACCATTCTTTATTCATGGCTGTGTTTTTAGGCAGGACTGCGAGTGAGCCGATTCCCTTGGCTGAGAAGCAACCCCACACATGAATGGTGTCAGGATGCTTTACAGTTGGCATGAGACAAGACTGGTGGTAGAGCTCACCTCTTCCTCTCCGAATAAGCTGTTTTCCAGATGTCCCAAACAATCGAAAAGGGGATTCATCAGAGAAAATGACTTTACCCCAGTCCTCAGCAGTCCACTCCCTGTACCTTTCCCCCAGTCCTCAGCAGTCCACTCCCTGTACCTTTCCCCCAGTCCTCAGCAGTCCACTCCCTGTACCTTTCCCCCAGTCCTCAGCAGTCCACTCCCTGTACCTTTCCCCCAGTCCTCAGCAGTCCACTCCCTGTACCTTTCCCCCAGTCTTCAGCAGTCCACTCCGTGTACCTTTCTCCCAGTCCTCAGCAGTCCACTCCCTGCACCTTTCCCCCAGTCCTCAGCAGTCCACTCCCTGTACCTTTCCCCCAGTCCTCAGCAGTCCACTCCCTGTACCTTTCCCCCAGTCCTCAGCAGTCCACTCCCTGTACCTTTCCCCCAGTCCTCAGCAGTCCACTCCCTGTACCTTTCCCCCAGTCCTCAGCAGTCCACTCCCTGTACCTTTCCTCACCAGTCCTCAGCAGTCCACTCCCTGTACCTTTCCCCAGTCCTCAGCAGTCCACTCCCTGTACCTTTCCCCAGTCCTCAGCAGTCCACTCCCTGTACCTTTCCCCAGTCCTCAGCAGCCACTCCCTGTACCTTTCCCAGTCCCACAGTCACTCCTTACTCCAGTCCCACCACTCCTGACCTTTCCCCAGTCCTCAGCAGTCCACTCCCTGTACCTTTCCCCCAGTCCTCAGCAGTCCACTCCCTGTACCTTTCCCCCAGTCCTCAGCAGTCCACTCCCTGTACCTTTCCCCCAGTCCTCAGCAGTCCACTCCCTGTACCTTTCCCCCAGTCCTCAGCAGTCCACTCCCTGTACCTTTCCCCCAGTCCTCAGCAGTCCACTCCCTGTACCTTTCCCCAGTCCTCAGCAGTCCACTCCCTGTACCTTTCCCCCAGTCCTCAGCAGTCCACTCCCTGTACCTTTCCCCCAGTCCTCAGCAGTCCACTCCCTGTACCTTTCCCCCAGTCCTCAGCAGTCACTCCCTGACCTTTCCTCCCAGTCCTCAGCAGTCCACTCCCTGTACCTTTCCCCCAGTCCTCAGCAGTCCACTCCCTGTACCTTTCCCCATCCTCACAGTCCACTCCTGACTTTCCCAGTCCTCAGCAGTCCACTCCCTGTACCTTTCCCCCAGTCCTCAGCAGTCCACTCCCTGTACCTTTCCCCCAGTCCTCAGCAGTCCACTCCCTGTACCTTTCCCCAGTCCTCAGCAGTCCACTCCCTGTACCTTTCCCCCAGTCCTCAGCAGTCCACTCCCTGTACCTTTCCCCCAGTCCTCAGCAGTCCACTCCCTGTACCTTTCCCCCAGTCCTCAGCAGTCCACTCCCTGTACCTTTCCCCCAGTCCCTCCAGCTAGTCCCACTCCCTGTACCTTTCCCCAGTCCTCAGCAGTCCACTCCCTGTACCTTTCCCCCAGTCCCTCAGCAGTCCACTCCCTGTAATCCTTTCCCCCAGTCCTCAGCAGTCCACTCCCTGTACCTTTCCCCCAGTCCTCAGCAGTCCACTCCCTGTACCTTTCCCCAGTCCTCAGCAGTCCACTCCCTGTACCTTTCCCCCAGTCCTCAGCAGTCCACTCCCTGTACCTTTCCCCAGTCCTCAGCAGTCCACTCCCTGTACCTTTCCCCCAGTCCTCAGCAGTCCACTCCCTGTACCTTTCCCCCAGTCCTCAGCAGTCCACTCCTGTACCTTTCCCCCAGTCCTCAGCAGTCCACTCCCTGTACCTTTCCCCCAGTCCTCAGCAGTCCACTCCCTGTACCTTTCCCCAGTCCTCAGCAGTCCACTCCCTGTACCTTTCCCCAGTCCTCAGCAGTCCACTCCCTGTACCTTTCCCCCAGTCCTCAGCAGTCCACTCCCTGTACCTTTCCCCCAGTCCTCAGCAGTCCACTCCCTGTACCTTTCCCCAGTCCTCAGCAGTCCACTCCCTGTACCTTTCCCCCAGTCCTCAGCAGTCCACTCCCTGTACCTTTCCCCCAGTCCTCAGCAGTCCACTCCCTGTACCTTTCCCCCAGTCCTCAGCAGTCCACTCCCTGTACCTTTCCCCCAGTCCTCAGCAGTCCACTCCCTGTACCTTTCCCCCAGTCCTCAGCAGTCCACTCCCTGTACCTTTCCCAGTCCTCAGCAGTCCACTCCCTGTACCTTTCCCCCAGTCCTCAGCAGTCCACTCCCTGTACCTTTCCCCAGTCCTCAGCAGTCCACTCCCTGTACCTTTCCCCCAGTCCTCAGCAGTCCACTCCCTGTACCTTTCCCCCAGTCCTCAGCAGTCCACTCCCTGTACCTTTCCCCCAGTCCTCAGCAGTCCACTCCTGTACCTTTCCCCAGTCCTCAGCAGTCCATCCTGTACCTTTCCAGTCCTCAGCAGTCCACTCCTGTACCTTTCCCCCAGTCCTCAGCAGTCCACTCCCTGTACCTTTCCCCAGTCCTCAGCAGTCCACTCCCTGTACCTTTCCCCAGTCCTCAGCAGTCCACTCCCTGTACCTTTACCCCAGTCCTCAGCAGTCCATCCGTACCTTTCCCACAGTCCTCAGCAGTCCACTCCCTGTAACCTTCCTCCAACAGTCCTCAGCAGTCCACTCCCTGTACCTTTCCCCAGTCCTCAGCAGTCCACTCCCTGTACCTTTCCCCAGTCCTCAGCAGTCCACTCCCTGTACCTTTCCCCAGTCCTCAGCAGTCCACTCCCTGTATCCTTTCCACCCAGTCACATCAGCAGTCCACTCCCTGTACCTTTCCCCAGTCCTCAGCAGTCCACTCCCTGTACCTTCCAGTCTCGCAGTCCACTCCTGTACCTTTCCCTCAGTCCTCAGCAGTCCACTCCTGTACCTTTCCCCCACCTCAGCAGTCCACTCCGTACTTTCCCACAGTCCTCAGCAGTCACTCCTGACCTTTCCCCCAGTCCTCAGCAGTCCACTCCTGACCTTTCCCCAGTCCTCAGCAGTCCACTCCCTGTACCTTTTGCAGAATATCAGTCGGTCCCTGATGTTTTTTCTGGAGAGAAGTGGCTTCTTTGCTGCCCTCCTTGAAACCAGGCCTTGCTCAAAGAGTCTCCGCAGTCTCACAGTGCGTGCAGAAGCACTCACACCAGCCTGCTGCCATTCCTGAGCAAGCTCCGCACTGCTGGTAGTCCCATCCCGCAGCTGAAACAGTTTTAAGATACGGTCCAGGCGCTTGCTGGTCTTTCTTGGGCGCCCTGGAGCCTTTTTGACAACAATGGAAGCTCTCTCCTTGAAGTTCTTGATGATGCGATAGATTGTTGACTGAGGTGCAATCTTGCTAGCTGCGATACTTCTCCCTGTTAGGCCATTTTTGTGCAGTGCAATGATGGCTGCACGTGTTTCTTTAGAGATAACCATGGTTAACTGAAGAGAAACAATGATACCAAGCCCCAGCCTCCTTTTAAAGTGTCCAGTGGTGTCATTCTTACCTAATCATGACTCATTGATCGCCAGCCCTGTCCTCATCAACACCCACACCTGTGTTAATGGAACAATCACTAAAACGATGTTAGCTGCTCCTTATAAGGCAGGACTGCAATGATGTTGAAATGTGTTTTGGGGGTTAAAGTTCATTTTCTAGGCAAATATTGACTTAGCAAGTAATTGCTGTTAAGCTGATCACTCTTTATGACATTCTGGAGTATATGCAAATTGCCATTAGAAAAACTGAAGCAGTAGACTTTGTAAAAATTAATATTTGCATCATTCTCAAAACTTTTGGCCATGACTGTACTGTGACCACGGGGTCGGTGGCCACGCCAGCCTCCAGGTCCACGTCCCTTACACACCTCCTGTTACTGCTGCTGCATGAGGGTGGATTTCTCTGTCCCCTGAGGGAGGGGTGAAAGCTGAGGAGCAGATAGGATTTTATTGATTTATACGTAAACTTTAGATCCTAGAACTGCAGTGTACGGCTCTGCTTCATCATGTAGGAGGGCGGGGACTGTGCTAAAATGTTCTCCCTCCCTGGAGTTCCCCTTTAAAGACTGAACTTCAGACAGAAGGCAACAAACAACCAGCAACTGAAAACCGCTGTAGTAAAGGCCTGACAGCGTCTGGTGATGTCCAAGAGCTCAAGACTTCAGGCGGTCATTGCCAACAAAGGGTTCTCACCCAAGTATTAGAAATTAACATTTTATTTACAATTATTTAATTTGTCCAAATACCTTTGAGCCCCGGAAATAAAGGGATTGATTATTAATTTATCACATTTCTCTGCAATCATTTTGTTCAATCCACTGAATAAGGCTGGCATCACACCACAGTTTTTGTCTGTCAGGGTGGATCCTGTTTTTTGCAGGATCACCCGGACAGAACCTGACAGTACAGGATGCGTAGAAAGTGTGGTCAAGTATGGTCCCTGATCAGGTTTCGTTTTCTGCCGCTATCCATGGTGCTGAAGTCTGCCTGTGTCTGCTCTGCCGCTGTCCATGGTGCTGAAGTCTGCCTGTGTCTGCTCTGCCGCTGTCCATGCTGCTAAAGCCTGCCTGTGTCTGAAATGCTGCTGTCCATGGTGCTGAATTCACAGCCTGTGTCTGCTCTGCCACTGTCCATGGTGCTGAAGTCTGCCTGTGTCTGCTCTGCCGCTGTCCTTGGTGCTGAATTCACAGGCTGTGCTGGAAGTAGTACTGTCCATGGTGCTAAAGTTTGGACAGCAGGATTTCTGAGCATGCTCTGTGCTTAAAATCAGATCCTGGAAACGATCCGTTTTTTTACCGCATCCGGCACCATAGACTCCCATTATATGGGAACCGGATTGCACCTGATCCGGTTCTGTCTGGTTTTGTCTCGTTTTTGCACCGGAGACAAATTTCCGATTTTGAGGACGGTGAAAAACCTGACAAAACCGGATAAGACACAGAATACACAAAACCTGATGGCCAAATATGACCAATCCGGCACCATAGGGATACATGGGAGGCAAAACCGGATCAGACACAGAATACACAAAACCTGATGGCCAAATAGGACCAATCCGGCACCATAGGGATACATGGGAGGCAAAACCGGATCAGACACAGAATACACAAAACCTGAGGCCAAATATGACCAATCCGGCACCATAGGGATACATGGGAGGCAAAGCCGGATCAGACACAGAATACACAAAACCTGATGGCCAAATATGACCAATCCGGCACCATAGGGATACATGGGAGGCAAAACCGGATCAGACACAGAATACACAAAACCTGATGGCCAAATAGGACCAATCCGGCACCATAGGGATACATGGGAGGCAAAACCGGATCAGACACAGAATACACAAAACCTGAGGCCAAATATGACCAATCCGGCACCATAGGGATACATGGGAGGCAAAGCCGGATCAGACACAGAATACACAAAACCTGATGGCCAAATAGGACCAATCCGGCACCATATGGATACATGGGAGGCAAAACTGGATCAGACACAGAATACACAAAACCTGAGGCCAAATATGACCAATCCGGCACCATAGGGATACATGGCAGGCAAAACCGGATCAGACACAGAATACACAAAACCTGATGGCCAAATATGACCAATCCGGCACCATAGGGATACATGGGAGGCAAAACCGGATCAGGTTCTGTCCGGTTCAAAGAACCTGATGCCAAAAACGCTGGTGTGAAGCCTCAAAGCTGAAAGTCTGAACGTAAACTGAATTGTTCTGTTCAAAATCCATTGTGGGAATGAACTGAACAACTAGAAGAATGTCTCTGTCCAAATATATATGGGCCTAACTGTATGTGAAAAGAAGACTTCTCTTTCGGACCGCCCCGCAGCCGAGGCTCTGGTGGGCTCCAGCCATCAATATATGATTGGTTAACCCTTCACTTACCAGTTGTAACTTGAATGGGTCGTTCTCGTCATCCCAATTAGGGCAAATGCAGACGCAACACCTAGAAGAAAGGCACAGAAAAGTCAGGAAACGTTAGAATAGGGCAGATCAGGGATCAGCATCCTGGTGGAAAACTACAACTCCCAGCATGCACTAATAGTCACAGGCTGACATGCAATAAACAGGGCATGTAAGGAGTTAAAGGGAACCTGTCACCAGGTTTTTGCAACCTAATCTGAGAATAGCATAATATAGGACCCGAGGTCCTGATTCCAGCGATGTGTCACTTACTGGGCTGCTCAGTGTAGTCTTGATAAAATCCCTGTGTAATCAGCTGGAGATTATCATTAGCAGTCTGCTCGGCTGCTGCCAGATAGTCCGGCCTAATCACACACTGCTAAATCTGCAGCAGAGAAAACACTCATTTTATCAGAATGACAGCAAGCAGCTCAGTAAGTGACACATCGCTGGAATCAGGGTCTCTGTCTCTACATTATGCTGCTCTCACATGGGATGGCAAAAAAATGGTGACCGGTTCCCTTTAAGTGTCATAACAGCGCAGGAGGTTGCAGATTCCCAAAATAGTCACCGTGTCCTCTGTTTCTATGGAAATTAAACCAGAAAAGGTAAAACTTAAAGAAAAAACATCAATGAAAAAGTAGCGATTTTATTGAAACCTTCAAATACGCAAAGAACGTCCCGGCATCACTGTGCCAACTCCCGTCCATATATTCGATAAGGCACAAGGGGGCAAACAGTGAGAGACCGCGACTGCTCCGGAGGCCAAACTAATACATTATGCTCAATTCAGCTCACTCTCTCTCACTCTCTCTCACTCTCACTCTTTTATATATATATATATATATATATATATATATATATATATACTAGCTGTAGTACCCGGCTACGCCCGGGTTAATAAATAACTGCTGTTAGCTATAACAAAATAGAATTTGAATATGTCATATTAATGACCTGTAAGAAAATAGAAGCTGAGCTGTGATTGATTGCTATAAGCAGCCTGATAAATCTCCAGCCAACAGTAAACCCTCCCCCCGGCCGGGCAGTATATGTTACCTCACACATACACATAATAGACAGCTCATGTGACTGACATCTGCCTTAATTCCCTATATGGCACATGTGTTGCACATTGTCTGTTTTTAATCAGATGGTTATTTTTGGAAATTAAAGATACCAGACGTATGAGGCGAGTTGTGTGAGGTGATTTGTGCACATCTGTGTGTCTGTGTGGTGTGTGTGTCCCTGTGGTGTGCGTGTGTTCTGTGGGGGGTTTCTGTGGTTTGTGTCCTTTTGGGGGGGAGGGGTGTCCCTGTGGTGTGTGTCCATGTGCGGGGAGGGGTGTCTCTGTGGTGTGTGTCCATCCTTATGGGGTCTGTGTGTTCCTGTGGTGTGTGTGTGTGTCTCCGTGTCCCTGTGGGGTGTGTATGTCCCTGTGGTGTGTGTGTCCCTGTGGGGTGAGTGCATGTGTCCCTATAGGGTGAGTATGTGTGTGTGTCCCTGTGAGGGGGGTGTCTGTGTTGTGTGTGTCTCTGTGTTGTGTGTGTCTCTGTGCTGTGTGTGTCTCTTTGTGGTGTGTGTGTTTGTGTTCGTGTACATGGTGAGTATCCAATGTTGGGGCTCCACCTTAGCTGTTACTCTTTGTGTGCATGTGGTGTGTATACATGTCCCCGTGCATGGTGAATATTCCATGTCAGGGCCCCACCTTAGTGACTATATGCTGGTATATGCTGTTAGTCTTTGGTGTCATAAGGCTGTGTTCACACTGGGCGTTTTTGGGCTGTTTTTGCTCAACAGTTTTTGTAGCCAAAACCAGCAGTGGGTGATTAAATCCAGAAGTGGTGACGTGTTTCTATTAGACTTTTCCTCTGATTGCTCTACTCCTGGTTTTGGCTACAAAAACTGATGAGCAAAAACAGCCCAAAAACGCCCAGTGTGAACACAGCCTTAAGCCCCTCTCATTCACAACTGGTAACTGTCACTTTCTCTCCATTATGTAGATAGGGCCAAAATTGTTTGGTGAATATGAACGTGTGGGGTTAACATTTCACCTCACAACATAGCCTATGACGCTCTCGGGGTCCAGACGTGTGACTGTGCAAAATTTTGTGGCTGTAGTTGCGACGTGTAGATGCCAATCCCAGACATACACACATACACACATTCAGCTTTATATAGTAGATATGGTACATTTGTTTCTCTTGTAGTTTTGCTGCTTATTAATCAGATTTATACTTTTGAAGGATAATACCAGACTTGTGTGTGTTTTAGGGTGATAATGTGCCGAGGTTAGTGTATGTTTGGTGAAATGTGTGCTGAGGGTGGTATATGTGTTCAAGCACGTGGTAGTGTGTGGTGCATTTTGTGGGTGTGTTCATATCCCCGTGTGTGGTGAGTATCCTATGTCGGGGCCCCACCTTAGCAACTGTGCGGTATATACTCTTTGGCGCCATCACTCTCATTCTTCAAGTCCTTCTTGTTCACATCTGACAGCTGTCAATTTTCCTCCAACACTTTTCATTATACTTTTTCCCCATTATGTAGATAGGGGCAAAATTGTTTGGTGAACTGGAACGCGCAGGGTTAAAATTTCACCTCACAACATAGCCTATGACGCTCTCGGAGTCCAGACGTGTGACTGTGCAAAATTTTGTGGCTGTAGTTGCGACGGTGTAGATGCTAATCCTGGATATACATACACACACACACACACACACACACACACATACACACATTCAGCTTTATATACTAGATATACACTAGTTATTGAGCCCGTTCTCCGGAGTACATTATACTGAATTCAGCTCTAGCCTGGGACATATCCAGGGGTGGACCAACCGCATGTGCAACCGGTTCTATTGCACCGGGGCCCCGAGCTGCTAGGGGCCCCTCAGGGCTCTAGCGGGTCCGGACTCTCTGGGCTCCGGAGAGTGCAGTGGCGGTGGCGGGGCCGGCGGTGCAGCTCTTCAAAGTGTCCGACAGACTCCTCACAGTGACTGGTGGTCTGAGACCACCAGTACTACTGTGCTGGGAGTCGACGCTGCAGTGTCACTTCCGGGTTATTCCTGGAGGCTTCCTCACCAGGAAGTCACACTGCAGCGCTGTGATACCGGTGGGCAGCGGCTGAGCCATCCATCCATGATCCTGATCCTCCTCCTGGCCTGCTCCAGGTAAGAGCCCCGGAGCAGGGCTTTGGAGGGGGAATAATGCACAAAAACAGTGACCTGTCCAACATGATTTGGGGGGATGTCTCAGCTACATCAAGGAAGGGGGGTCCTAGGGCCCCCCCTTCCTTGATCCAGCTGACCTTCTCCTCCAGGACCCCCCCTTCCTTGATGCATCCAAGCTTATCCCCCAAGCTGGGGGAGAAGATCGGCTGCATCAAGGAAGGGGGGATCCTGGGACCCGCCCTCCAGAAGCGGGGTCCTGGGGGAGAAGCTCGGCTTCATCAAGGAAGGGGGGCCCTGAAAACTCCTAGGGGCCCCCCCTTCTTTGATGCAACCAAGCCTCTCCCCCAGGACCCCCCTAGGGCCCCCCCTTCCTTGATGCAGCCAAGCTTCTTGACCAGAGCCCCCCCTTCCTTGATGCATCCAAGCGTATCCCCCAAGCTGGGGGAGAAGATCGGCTGCATCAAGGAAGGGGGATCCTGGGGCCCCCAGGACCCCCCCCTTCAGAAGTGTGGTCCTGGGGAGAAGCTCAGCTGCATCAAGGAAAGAGGAGGCCCCTAGGAATTCTAGGGTCCCCCCCTTCCTTGATGCAGTCGGGCTTCTCCCCCAGGACCCCCAATAGGGGCCCCCCCTTACCTGATGCTGCCGAGCTTCTCCCCCAGAATCCCCCCTTCCTTGAGGGATCCAAGCTTATCCCCCAAGCTGTGGGAGAAGATCGGCTGTATCAAGGAAGGGGGGGGTCCTGGGGGGAAAGCTTGCTCACCACTCCCTGATGCCCCCTCCCCGCTCCCTGGTGCTTCGCTCCCCACCCGGTTCGCGGGGAGGGGGCATCAGGGAGCGGGGAGCACAGCACCGCACAGGAAAGCCGGCGGTGAACTCTTCTCACTGCCGACTTTCCCGCCGGTTATTTCAAATGAACAGCTGAGGTATCAGCTGATGCTGATCAGCTGTTCATTTGAAGTAGCCGCGCGGTGCTGTGAGGGTTCATGTGAGTTCATGCTTGACAGCATGAACTCACATGAACTTTCCCACAGCCGCACAGCTCAGCTACATCTCTGGTAGAGGTTCTCTACCAGAGATGTAGCTGAGCTAAAGAAGAAAACTGGATTGGACTACGTCGGACGGAAGATTATTTTTTTTTAATAAAGATGGAGTCTCTAAGTGTTGTTTGTTTTTTCTAATAAAACTTTTTTCCTCTGTGTTGTGTTTTTTTTTAACACTTTAATAAGAAATTCATGGTGGTCATATCTAATATTGGCGTGACCCCATGAATTTCGGGCTTAGTGCAAGCTGATAATGCAAAGCTGGCCCTAACCCCTTTATTACCCAGTGAGCCACTGCACCAGGACCCTGGATGGGTTGAGTACAGAGCCAGAAAATGGCGCTGCTATGGACGCGCCATTTTCTGGGGTGGCTGTGGACTGCAATTTGCAGCGGGGGGCCCAGAAAGCTTGGGCCTCCCTGCGCTGCGGATTCCAGCCCCCAGCTGCCTAGTTGTACCTGGCTGGACACAGAAATAGTGCAAAGCCCCACATATTTTTTTTCTATTATTTAATGAAATTCATGAAATAATAAAAAAAAGGGCTTCCCATATTGTTGTGTCCAGCCAGGTACAAATAGGCAGATGGGGGTTGGGGGCAGCTCGTTCCTGCCTGCTGTACCTGACTGGCATACAAAAATGTGAAGCCCACGTCAAAATTTTTTTGAAAAATTCATTACAAAAAAAGCAAACTATATTAGGGACTGCATCTTTATTAATCCCTCAAGTGGAGGGGTTAATAAAGATGCAGTCCCTAAATGTGGTTTTTTTTAAAATAAATTTATGAATTTTTCCTAAAAATGTTGACGTGGGCTTCGCCGTATTTTTCTGGGTCCACCTGCTGCGAATTGCTGTCCGCAGCCACCACAGAAAATGGCGTGTTCATAGAAGCGCCATCTTCTGGCGTTGTACCCAATTCATCCAGGGCCCTGGTGTGTTGGCTCACTGGGTAATAAGGGGGTTAGGGCCAGCTTTGTATTATCAGCTTGCCCTAAGCCCGAAATTCATGGTGTCACGCCAATATTAGACATGCCCACCATAAATTTCTAATACAGTGATAAAAAAAAAAAACACAGAGAAAAATAATCTTCCGTCCGACGTAGTCCAATCCAGTTTTTTTGTTTAGCTCAGCTACATCTCTGGTAAAGAACCTCTACCAGAGATTTAGCTGAGCTGTGCAGCCGTGGGAAAGTTCATGTGTGTTCATGCAGTCAAGCATGGACTCACATGAACCCTGACACAACCGCGGATACTTCAAGTGAACAGCTGATCAGCATCAGCTGATACCTCAGCTGTTCATTTGAAATAATAGGGAGGGGGCCCCACTACAGTCTAGGTCCGCCCCTGGACATACCGGTATAATGCATCCTCAATAGTGATTAGCAAATAGTAAGATATTTGGGTTCTAATTGCTCTTACCGAACACTTTGAATGGTTTCAATACTCGTCATGAATAGCGAACCAAATACAATGGCACATGGCCCCCAGTGATAGCACACGGCCCCCAGTGATGGCACACGTACCCCAGTGATGGCACATGTACCCCAATGATGGCACACGGCTCCCAGTGATGGCACACGGCCCCCAGTGATGGCACACGTACCCCAGTGATGGCACACGTACCCCAATGATGGCACACGGCTCCCAGTGATGGCACACGTCCCCCAGTGATGGCACACTTCTCCCAGTAATGGCACACTTCCCCCAGTGATGGCACAAATCCCCCAGTGATGGCACACATCCCCCAATGATGGCACACGGCCCCCAGTGATGGCACACGTACCCCAGTGATGGCACACGTACCCCAGTGATGGCACGCATCCCCCAGTGGTGGCAGACGTCCCCAGTGATGGCTCACATGCCCCAGTGATGGCACACGTGCCCCAGTGATGGCACACGGCCCCCAGTGATGGCACAGGTGCCCCAGTGGTGGATCATGGCCCCCCAGTGATGGATCATGGCCCCCAGTGATGGAGCATGGCCCCCAGTGATGGATCATGGCACCAAGCGATGGCACACGTGCCCCAGTGATGGCACACGGCCCCCAGTGATGGCACACGGCCCCCAGTGATGGATCATGGCACTCTGTACTGACACACATCCCCCAGTGCTGGCACACGTACCCCAGTGATGGCACACGTACCCCAGTAATGGCACATATACCCCAGTGATTGCACACGGCCCCTAGTGATGGCACACATCCCCCAGTGGTGGCAGACGTCCCCAGTGATGGCACATGGACTCCAGTGATGGCTCACTTGCCCCAGTGATGGCACACGTCCCCCAGTGATGGATCATAGCCCCCACTGATGGATCATGGCCCCCAGTGATGGATCATGGCAATCTGTACTGACACACATCCCCCAGTGCTGGCACACGTACCCCAGTGATGGCACATGTACCCCAGTAATGGCACATATACCCCAGTGATTGCACACGGCCCCTAGTGATGGCACACATCCCCCAGTGGTGGCAGACGTCCCCAGTGATGGCACATGGACTCCAGTGATGGCTCACATGCCCCAGTGATGGCACACGTCCCCCAGTGATGGATCATAGCCCCCAGTGATGGCACACGTCCCCCAGTGATGGATCATAGCCCCCAGTGATGGCACACGTCCCCCAGTGATGGATCATAGCCCCCAGTGATTGCACACGGCCCCTAGTGATGGCACACGTCCCCCAGTGATGGATCATAGCCCCCAGTGATGGCACATGGACTCCAGTGATGGCTCACATGCCCCAGTGATGGCACACGTCCCCCAGTGATGGATCATAGCCCCCAGTGATGGATCATGGCACCAAGTGATGGCACATGTGCCCCAGTGATGGCACACGGCCCCTAGTGATGGCACACTGCCCCCAGTGATGGCACATGGCCCCCAGTGATGGCACACGGCCCCTAGTGATGGCACACGGCCCCCAGTGATGGCACATGGCCCCCAGTGCTGGCACACGGCCCCCAGTGATGGATCATGGCACTCTGTACTGGAACACATTCCCTAGTGCTGGCACACGTCCCCCTGTGATGGTACATGGCCACCTGTGATGGCACATGGCTCCCACATGCTGCTACCCATACTAAAATAAAAACACTTTACTTACCCTCTCCAGCGCTGTCTTCCGTGTCTCCCTGATTGCCGCTGAGAGCACGTCCTGATTCTCGAGGAAGTCGGTCATGTGATTTGACACCGCAGAGTGACATTATCTCTGCGTGCCCGATCACATGATCACAGAGATCACAGAGATAATCAGGAAGTGCGCGCAGCGGCAATCAGGGAGACACGGAGGACAGCGCTGGAGAGGGTAAGTAAAGTGTTTTCTATTTTAGTATGGGCAGTAGCATGGAGGGGCCATATCCAGCACAGCGGGACCATGTGCCATCACAAGGGGGGTGCAGGCACATGTAATATGCGCCTCTCCCCCAGTCCATCACCTCGGCGCGGTTTCAGCACTGAGGTGATGGACAGCGGGTGCAGTACATATTATAGGAGGCTAATGAGACCTCCCGCTGCCTCCTGCAGCCCGCCCCTGGACACCGCTCCAGAGCCGCCCCTCCCCTCCCCTGAAGTATATAATCCTTATATTCAGATTAGAAAACGCACCACCCACTTTCCCCCAAAATTTGGGGGAAAAAAGTGCATCTTATAATTAAAAAAATACGGTAAATGATAATAATAATAATAATGTAAATTACGTCTTGATTATGATGTTCTTGTCGGATTCGTGGCGGAGAGATACCACAAACCTTTTCTCTGCCCCCTGTTGTAGTCTGAAGCCTTGTTTGTCATGAGCCACCGCTCTATAAAACATATAAAAGTGTGTAAATACTTGTAATGTAGACAGGAAGGTAAATCAAAGGAAAATAGTAAGAACAGCTTTTTTTGTTCAGTTGAGTGCACATGTCCAGTAATCATCTGTTAGAACAGATCCTGCAGAGATCCATAGGAAAAAAGTTGTGCCGGATCCATTTTTTTAACATTGGAGTCTATGGAAAATGGATCCGTCCACTACATTAATCAGCTCTGAGACCCCATCACTACCTGATAGCCCCCCTAACCTATCACTACCTGATAACCCCCCTAACCTATCACTACCTGGTAGCCCCCCTAACCTATCACTACCTGATAGCCCCCCTAACCTATCACTACCTGATAGCCCCCCTAACCTATCACTACCTGACCCTGCAGCTTCCTACTACATTACTAACCGTCCCTGTCTGACCTAATAGTGAATTATAAATCTGGAATAAAGTGATCTATAAATTTACATGTTCACAGACATGTGGGCGTTCCTAGATGGCTGGCCATCAGGTGGGCAGTCACTCCGGTCCGCTCTCCCCCCGCCTCGCTGCTGCAGTCACGCCCCGGTGATTATTTATTCAGGAGTGCGCTCCTGATTACAAATTCCCGTCTCCTTCTTCCGGGTATGACGCTTACCAGCCGCGGCGCACCATCTCTGGTCCTGCGCAGTGTGGTAGGGGGGTATTGGGTGTACAGGATGGCTTCGGAATGCACACTGCGCATGCTCTGGAGCCAGCCTGTACGCCAATACACCCCCACCCTGTGCAGGACCGGAAATGACACACTGCGGTCCGGCGCGTTATACCCGGTAGAAGGAGACGGGAATTCGAAATCAGGAGTGCGCTCCTGAATAAATGATTACATCCACCGGGACGTGATTGCAGCAGCAAGGAGTGGGTAGAGTGGACCCAGAGAGACTGCCCACCTGACGGCCAGCCATCTAGGAATGCCCACATGTCTGTGAACATGTAAGTTTATAGATTGCTTTATTTCACATTTATAACTGACTATTAGATCAGAGAAGGATGGTTAGTAATGTAGGAAGCTGTAGGGTCAGGTAGTGATAGGTTTGGGGGGGATAAACTAAGTGACAGGTGCCCTTTAACTCGCACCATTGTGGAGGGCATTATTCCCCAATCCCATCGTGATTGCGGGGCGCCGATGTGTTGTCATGACAATGAGGGGTCAGCGATGACTCCTGTTCCTGTCATGACGTATTTCCTGTGGATGTTGGCTGTGCGCCGGTGTTCACAGGAGATGATCATTGTGCTGTGCAGAGACGTGCGGATGATGCTGATGCTCAGCTCTATACAGCACAAGCGATCGGACTGTGCAGGCTTCAAGTCCCCCGAAGGAACTAGTAAAGACAATAAAAAGTTTAAAAAAAATTCATATATGGAAATACCACACACACAAAAAACACAAAAGTCAAAATCACCCCCCCCTTTTCCCCATCTATTATATAATCACGAATGGGTTTTTTGCCCCTTCTGAGTCCACACGCGCTGCGAGTCAGCGTGGTCATGTGGATACGCCCGAAGCATTGGCCGCGCAGCGGCCATTGTGAGCAGGTCTAAGGCGACTCGCTATGCCCGCGCAGCGGGCATGGCGAGTCACCTTAGCAGCGCGAAGCATTGGCCGCGAAGCGGCCATTGCGAGTCAGAGACTCGCTCTTCTAGAATCCCGATGCATGTGCATCGGGCACCCAGCTAGTTAAAAATAAAACAAAATACACATATTTGGTATTGCCGTGTTCAGAAATGCCCGATCTATCAAAATATAAAATAAATGAATCCAATCAGTAAAGTACTTGACAGAAAAAACTTAAAAACACCAGAATTCTGATGTTTTTTGGTTGCCAACATTGCAATAAAAGGCAATAACAGGCAATTAAAACATTGAATAAACAGCAGAATGCTATAATCAAAAAGGTCAGCTCAGGGCACAAAACATAAGCCGTCATACAGCCCAGATCCCGAAAATGAGAACGTTACAGGACCAAAGGTGAGTAATGCACAACTTTTGGGGACCAAATTTCTGATTTTGTTCTCCATTTACCGTAAATACTAAAAAAAATCTATAAATCTATAAAATTTATAAATATACGAACTTGTACCGACCTGGAGAATAATACTGACAGGTCAGATTTACCATATAGTGAACCTGGTAAATAAGGGTGCATACTCACTATCAGTAAACGCAGAGGGTGGGGGAGCAGCAAGCGCCATATTTCCATACCCATCACTTGGGTGTAGAAATATGGCGCTGGCAGAAGTGACATAGGCGACATCCAGACGGAAGTGGAGGAGCCAGCTCACAATTATATATAGAGATTAGGTAAACCCCCATTAACCTCTATAATGCTGCCTGCGAGCACAAAAACCAACACCGGAGATCTTACCTGAAGTTACCCTTGCCGTCTTTTTCTTTAATCTCTAGGGTCATATGATATGGCACGCTGTTGTCACTCTCGGGGACAGAAGCAGCGGGAGGCGTCCGCTGAAAGGGACGTCTCAGCCATTTGCGCAGTTTTCCACACATCTGAAAAGAAAAAAAGATATAAAGATAAAACTTATGGCTTCTATCCTACACAACTCAGATGGGGAACTCCAGGCCTAGAGGGCCACCAGCAGGTCATGTTTTCAGGATTCCCTTAGTATTGCACAGGTGCAATCCCTGCACTGGTGATTATTTCCACCCTTGTGCAATGCTAAGGAAATCCTGAAAACATGACCTGCTGGTGGCCCTCGAGGCCTGGAGTTCACCACCTCTGCTATACAATAATATACACAGTGACCGAATAATACCACATACAAGGAAGAAATACTGCCACACCATGATCAATGTGCACATTACCACATAGTGACTGAATAATACCGCATACAAGGAAGTAAATACTGCCACACCATGATCAGTGTGCACATTACCACATAGTGACCGAATAATACCCATACAAAGGGAGAAATACTGCCACACCATGATCAGTGTGCACATTACCACATAGTGACCGAATAATACCACATACAAAGGAGAAATACTGCCACACCATGATCATTGTGCACATTACCACATAGTGACTGAATAATACCGCATACAAGGAGAGAAATACTGCCACACCATGATCATGTGCACATTACCACATAGTGACCGAATAATACCACATACAAAGGAGAAATACTGCCACACCATGATCAGTGTGCACATTACCACATAGTGACGAATAATACGCATACAAGGGAGAAATACTGCCACACCATGATCAGTGTGCACATTACCACATAGTGACCGAATAATACCACATACAAGGAGAAATACTGCCACACCATGATCAGTGTGCACATTACCACATAGTGACCGAATAATACCACATACAAAGGAGAAATACTGCCACACCATGATCATTGTGCACATTACCACACATAGTGACCGAATAATACCCATACAATGGAGAAATACTGCCACACCATGATCATTGTGCACATTACCACATAGTGACCGAATAATACCACATACAAAGGAGAAATACTGCCACACCATGATCATTGTGCACATTACCACATAGTGACCGAATAATAC
The DNA here is from genome assembly GCA_033576535.1 of Allobates femoralis. Taxonomy (NCBI): domain Eukaryota; kingdom Metazoa; phylum Chordata; class Amphibia; order Anura; family Aromobatidae; genus Allobates; species Allobates femoralis. Next base: position 615,724,966 of record JARQOC010000001.1, on the reverse strand, counting down.
CACATACAAGGGAGAAATACTGCCACACCATGATATTGTGCACATTACCACATAGTGACCGAATAATACCACATACAAGGGAGAAATACTGCCACACCATGATCAGTGTGCACATTACCACATAGTGACCGAATAATACCACATACAAGTAAGGGAAAAATACTGCCACACCATGATCAGTGTGCACATTACCACATAGTGACCGAATAATACCACATACAAGTAAGGAAGAAATACTGCCACAACATGATCATGTGTGCACATTACCACATAGTGACCGAATAATACCACATACAAGGGAGAAATACTGCCACACCATGATCATTGTGCACATTACCACCATATAGTGACCGAATAATACCACATACAAAGGAGAAATACTGCCACACCATGATCATTGTGCACATTACCACAAGTGACGAATAATACCACATACAAAGGAGAAATACTGCCACACCATGATCATTGTGCACATTACCACATTAGTGACCGAATAATACACATACAAAGGAGAAATACTGCCACACCATGATCATTGTGCACATTAAACCCCATAGTGACCGAATAATACCACATACAAGGGAGAAATACTGCCACACCATGATCATTGTGCACATTACCACATAGTGACCGAATAATACCATCAAAGGAGAAATACTGCCACACCATGATCATTGTGCACATTACCACATAGTGACGAATAATACCCACATACAAGGGAGAAATACTGCCACACCATGATCATTGTGCACATTACCACATAGTGACCGAATAATACCACATACAAAGGAGAAATACTGCCACACCATGATCATGTGTGCACATTACCACATAGTGAACCGAATAATACCACATACAAGGGAGAAATACTGCCACACCATGATCATTGTGCACATTACCACAATAGTGACCGATATAATACCGCATACAAGGAGAAATACTGCCACACCATGATCAGTGTGCACATTACCACATAGTGACCGAATAATACCACATACAAGGAGAAATACTGCCACACCATGATCATTGTGCACATTACCACATAGTGACGAATAATACCACATACAAGGGAGAAATACTGCCACACCATGATGATTGTGCACATTACCACATAGTGACTCGAATAATACACATACAAGGAGAAATACTGCCACACCATGATCATTGTGCACATTACCACATAGTGACCGAATAATACCACATACAAGGGAGAAATACTGCCACACCATGATGCATTGTGCACATTACCACATAGTGACGAATAATACCACATACAAGGGAGAAATACTGCCACACCATGATCAGTGTGCACATTACCACATAGTGACCGAATAATACCACATACAAAGGAGAAAATACTGCCACACCATGATCATGTGTGCACATTACCACATAGTGACCGAATAATACCACATACAAGTAAGGGAAAAATACTGCCACACCATGATCAGTGTGCACATTACCACATAGTGACCGAATAATACCACATACAAAGGGAAAAATACTGCCACACCATGATCAGTGTGCACATTACCACATAGTGACCGAATAATACCACATACAAGGGAAAATACTGCCACACCATGATCATTGTGCACATTACCACATAGTGACCGAATAATACCACATACAAGGAGAAATACTGCCACACCATGATCATTGTGCACATTACCACATAGTGACCGAATAATACCACATACAAGGGAGAAATACTGCCCACACCATGATCATTGTGCACATTACCACCATTAGTGACCGAATAATACCACATACAAAGGAGAAATACTGCCACACCATGATCATGTGCACATTACCACAGTGACGAATAATACCACATACAAGGAGAAATACTGCCACACCATATCATTGTGCACATTACCACCAATAGTGACCGAATAATACCACATACAAAGGAGAAATACTGCCACCATGATCATGTGCACATTACCACATAGTGACCGAATAATACCACATACAAAGGGAAGAAATACTGCCACACCATGATCAGTGTGCACATTACCACATAGTGACCGAATAATACCACATACAAAGGAGAAATACTGCCACACCATGATCAGTGTGCACATTACCACATAGTGACGAATAATACCCATACAAGGAGAAATACTGCCACACCATGATCATGTGCACATTACCACATAGTGACCGAATAATACCACATACAAAGGAGAAATACTGCCACACCATGATCAGTTGTGCACATTACCACATAGTGACCGAATAATACCACATACAAGGAGAAATACTGCCACACCATGATCATTGTGCACATTACCACATAGTGACCGAATAATACCACATACAAAGGAGAAATACTGCCACACCATGATCATTGTGCACATTACCACATAGTGACGAATAATACCGCATACAAGGGAGAAATACTGCCACACCATGATCATTGTGCACATTACCACATAGTGACCGAATAATACCACATACAAAGGAGAAATACTGCCACACCATGATCATTGTGCCATTACCACATAGTGACCGAATAATACCACATACAAAGGGAGAAATACTGCCACACCATGATCATTGTGCACATTACCACACATAGTGACCGAATAATACCGCATACAAGGAGAAATACTGCCACACCATGATCAGTTGTGCACATTACCACATAGTGACCAATAATACCACATACAAGGAGAAATACTGCCACACCATGATCATTGTGCACATTACCACATAGTGACCGAATAATACCACATACAAGGGAGAAATACTGCCACACCATGATGATTGTGCACATTACCACATAGTGACTGAATAATACCCATACAAGGAGAAAATACTGCCACACCATGATCATTGTGCACATTACCACATAGTGACCGAATAATACCACATACAAGGGAGAAATACTGCCACACCATGATATGTGTGCACATTACCACATAGTGACTGAATAATACCACATACAAGGAGAAATACTGCCACACCATGATCATTGTGCACATTACCACATAGTGACCGAATAATACCACATACAAGGGAGAAATACTGCCACACCATGATCATTGTGCACATTACCACATAGTGACCGAATAATACCACATACAAGGGAGAAATACTGCCACACCATGATCAGTGTGCACATTACCACATAGTGACTGAATAATACCACATACAAGGGAGAAATACTGCCACACCATGATCAGTGTGCACATTACCACATTAGTGACCGAATAATACCACATACAAGTAAGGGAAAAATACTGCCACACCATGATCAGTGTGCACATTACCACATAGTGACCGAATAATACCACATACAAGTAAGGGAAAAATACTGCCACACCATGATCAGTGTGCACATTACCACATAGTGACGAATAATACCACATACAAGTAAGGGAAAATACTGCCACACCATGATCAGTGTGCACATTACCACATAGTGACCGAATAATACCACATACAAGGAGAAATACTGCCACACCATGATCATTGTGCACATTACCACCATATAGTGACCGAATAATACCACATACAAAGGAGAAATACTGCCACACCATGATCAGTGTGCACATTACCACATAGTGACCTGAATAATACCACATACAAAGGAGAAATACTGCCACACCATGATCATTGTGCACATTACCACATAGTGACCGAATAATACCACATACAAAGGGAGAAATACTGCCACACCATGATCAGTGTGCACATTACCACATAGTGACGAATAATACCACATACAAAGGGAAAATACTGCCACACCATGATCAGTGTGCACATTACCACATAGTGACCGAATAATACCACATACAAAGGAGAAATACTGCCACACCATGATCAGTGTGCACATTACCACATAGTACTGAATAATACCACATACAAGGAGAAATACTGCCACACCATGATCAGTGTGCACATTACCACATAGTGACCGAATAATACCACATACAAAGGAGAAATACTGCCACACCATGATCATTGTGCACATTACCACATAGTGACGAATAATACCACATACAAGGGAGAAATACTGCCACACCATGATCAGTGTGCACATTACCACATAGTGAAACCGAATAATACCACATACAAGGGAGAAATACTGCCACACCATGATCAGTGTGCACATTACCACATAGTGACCGAATAATACGCATACAAAGGAGAAATACTGCCACACCATGATCAGTGTGCACATTACCACATAGTGACCGAATAATACCACATACAAGGGAGAAATACTGCCACACCATGATCAGTGTGCACATTACCACATAGTGACGAATAATACCACATACAAAGGAGAAATACTGCCTCACCATGATCAGTGTGCACATTACCACATAGTGACCGAATAATACCACATACAAGGGAGAAATACCTGCCACACCATGATCATTGTGCACATTACCACATAGTGACTGAATAATACCACATACAAGGGAGAAATACTGCCACACCATGATCATTGTGCACATTACCACATAGTGACGAATAATACCACATACAAAGGGAAAATACTGCCCACACCATGATCAGTGTGCACATTACCACATAGTGACCGAATAATACCCATACAAAGGAGAAATACTGCCACACCATGATCAGTGTGCACATTACCACATAGTGACCGAATAATACCACATACAAAGGAGAAATACTGCCACACCATGATCAGTGTGCACATTACCACATAGTGACCGAATAATACCACATACAAAGGAGAAATACTGCCACACCATGATCAGTGTGCACATTACCACATAGTGTACTGAATAATACCACATACAAGGGAGAAATACTGCCACACCATGATCAGTGTGCACATTACCACATAGTTACTGAATAATACCACATACAAGGGAGAAATACTGCCACACCATGATCAGTGTGCACATTACCACATAGTGACCGAATAATACCACATACAAAGGGAGAAAATACTGCCACACCATGATCAGTGTGCACATTACCACATAGTTACTGAATAATACCACATACAAGGGAGAAATACTGCTCACCATGATCAGTGTGCACATTACCACCATATAGTGACCGAATAATACCACATACAAAGGAGAAATACTGCCACATCATGATCAGTGTGCACATTACCACCACATAGTGACCGAATAATACCGCATACAAGGAGAAATACTGCCTCACCATGATCATTGTCCACATTACCACCACATAGTGACGAATAATACGCATACAAGGGAGAAATACTGCCTCACCATGATCAGTGTGCACATTACCACATAGTGACCGAATAATACCACATACAAGAGCCAAGTACCGAGAGAAAGTAGAAGGCGTCCACGGTGGGTTCAGATGAGTCAGGACACCAGGAGGACCGGGCCGACACCAGGGTGCAGGCCCTGTAGATGTGGTTGGCAGCTGCATGTCCCGACCAAGAATTAACTGGCAGGATGAAGGGACTTTATGCCCGGAACCAAACCACCGGCACACGAAGGAAAGGCCGTCACATAGGACTAGGATTACCGGTCGGGAATGTCCACAGAAAGTGCATGACAGCTGGCCTGGAGTAGATGTGCGGGAAAGAACTGAGAGGCCTGAAAGGACTAGAATGGATGCCCCTAGCGAACTGTCCTGGCTGCTGGACCAGTGACCGGAGCCAGTTGTGTAATGTGTATTGCTGGAACTGTACCAATAAGAGTAGTACCCGGACAGACTCAGAACTGTGTGTGAGAGACTCTCTTTGCGCGACGGTGACAAGCTCCAGCCTGCAGAGCAGCACACTGCCTATTACGCACCGGCAGGAGACACTGCCAAAGGAGGTTAAGCACAGAGGCCAGGCGACGCATCCCTGCATATGGTCTGGGCAACATCAGCCCTACCCGTGGAGGGCTCACCATCCCGGCTGCCGCCTCCATCATTGTTCCCCAGAGGTCTGGACAGCAGCGGTGGCTTTACTAGCCACAAACCACAGGTGGCTTCACAAATAATTACAAACTCTTCTTATTGCCACTCCTGGGACCATGGGACTGGGTCACATCACCGTGTCGACCCCAGCAGCCCTAGAAGAAGGCAGGGCCCAGTCTCGAGTACCCTTGTCCCCCGGGTGTGACATCCCCCCGTGCACTGTCTCCTCTCTGTGCCTGTCCCCCCTTATCTGCTGTGCCTGTCCCCCCTATACACTGTGCCTTCTCTCTGTGCCTGTCTCCCCTGTACGCTGTGCCTCCCCTATGAGCTTGTCCCCCTGTGTCTTTACCCCCTCTGTACACTGTGCCTCCCTCTGAGCCTGTCTCCTTGTGCCTATACCCCTTCTGTACGCTGTGCCTCCCCTCTGAGCCTGTCTCCTTGTGCCTTCACACCTTTGTACGCTGTCCTCCCCTCTGTGCCTGTCCCTCCTGTACGCTGTGCCTCCCCCCTTTGACTGTCCACCCCGTGCCTGTCCCCCACCTGTGCCTCCCCTCTGTGCCGGCACCCTCATGCCTGTAATCCCCTTCTGCCTGTCCCTTGTGTCTTGTGTGTAATTCCCCTGTGCTTGTCCCCTACCTGTGCCTGTGTGGCGCCCCGCAACGAGTGCGTCACAGGAAGGTATTGCATCCCAGACTGAAGATGTAATATCTTCCGTCTCAGTGATGAAATGGTTAAACTCAGAGCTCCATACACCACATGCACCACTCAGAGGTAGAGGGCCGATCAGGTCCTGGTGGGAGGAGTGTCAAGTGTAGTGTGTAGGGGGAAGTTAGTGAAGTAGGAGAAGTGAAAAAAACGTAGGAGAAGAAGGAGCAGGGATCTGCACAGTTCCGTGCAGCCATGGAACAGTAACCTTACCCGGGGGCACCATCAAGCGGTGACCCAGACCGGAATATGGGCAACTACATAGCGGGCTAAAATTGCCCGGCCCAACCTCACCGGATACCGGTTCCGAGGCTGAACGGACGTCTACCGCTGTTTAACAAACCGGAGTGAGTGACGGAACAGCTTTTTAGGAGCACCTCACTACAGCCCAGAATTAGTTGTCTTGCCAGCAGGGTACCCGCCATTGGGAAACAGGCCCCTGAATAGCCGGGGGGCGCCCCGGTAGGGAATCTATAGAAGTGTTCCCCGTACCTTGATCTGGCATACTAAGGCGACAGGGCAGCAAAAAGTGGAATGGTTAGATAAGGAAGGAACACTGTGGAGCTCTGAACAAAAGACTACTCATCGCTGGGACCACCCGGTCCGTTACCTAAAGACTGTAAACCGTGTGATGCACCGAATCTACAGTAAAGACCCGTTATAGAGAAGTATTGCGTCAGTGCATTTCTTCCAGAATTGTTATTCTCCTTGCACGTTAAAACAGCAGAGCTGCCGTATTCTACTCAGCGCAGCTCCTGGCCCCGGGGACTCCTGCTCATCCTGTGGAGAGCATCCCATCTAGCTGCCGCACATCCCCCGGAGGCCCAAGCAGCGCCGGTGCCATCACCGGACTCCCACAGGTGGCGTCACGACAACAAGACTTTATCCCAATTCCCTATCCCCTTTTTATTTGACCACCGGGCCCCACAGCCCCAGGCGCGGAACCGTGACAAGTGAACCATCGCCTGGGACGTGAGAACATCGGCAACGGTGAGTCACCTGCCCCCCACCTGTACCTCCTCTTTGTGCCTGTAATCCCCCTGTGCCTGTCCCCCACCTGTACCTCCCCTTTGTGCCTGTAATCCCCCTGGGCCTGTAATCCCCCTGTGCCTGCCCCCCACCTGTACCTCCCCTTTGTGCCTGTAAACCCCTTGTGCCTGCCCCCCACCTGTACCTCTTCTTTGTGCCTGTAATCCCCCTGTGCCTGCCTCCCACCTGTACCTCTTCTTTGTGCCTGTAATCCCCCTGTGCCTGTAATCCCCCTGTGCCTGCTGTCTCCTACCTGTGCATCACCTCAGTGCATGCCACCCCGTGACCTTTGTGCCTGTAATCCCCCTATGCCTGTCCTCCACCTGTACCTCCCATTTGTGCCTGTAATCCCCCTGTGCCTCCCCTTTGTGCCTGTCCTCCACCTGTGCCTCCTCTTTGTGCCTGTAATCCCCCTGTGCCTGTCCTCCACCTGTACCTCCCCTTTGTGCCTGTAATCCCCCTGTGCCTCCCCTTTGTGCCTGTAATCCCCTGTGCCTGTAATCCCCCTGTGCCTGTCCTCCACCTGTACCTCCCCTTTGTGCCTGTAATCCCCCTGTGCCTGTCCCCCACCTGTACCTCTTCTTTGTGCCTGTAATCCCCCTATGCTGTCCACCACCTGTGCATCACCTCAGTGCATGTCACCCCGTGACCAGGAGCAGACTGGCCCAACCCTTGTTGGCCCCGCCCCCTAAGCCCCGCCCCCTATACACCTGGGCAGTGTAGGGAGATGTGAGGCCCCGCCTCTGCGCACTGCCGATGTGATAGTGATGATGTTCCCTCTGGAGAGAGATCTCCGAGCTTTGCCTGCACTCTCCCTCCTCTGCGCAGCGAGACACTGCCGGCGCATGCGCAGATGGAGACAGGCCCAGGCTCAGCCTGCTATGACTGTCTGCTGCCTCCATCCAGGCTGTGCAGGTGCGGAGGAGGGCCCCGGCGTCGCCCCAGCAGGCCTGCAGCAGCTCCCGCTCTCCTCACAGTGGTGGCAGCGTGAGTATGGCAGGCGGGCGGGGGCCCGGGGGGAGGGCTGGTACCTGAGTGACTGAGGAGCCCATACTGCCATAAGAGATGATGGGGCTCCTCAGCCACCAGCCTGGGGCCAGGGCTCCGTGCTCCACCATCCACTCTCTCCTGCTGGCTGGGGCCTGTAGTGCTGTATAGTGTTTAGTGTGAGGAGATGCTGCATCTACTACAGCCCCCAGTATGGGGCCCTCAGGGAGCTCCCACAGGGCATCACAGGCCTCAGCATGAAGAAACACTGAGGAGCCACCTGAGGGCCCCATACTGGGGAGGGCCTAACCTCACTGGGCCCCAGGATCTCTATGTACACCCCTGATGAGACCCATGATCTCTATGTACTCCTCTGATGGGGCCCCAGGATCTCTATGTACACCTCTGATGGGGCCCCATGATCTCTATGTACACCTCTGATGGGGCCCCATGATCTCTATGTATGCCCCTCATCCTTATATACACCCCTGATGGGGCCCTATGATCTCTATGTATGCCCCTCATCTTTATATACGCCCCTAATGGGGCCCTTTGATCTCTATGTACGCCCCTGATGGGGCCCTATGATCTCTATGTATGCCCCTCATCCTTATATATACGCCCCTGATGGGGGCCCTATGATCTCTATGTATGCCCCTGATAGGGCCCCATGATCTCTATGTACGCCGCTGACTGTGCCCCATGATTTTTATACACACCCCTGACTGGGCTCTATGATCTCTATGTACGCCCCTGATGGGGCCCTATGATCTCTATGTATGCCCCTCATCCTTATATACGCCCCTAATGGGGCCCTATGATCTCTATGTATGCCCCTGATAGGGCCCCATGATCTCTATGTACGCCGCTGACTGTGCCCCATGATTTTTATACACACCCCTGACTGGGCTCTATGATCTCTATGTACGCCCCTGATGGGGCCGTATGATCTCTATGTATGCCCCTCATCCTTATATATGCCCCTGATGGGGGCCCTATGATCTCTATGTATGCCCCTCATCCTTATATACGCCCCTAATGGGGCCCTATGATCTCTATGTATTCCCCTGATGGGGCCCTATGATCTCTATGTATTCCCCTGATGGGGCCCTATGATCTCTATGTATTCCCCTGATGAGGCCCCTATGATCTCTATGTATTCCCCTGATGGGGCCCTATGATCTCTATGTACGCCCCTGATGGGGCCCTTTGATCTCTGTGTACGCCCCTGATGAGGCCCCATGATCTCTATGTATGCCCCTCATCCTTATATACGCCCCTAATGGGGCCCTATGATCTCTATGTACGCCCCTGATGGGGCCCCATGATCTCTATGCATGCCCCTGATGAGGCCTCATGATCTCTATGTACGCCCCTGACTGGGCCCTATGATCTCTATGTACGCCCCTAATGGGCCCTATGATCTCTAAATATGCCCCTCATCCTTATATAACACCCCTACTGGGGCCCTATGATCTCTATGTACGCCCCTGATGGGGTCCTTTGATCTCTATATGCGCCCCTAAAGAGGCCCCATGATCTCTATGTATTCCCCTGATGGGGCCCTATGATCTCTATGTATTCCCCTGATGGGGCCCTATGATCTCTATGTACGCCCCTAATGGGGCCGTATGATCTCTATGTATGCCCCTCATGCTTATATACGCCCTGATGGGGGCCCTATGATCTCTATGTATGCCCCTCATCCTTATATACGCCCCTAATGGGGCCCTATGATCTCTATTTTCGCCCCTGATGGTGCCCTTGGATCTCTATGTACGCCCCTGATGAGGCCCCATGATCTCTATGTACGCCCCTAATGGGGCCCTATGATCTCTATGTATGCCCCTCATCCTTATCTACACCCCCGATGGGGCCCCATGATCTCTATGAATGCCCCTGATGGGGCCCCATGATCTCTATGTATGCCCTTATAGGGCCCCATGATCTCTATGTACGCCGCTGACTGTGCCCCATGATTTTTATACACACTCTTGACTGGGCCCTATGATCTCTATGTACGCCACTGATGGGGCCCTATGATCTCTATGAATGCCCCTCATCCTTATATATGCCCCTGATGGGGCCCTATGATCTCTATGTACGCCCCTGATGGGGCCCTATGATCTCTATGTATGCCCCTGATGGGGCCCCATGATCTCTATGTACGCCCCTGATGAGGCCCCATGATTTCTATGTACACCCCTGATGGGGCCTCATGATCTCTATGTACACCCCTGATGGGGCCCCATGATCTCTATGTACACCCCTGATGGGGCCCTATGATCTCTATGTACGCCCCTGATGGAGCAATATGATATCTATGCATGCCCCTCATCCTTATATACGCCCCTTATCGGGCCCTTTGATCTCTATGTATGCCCCTGATCCCTTTATACTTCCCTGATTGGCCCCATGATCTCTGTGTACACCCCTGATCGGGACCCATGTCCGCTCCTGATGCAGCCCCTGTAATCTCTATGTGGTCCTCGCCTCCAATTGGCAGTATTAGAAGCAGTATCTCCATAGTGTGGCATTCACACTGCATGCTGCACTGTACAGGGTTCCCAGCCAGCAGCAGGATGGATGAGGAGGTAACTGTCTGGGACTCTTGGCTGAGGCTGGCAGGACATACTACTGGGCAAAGGGCATGATTATCATGCCCATTGGCCAGCATGTCATGCCAGCCTCTGAAGGTACTATTATGCATGCCCATTGCTTAGTATGTCCTGCCAGCATCTTTGGTACTATCATGCCCACCCAGCATGTCCTAACAGCCACTGGTTACTAGCATGATACTACCACAGAGGCTGGCAGTACATACTGGGCAATGGGTATAATAGTGCCACAAAGGCTGGGAGGACATACTGGGCAATGGGCATGATAGTACCACCAGTAGACTAACTAGGCAGTCTCCAGGGCTCCGTCTCCCCTCCTCGCTGCTGTTAGGCTAGGTTAACATTGCGTTTATGCTGTGCGTTACAACGGATTAGTTGTAAATGAGCACAAACGCAATTGCATTGCAAAAATGCATACTAACGCTTGCAAAAATAGGCATGCCTTTGAAGTATGTGTTATTTGCAACGCACAGGAAAACACGGTCGGCGGGTGGAGGCCTGCTGACCGCTTCTCTCACAGGTGTGTTCTAGTGTCATTCTGTGCCTGTTCATCTCTGTCAGCAGACATACAGTATTTGTCTGATGGCAAAGATGTAGCAGAGCTGAAGACAGAAGACCTGTGGATTACATCGGGAGTGAGGATTTTTTTTTTAAAGATGGAGTCCCTAAATGTGTTTTGTGTTTGATTTTTGTTAAACATTCTTTTCCTCTGTGTTGTGTTTTTTCTTCTGTTTACTAGAAATTCATGGTGGCCATGTCTAGTTTGGCGTGACACCATGAATTTAAGGCTTAGTACCAGCTAACAATACAAAGCTGGTACTAAACCCATTATTACCTAGCGTGCCACCCCCCACCAGGGCCACTGGAAGAGCCGGATAAAGTGCCTGGAAATGGCGCTACGATGAATACACCAATTCCAGGGGTGGCTGCAGGCTGCGATTTTCAGCATGGGGGGTCCAGAATGCTTGGGCCTTACCATGCTGAGAATCCCAGCCCCCACCTGGCTGGTGATCAAAATATGGTGGGAGCCCACACATTTTTTTTTTAATTCTTTTTTTTTTTTTAATTATTAAAAAAAAATTGGGCTTTCCTGACTTTTGATCACCAGCCATGATAAAGCCAGGCAGCTGGGGGTTAAAGCCCGTTGCGGTCTTCTTAATCTGCGCTGAGAATCAAAAATTCTGCAGAGCGCTATGTCATTTTGCTTTTTGATAATTTTTTTTCCACACTTCTATATGTGTGACAGGCCCAACAGCTAATCACAGACGCTGACACAGAGAATGGGCATCTGTGATTGGCTGCTTGAGTAACCTGAAAGCAGCCCATACATAGTACCATACTAGAATGTATGGGCTGATTGTAGATTACTCAAGCAGCCAATTACAGATGCCCATCCTCTTTGACCGCATCTGTGATGGTTGTTGGATCTGTCACATATAGAAATGTGAAAAGAAATAATTTTTAAAAACATGACCTAGCGCTCTACAGAATTTTTGATTCTCACCGCAGATAAAGCGGACAGCTACAGTCTGCCACCCACAGCTGCCTGGCTTTACCTTGTTTGGTGAACAAAAGACAGAGAAGCCTAACATTTTTTTTATTTTTTTTTAAATGTGTGGGCTCCCACCATATGTTGCTGGCCAGCCAGCAAAAACAAGCCAGCTGGGGGCTGGGATTCTTGGCATTGTAAGACCCAAGGCCCATTCATCATATCATCATTTCCAGGCGCTTTACTCAGCTCTTCCAGCGGCCCTGCTGGTGAGTGACACTCTGGGTAATAATAGGGTTAGTACCAAGCCAGCTTTGTATTATCAGCTGGTACTAAGCCTGAAATTCATGGTGTCACACCAAATTAGACATAACCACCATGAATTTCTAGTAAACAGGAAAAAAACACAGACATTTTTTTTTCATTAAAAACAACACACATTTAGGGACTTCATCTTTAATAAAAAAAATCCTCGCTCCGACGTAATCCACAGGTCTTCTGTCTTCAGCTCTGCTACATCTTTGCCATCAGACAAATTTGTCTACTGAGAGAGAAGAGCAGGCACAGGATTACACTGGAGCACTGTTACTGTGTAGTGCGGCGCTATGTTGCTTTTTTGTCATTTCATGTAGTGTAGAAATCTTGGGAAAAGTGTGGATTGTGTTTTGAAAGTAATCGGTTATAGCTAACTCTGTTATTTTCTGCAGAGATAAGTCCTGCATAGAAGACATGATATCAGTCTGCCACAGATAAAGAACTTCACCTAGACACATCACTGGTGAGTATGTGTATTACCTATACACACACACACTGACACTATACACAGAGCTCCTGTGTATAATGTCATTGGTGATCACTGTATAAGGCTGGCTTCACATTTGCGTTCCCCTCCGCAGCGTTCTGCGGAGGGGATCCGCAATGTGACCGCAGCACCGCAAGTCCCTATCTTTATAATGGGAGCGCATGGTGCTGCGCTTGACTGTGCATGACTGTGCGCACCCATTCACGGCCATACGTGATCTGTGCGCAGGCGGATGTCTGCGCACAAATCACCCAGTCTCGTCCGCACCATGAACGCGACATGTTGCATTTCTGGTGCGGACGAGACTGGGTGATTTGTGTGCAGGCATCCGCCTGCGCACAGATCACATATGGCAGTGAATGGGTGCACACGGTCATACGCAGCACTGTGCGCTCCCATTATAAAGATAGGGGCTTGCGGTGCTGCGGTCACATTGCGGATCCCCTCTGCAGAACGCTGCAGAGGGGAACGCAAATGTGAAGGTAGCCTAACCTGTACACTATATACAGAGCTTCTGTGTATAATGTCATTGGTGATCACTGTATAACCTGTACACTATATACAGAACTCCTGTGTATAATGTCACTGGTGATCACTGTATAACCTGTACACTATATACAGAACTCCTGTGTTTAATGTACCTGTACACTGACCCAATATACAGAGCTTTTTTCCGTTTTTATTATTTGTCATTATATGGTGGCATTATGTGCTTTCGTAATGACATGACGATATTTGTCCCTTGTATGTGGTATTATTCGGTCACTGTGGTGGTAATATGTGGTGTCATGGTGGCACGGACCGCACACGTGCCGGAGGCACGGAGGTGTGAATGAGGCCTGAGGGTGTGTTTGTTCACAGTTTCCCAGGTGTGGGTGTGTCAGGTGGGATATAACCTGCCTAGTGCTGCCATGTCATAGAGGAAGAGAAACCCGGCCCTCTGGATTGAGAGGAGCCTTGTGACCAGACGGCAGGGGGTTTGCAGCTCCTGAAGATGGGAAGACTGGCTGAACCTGGAGGGTCTCGCTCTGGCGTGTTTGGTGCAGTCGCTGTCCTTGAGGTCTACCTGGTATGGCAGACTTGGAAGTGGCTGATAAGACACGTGGTGAGGAGTCCTTGGGGACGTCTGGCTTGCCCTGGAGCTCAGGAAGCTACACTGGTCTGGGCCTGGAATTAACTGGTGTTATATTAAAAATCCAGTATGTATCCCCCAAAAGATATTCGGGGACAGCATAGAGCAGCAGGAGCTCTGTGTAGTGGTTGTGTGCGGGTTGACACGGCCTGTTATCATGGACTTGGCCCTTCCAGGGAAGGAGCCTGGCCGTAGGGCAGAGACTGTGTAAGACTGTGTGAACAGGGGTGTATCGGCGGTGTCCCGGATCCCTGTGGGTCTGTAAATATCTCGTATGTTCTATGTATCATGAACTCTGTAAAGATGTTGGGTTCTGTGTATAATGATTTATGTAAATATGTACCATTGATCATGAATTATGTAGATAATGCCGGGCGGGCATAACTGCTATTAGAACAGACTGGGATGTCTATAATGCTCTGTTGATAGGTGACTTATCCTGTATACTGCCATGTATGTGTTGTACAGATGTAAATAGTGCCGGGCGGGTGTAACCCTCTGTGTGCCCGAGGTGTGCGCTACCTCCCAGTGAACTGTGGTGGGTTTGTATGTCAGGGCGGCTTATTAGTACCAGCCTGACACTGAGCTGTATAGCTATGTATATGTGCATCTGTGCACCAATGTAAGGCATTCATTCAGATGTCCGTGTTACATGTTCAGGGATTTTCATGGATACAACATGCACCCATTATAGTATGTGGGACGGTTTACATGTCCATTTTTTCCATGGTCCACATGTCTGTGCAATCCATGTGATTTATTTTTTTTTCTCCAGCATGGATGAAAATTGGCAATACAAGTCTATGGGTCCGTGAAAACCATGTACAGCACACGGATGGCATCAGTGTACAGCCCGTGTACTATCCTGGTTTAAAGGGGGAGTCCAACACCTGGACAACCCCTTCTCAATCCCTATGTTTCTGCCTAGAAAATAGTAACACCTATACCCCCCTCTGAGGCAGCACCATTACAGCAGTGTCAGCACTGGGTCACGCAGGAATCGCTTCACATCGTTACGTCATTCAATCAGCGCTGGCTTCACGCTCCTTACCTGCAGACAAACCAAGACATCCGAAGGAAGTGAAGGCCAGTGCTGATTGGCCGCAGGAATCACATGACGTAACAATGTCATGCGATCCCGGGGAGAACCGGTGCCTACAGCAGCGGAGGTGAGTATAAGTGTTATTAGTTTACTGAGAGGAAACATAAGGATTGAGAAGGGGTGGTCACATAGTGGACAAACATTTTAAGACTAAGTTCACTAAATGTCCTGTAATTGTTTTCATTTGGGAAATGCATAAACGGATCCAACAGATCCATTGACTACAATGCTAACGGATCTGTCCAAATGTGACATGCATTATGTGTAAATGCATCAGACATCTGTTTCCTAGTGGACAAAGTCCTACATGCAGGTCTTTTCTTGTGTGGATCCAAAAAAATGATTGCCAATAGATCTGTTAAGGCTGTAATGGGAGTCTATGGGCAACGGATCTGTTAGTAAAGACTCCATTATGCTATCAGTTAAACTACACTGCACATGCATGGAACCCATAAAAGATAGATAAATGATGATAGAGAGAAATATATAACATAATAATTGGAATAAGAACCCTATGACAAGGCAGTTATCTATCTCACCAAGAGCTGATTCTCGTTAAATATTGTTTCTACTCAAAAGTCTTGTTAAGGCTGAAGGCACACTGTGCGAGGGACTCGCATTGCACTCAGACCAGTGTTACCCTATCAGGCAGGACACACTGTGCGAGGGACTCGCATTGCACTCAGACCAGTATTGCCCTATCAGGCAGGACACACTGGTGTGAGTCCCCTGCACTAAACTCGCATTGTGAGTCAGAAGTGAGTGCAGTCACAGCATGCGATTCTAACGTGCGAGCGGGCAATGCAAGTCTATGGGTGTGAGAAAATCTGTCACAGCAACGATAAAACATCATTGTTGAAAACACAGCCGTTAACAAAATATTAAAGCTATAGGGGTTAATCAGCATGTTAACCCCCTTTGCAGGATCTGTGCAACATGTCAGCGCAGAGGCTGCAGAGGGGGTTAATGACCTGGTGTCAGAAGGGTTAAATCAATGTTGTGTGATAACAACATGTGTTCAGAGAGTGCCCACACCCTTTGGACACATGCTGTCATGACACCCTGGCTGTGCAGGGGTTAATATCTGTGTAATTTGACAGCGGCTAATTGGGACAGTTTTATATACTTTCCTGCATGCCGGAGCTGTCCAGCAGCTGAGAGCTCCTGCTCTGAGGAGCTGTGTCTGTACTGTACGCTAAGTGCGTACGCAAAAATCGTAGAACTCCTCTGTCCCTTAGGGGGAGGATGTCTTTTATACAGAGAGCAGCTCAGCACTTAGGCGGAGAGACCTAATAGAGAACAGGTGTACAGTCCAGGATGCAGCACGTGCAATGTAAGAACATTCCCAGGAGACCTGCCAAGAGGACGCAGATTCCTGGACGAGAAGGAAGCAGATGACCACATGGAATCATGGGCAGGGTGAGCAGAACTAGCGGAGCTGCGTGATGGGCACCGATCTCCCTACTTAGCAGAGACCGGTCCTGCAGCAGGGACAGAGCGGGTGAGGCGCATAGAGCCACGGGATGGCCATAGGAGACCGAGCCTGCGGCCGAGGGCATGACAACATCTATATATACAAATGTTATCATTGTCTTTAACTAGTTTGTAACTATGTCAATAACTTATGTTATTGTTCTCTTTTCCTCTTTGTAAACAGAAAACGGAAATTTGTGATTAAAGTGGTTTTGTTTGATCTGACAAACTGGTTTATGGATAACAAAGTCAATGTTCTGGAGCGGCCATCACAAAGCCCTGATCTCAATCTATTGAAATGATGTGCAAAGCTGAAAAATAATAATAATAATAATAATAATAGCCTGAAAAGGCTGCAAGCAACGAGACCTCCAATCATGGCTCAGCTACACCAGATCTGTCAGGAGGAATGGGCCCAAATTCCTACAACTATTGTGAGAAGCTTGTGGAAGGATCCAAAACATCTCACCCAACTCATACAGTGTAAGGGCAATGGCACCAAATACTAATGAAATGTATGGAAACTTGTTACCATCTCCTGAGAGCTAGTATATGACTTCGTGAACACTAGTGATTACAGCTGAATCTCAATGAATTAGAAGATCATCATAAAGGTCATTTATTTCAGTAATTCAATACATAAAGTGAAACCCATATATTATATAGAGTCATTCCACACAGAAGGGTCTATTTCATGTGTTTATTTATGTTAATGTTGATGATTATGGCTTACAGCCAATGAAAACCCAAAGGTCATTTTGTGAGACAATTAAAGTAGGGAGGATGAAGGGTGAAAAACTATGCTGCCGTATTCCACGAGACATCAAAGAATAAATAT
The DNA here is from genome assembly GCA_033576535.1 of Allobates femoralis. Lineage (NCBI taxonomy): Eukaryota > Metazoa > Chordata > Amphibia > Anura > Aromobatidae > Allobates > Allobates femoralis. Next base: position 615,706,911 of record JARQOC010000001.1, on the reverse strand, counting down.
AATATTTATTTATTAGTAAACGCGTTTCAGGTCTCCCAGAAACCTGGCAATATATTGATTTTTGCTGAGGAAGGGGCCAGAGAGCCCTGAAACACGTTGACTAATAAATCAATATTATATTCACCCTTTGATGTCTGGTGGAATATGGCAGCGCTGTGTTTAACCCTTCATCCTCCCTCCTCTATATGCACCACGCTGGGGACTGCAGCAGCCGTGATCTGCTTTTATAGTGGTTGTGACTCTCACAACCACACAAGGTGAAGCCTCTGATACATATTTAGCTCATATTTTATCTCTCAGACCCTTCATCCTCCCTACTTTAATTTTCTGATATAATGACCTTTGGGGTTGCATTAATCAACATTAACAGAAATAAACATGAAATAGATCCCTCTGCGTGTAATGACTCTATATAACATATCCGTTTCACTTTATCTATTGAATTATTGGAATAAAGTCACTTTTTGCTGATCTTGTAATTCATTGAGCTGCCCCTGTAGCATTATGATCAGCACTGGTCCATCTAGTGTCTGTGCTATTCAGGTCTGTTCTATTAATCCATTGTCTCTTCTTCTGATAAAGTTTCATGCTTACCACATAGAATTTGCAGCTGATAACATGTGTCCACGAGGCTGGTGGACTGATTATATTGCTCAAATCAGTCTTTAAAAAGAGGACCTGTCACCCCCCTCCCAGAATGCAATCTAAATGCAGCACTGAATGCAGCATGTCTGCTGCATTCAGGTAAGGGGTCCCCCATGTGTCTGGCTGCTGTGTACCCTGAGATATAGCGTTAGGAGACCTCACTGCTAGAAGTCAGGAGGGCATTCCCTGGTGCTGGAGTCAACTCAATTCACAGGGGCCATTCCAGTCCCCTGCTTCTCTATGCCGCCTCCTTTCTTCTTCTCACCACCTCCCTCATGTCTGTGGAGCAGGCCTGGACCGATAGGAGGGAGCACCGGGAACTTTCCCTATGGGCCACTAGTTGTGGAGAGGGCGAGACCACAGCGCCAGCTCCTCTGGCCAGAGGCCAGTTTAATAATTTTACAGCAGTCACCACCCGCCGGGCATAGCGGGGTCGAGGGAACGCAGCCAGGCCACTAGCCAGGTTACATGTAATAAGAGTGAGTCAGACGCGTGATGACAGCACGTTCTTTGTGGGCAGAGAGAGCTCACTCTGCTCTCCCGCCCAGTATATGAATCAGAAAAGCAGCAATTACCTCGTACCTAGAGCATGGAGCTGGAGGGATCAGTCAGCAGCCGGCAGCTTCTCTCTCCTCACTCAGGAGTCTCAGCTGCAGACCCGAGGGCTGCCAGGACACAGACAGCAAGACAAGGCACTTTCACTTTCACCATCCCCTGCTCTGTAAGTCTGACTAGGGCTGTGGCTAGGGCTGTGTATATGTACTATATGGTCCTACTATTGCTAGTGCATATACTGGGGCTAGGGCTGTGTACATAGCATGTACTATATGGTCCTACTATTGCCAGTGCATATACTAGGGCTAGGGCTGTGTATATAGCATGTACTATATGGTCCTACTATTTCTAGTGCATATACTGGGGCTAGGGCTGTGTATATAACATGTACTATTTGCTCCCACTATTGCTAGTGCATATACTAGGGCTGTGTATATAGCATGTACTATGTGGTCCTACTATTTCTAGTGCATATACTGGGGCTAGGGCTGTGTACATAGCATGTACTATATGCTCCTACTATTGCCAGTGCATATACTGGGGCTAGGGCTGTGTATATAGCATGTACTATATGGTCCTACTATTACTAGTGCATATACTAGGGCTGTGTATATAGCATGTACTATATGGTCCTACTATTTCTAGTGCATATACTGGGGATAGGGCTGTGTATAGCATGTACTATATGGTTCTACTATTGCCAGTGCATATACTGGGGCTAGGGCTGTGTACATAGCATGTACTATATGGTCCTACTATTTCTAGTGCATATACTGGGGATAGGGCTGTGTATATAGCATGTACTATATGGTTCTACTATTGCCAGTGCATATACTGGGGCTAGGGCTGTGTATATAGTATGTACTATATGGTCCTACTATTGCCAGAGCATATACTGGGGCTAGGGCTGTGTATATAGCACGTTCTATGTGGTCCTACTATTGCCAGTGCATATACTGGGGCTAGGGCTGTGTATATAGCATGTACTATATGGTCCTACTATTGCTAGTGCATATACTGGGGCTAGGGCTGTGTATATAGCATGTACTATATGCTCCTACTATTGCTAGTGCATATACTAGGGCTGTGTATATAGCATGTACTATATGGTCCTACTATTACCAGTGCATATACTGGGGCAAGGGCTGTGTATATAGTATGTACTATATGGTCCTACTATTTCTAGTGCATATACTGGGGCTAGGGCTGTGTATATAGCATGTACTATATGCTCCTACTATTGCTAGTGCATATACTAGGGCTGTGTATATAGCATGTACTATATGGTCCTACTATTACCAGTGCATATACTGGGGCTAGGGCTGTGTATATAGCATGTACTATATGCTCCTACTATTGCTAGTGCATATACTAGGGCTGTGTATATAGCATGTACTATATGGTCCTACTATTACCAGTGCATATACTGGGGCTAGGGCTGTGTATATAGTATGTACTATATGGTCCTACTATTGCCAGAGCATATACTGGGGCTAGGGCTGTGTATATAGCACGTTCTATGTGGTCCTACTATTGCCAGTGCATATACTGGGGCTAGGGCTGTGTATATAGCATGTACTATATGGTCCTACTATTGCTAGTGCATATACTGGGCTAGGGCTGTGTATATAGCATGTACTATATGCTCCTACTATTGCTAGTGCATATACTAGGGCTGTGTATATAGCATGTACTATATGGTCCTACTATTACCAGTGCATATACTGGGGCTAGGCTGTGTATATAGTATGTACTATATGGTCCTACTATTGCCAGTGCATATACTGGGGCTAGGGCTGTGTATATAGCATATACTATATGGTCCTACTATTGACAGTGCATATACTGGGGCTGGGCTGTGTATATAGCATGTACTATATGGTTCTACTATTGCCAGTGCATATACTGGGGCTAGGGCTGTGTATATAGCATGTACTATATGGTCCTACTATTGCCAGTGCATATATTGGGGCTGGGCTGTGTATATAGCATGTACTATATGGTCCTACTATAGCTAGTGCATATACTGGGGCTAGGGCTGTGTATATAGTATGTACTATATGGTCCTACTATTGCTAGTGCATATACTAGGGCTGTGTATATAGCATGTACTATATGGTCCTACTATTGCCAGTGCATATACTGGGGCTGGGCTGTGTATATAGCATGTACTATATGGTCCTACTATTGCCAGTGCATATACTGGGGCTGGGCTGTGTATATAGTATGTACTATATGGTCCTACTATTGACAGTGCATATATTGGGGCTAGGGCTGTGTATATAGCACATAACTCCTAATGGCTGGGAGGGGATCAAATACTTATTTCCCTCTGCAAAATGCAAATACATTTATATAATTTAGACCATGTGACTTTCTTATCTTTGATTTTCTATCTCTCACTGTGAAAATTAACCGACCCTTAAAATTATCGACTGTTCATGTCTGTCAGTGGGCAAACGTACAAAATCAGCAAGGGATCCAATACTTATTTCCTTCCCTGTATCTGTGTGTACATGGGGCCCCTGAGACTCTTTTCCTTGTGTCTGAGCCGGCCCTGTATCTGCATATAGTGGACACCAGAGGCTTCATCCGCTATCTGAAGACACATCTGCAGGTTCTTCTCACTATCTGACATGAAATCACAATAAACCTTTCCTGTTTCAGGACAATTAGGATGAACCAGAATTATTAATATTTGCCAAATGCCAGAAAAATGAGAGAGATGTCGATTTAAGACATTTTTATTACTTTCTGCAAAGTCTCAGTTTCCATACATTTCCTTAGTATTTGGTGCCCTTACACTGTATGACTTGGGTGAAACATTTTGCATCACCTTCCACCGGCTTCTCACAATAGATGATAGGAATTTGGGCCCGTTCCTCCTGACAGATCTGGAGTGACCGAGCCATGTGTGGAGGTCGCCTTGCTCACACCTGCCTTTTCAGTGTTGCCCATACATTTCAATAGGATTGAGATCAGAATGATTCAGCAGCTCGGTTGATATTTACCATAAACCACATCCCCCCTACTTTCATTTTCAGAGATAATGACCTTTGGGTTTTCACAAATCATCAACATTAACAGAAATAAACACATGAAATAGATCCCTGTGTGTAATGACTCTGTATAATATATGGGGTTCACTTCATATATTGCAGTAGTCACTATATAAACTTGTTGATGGATTCTAATTCATTGAGATTCCCCTATATATACTGAGGACACGATTCCCTCCAGGTATAAATGTGAGTCTGGATATGATTTATCATTGTGAATAATTACTGAATGTGATGGGTATAATTCAGTGCTGAATAGTCATTGGTGATGTCAGTGTTACTGGGGACATTCAATAAAAATATAGATAATAATAAAATACAGGGAATCATTCCTGGGCGACAGAATGGGGAGAATTACATGTAGTTCTAATAAGAAATAATACCTTAATATGAAGAATCCCCCAGGGAGATCCCCCAGATAAACTGATCACAGTCACAGCTGGGTAGATCCTTCCTGAGCTCTGCTGAGAATGAAGTGATCTGAGCAGGAGAGCCCTATTTATAGCCTTCCTATTATGACATCACAAGAGTGATGACATCACAACATTCCATTCCAGTCTGTGTTCAGTTCATAGTTTTTTTCTTCTAACTTTATTAACAACTTACAAACCTAACACCAGCAGGTGACAGTAAGAGCAGGTTCCATCCTTCAGATTATAGAAGGAAAATATGGCAACCTTAAATGTAATTGTAATCCTGCATAGAGCCGGGAGCTGTACAGACACCAGCAAGCTTGGCCCAATGCTAACAATCAAACCCAATCTCTCCATTTACACAGGTTTCTTTTCTTTTTCCAACATCTGTTGCATTGGCAAGCGAGCGATGATCTGGTACTGTATGTGGTGTTTGTGTTGCATTATGTCATATGGAGAACTATGGGGGTGCAGTAGGGGATATGGATAACATTGGTTTGCTTTATAGCACATGGATACGTATGTGGTGCATGTTACTGCATGTGTACTGTTACTCCCATTTCCCAGTTCTCCTGATGGCATAATCCAACCAAAAAGACCGCCATACAGTAAAATGCACCACCATACTTATCCATGTGGCATAATGCTACACAAACACCGCCATACAGTAACGTGCACCACATACGTATCCATAAGCTATAAAGCACCCAATGTTATCCATATACCCTACTGCACCCCCATAGTTCTCCTGATAGCATAATGCAACCAAAAACACTGCCATACAGTAACATGCACCACCATACTTCTCCATATAACATAATGCAACACAGGCTTGGACTGCTCTGCCGGGTAACCAGGTAAAAGTCATGGGAGGCCCTCAGGTCTAGAGGCCCCGCCCACCTAGCCCCGCCTCTCACTACCCCCTGCTGAACAGAGCGGCCGAACGGGTCCGATCTGTTACTCCAATAATCACAGACTCACACACTCACTCAGTACTCGTACCAACAGTACTCCTGTGCTGCTGCTCCTGGTGATATTGATGATCATTGACAATGATCATCAATTCAATATCATTCATTGATCATGCTGTACTGCTAACATTACACTATACAGACAGCGCCGCCATAGCGCCGTTCCCTGCCCTGCTGACCCTGCTGAGCCACAGCCTGTGACTGACTGGGCAAGAAAGAATCAAGAGACAGAGTGAGACACATAGTGCACTGCACTTTGCAGCCGGCGCCCGGCGATACTGTGTCGCCCCTCAGTCCCAACCCCCAGGCCAGGTGAGGAGGAGGACATTGTGTGATGAGTGAGTCACTGTCTAAGGCTGGCTTCACACTTGCAGATGGATCTGCAGCGTTTTGCAGATGCATCTGCAAGTGTGAGCATGCTGACCGCGGCCCCTATGTTTATAATAGGGCGCACCGGGTCTGAACGCTCTCATTCATTCCTATATGTGTACTGTCAGCAGGCGTATGTCTGCTTACAGATCACACACTCCCGTCCGCACTGTGGACGCGAGATGTAGCGTCCATGCTGCGGGCGGGAGTGGTGTGATCTGTCAGCAGGCATACGCCTGCTGACAGTACACATATAGGAATGAATGAGAGCGTTCAGACCCGGTGCGCCCTATTATAAACATAGGGGCCGCGGTCAGCATGCTCACACTTGCAGATGCATCTGCAAAACGCTGCAGATCCATCTGCAAGTGTGAAGGCACCCTAACTCACAGACAGTGACAGTCTATCGCCCCAGCTAGGTCATCGAGCGTTCAGCAGTAGCTCACTCATGCGTGCTGTGCTGCTGCTGCATGAATAGCCCACCTTCCTACACTCCACAGCAGAGCTTAGAAAGAAGACAGGAGGGGCTGGCTCCTGGCTGGACGCCATTTTTTACAAGAGGACCCCCGGGTGGCGGCTGCAAGTGACTGGAGTTGGATGGGCAGTGCTGGCATGGGCATCTCTTGAACAAGAACTGCCTCTGCCTGCATGTAAGTAAAGTGAGTGCTGGGGGGGGCCTAGGGGTCATTTTGGGGTCCATCCATGTCCAGCCAGCAGAGTCCCCCAGTGTAGTGTCATTATTCTGTACCCCAGTGTAGTGTCATTATCCTGTATCCCAGTGTAGTGTCATTATCCTGTACCCCAGTGTAGTGTCATTATCCTGTACCCCAGTGTAGTGTCATTATCCTGTACCCCAGTGTAGTGTCATTATCCTGTATCCCAGTGTAGTGTCATTATCCTGTACCCCAGTGTAGTGTCATTATCCTGTACCCCAGTGTAGTGTCATTATCCTGTACCCCCAGTGTAGTGTCATTATCCTGTACCCCAGTGTAGTGTCATTATCCTGTACCCCAGTGTAGTGTCATTATCCTGTACCCCAGTGTAGTGTCATTATCCTGTACCCCAGTGTAGTGTCATTATCCTGTACCCCCAGTGTAGTGTCATTATCCTGTACCCCAGTGTAGTGTCATTATCCTGTACCCCAGTGTCAGTGTCATTATCCCGTACCCCAGTGTCAGTGTCATTATCCCGTACCCCCAGTGTCAGTGTCATTATCCCGTACCCCCAGTGTCAGTGTCATTACCCTGTACCCCAGTGTAGTGTCATTATCCTGTACCTCAGTGTCATTATCCTGTACCCCAGTGTCAGTGTCATTATCCTGTACCCCAGTGTCAGTGTCATTATCCTGTACCCCAGTGTCAGTGTCATTATCCTGTACCCCAGTGTCAGTGTCATTATCCTGTACCCCAGTGTAGTGTCATTATCCTGTACCCCAGTGTAGTGTCATTATCCTGTATCCCAGTGTCAGTGTCATTATCCTGCACCTCGAGTGTCAGTGTCATTATCCTGTACCTCAGTGTCATTATCCTGTACCCCAGTGTCAGTGTCATTATCCTGTACCCCAGTGTCAGTGTCATTATCCTGTACCCCAGTGTAGTGTCATTATCCTGTACCCCAGTGTAGTGTCATTATCCTGTACCCCCAGTGTCAGTGTCATTATCCTGCACCCCGAGTGTCAGTGTCATTATCCTGTACCCCCAGTGTAGTGTCATTATCCTGTACCCCAGTGTCAGTGTCATTATCCTGCACCCCCAGTGTCAGTGTCATTATCCTGCACCCCGAGTGTCAGTGTCATTATCCTGTACCCCAGTGTAGTGTCATTATCCTGTACCCCAGTGTAGTGTCATTATCCTGTACCCCAGTGTAGTGTCATTATCCTGTACCTCAGTGTCATTATCCTGTACCGCAGTGTCAGTGTCATTATCCTGTACCCCAGTGTCAGTGTCATTATCCTGTACCCCAGTGTAGTGTCATTATCCTGTACCCCAGTGTAGTGTCATTAACTTATACCCCCATTGTAGTGTCATTATCCTGTACCGCAGTGTCAGTGTCATTATCCTGTACCCCAGTGTCAGTGTCATTATCCTGTACCCCAGTGTCAGTGTCATTATCCTGTACCCCAGTGTAGTGTCATTATCCTGTACCCCAGTGTAGTGTCATTATCCTGTATCCCAGTGTCAGTGTCATTATCCTGCACCTCGAGTGTCAGTGTCATTATCCTGTACCTCAGTGTCATTATCCTGTACCCCAGTGTCAGTGTCATTATCCTGTACCCCAGTGTCAGTGTCATTATCCTGCACCCCCAGTGTCAGTGTCATTATCCTGCACCCGAGTGTCAGTGTCATTATCCTGTACCCCAGTGTAGTGTCATTATCCTGTACCCCAGTGTAGTGTCATTATCCTGTACCCCAGTGTAGTGTCATTATCCTGTACCCCAGTGTCAGTGTCATTATCCTGCACCCCCCCCAGGTCAGTGTCATTTCCTGTACCCCGGTCAGTGTCATTATCCTGTACCCCATGTAGTCTTATCTGTACAGTCTAGTGTCATTATGTCCCCAGTGTAGTGTCATTATCCTGTACCCCATGTGTTGTCATTATCTGTACCCCAGTGTAGTGTCATTATCCTTACCCCAGTGTAGTGCATTATCCTGCACCCCGAGTGTATTGTCATTATCCTGTACCCCCAGTGTCATTTCCTTACCCCAGTGTATGTATTATCCTTGCACCCCGAGTAGTGTCATTACCTTACCCCAGTGTAGTTCATTATCCTGTACCCCAGGTGTCATTTATCCTGTACCTGTGTCTTACGCCTGCCCATTCCAGTTTCCTTACCCCCAGTGTGTTCCCTTACTGTACCCCAGTCATTAGTCATTCCTGTACCCCCAGTTCATGCATTATCGTACCCCAGTGCAGTGTCATTATCCTGTACCCCATGTCAGGTCTTATCCTGTACCCCCAGTGTATGTCATTATCCTGTACCCCCAGTGAGTGTCATTATCCTGTACCCCTGTCAGTGTCATTATCCTGTACCCCCATTAGTGTACCCTTCTCAGTGTACTATCTTCCCCCATGGTGTCTTATCCTTACCCCAGTTTTCATTAACCTAACCCCCTTAGGTCATTATCCTGTACCCCTACCATTACCCTGCTGTCCACCCGTCACCCCTGTCATGCCTACCTAGTCCCATGTATTATCCTGCTCCCTCCAGGTATTATCCTGTACGTGCCAGTTCATTATCCTACCCCACAGGTCATTATCCTGTCCCCTGCACGTATTATCCTGTACCCGTGTCAGCGCGTCATTATCCTGTGACCCTGCACCCAGTTATTATCACTTATCCCCAGTGTATGTCATTATCCCCTGTCACGCTGCGTCATTATCCTGACCCCCAGCTAGTATCCTGCTCACCCCCAGTCATTATCTCCTGCACCCCAGCTCATTTCTTCTGCACCCCAGGCGTTTACTTCCCAGTGTCCCGTGTCATTATCCCTGTACCCAGTGGTCATATCCTACCCAGTTCCCAGCGTCATTATCCTGCCACCCCCGTCATTATCCTGACCCCCGTCGTCATTTCCTACCCCAGTGGTCATCGATTATCCCGTCCACCACGTCATTATCTGTAACCCGTGTCAGGTCATTATCCTGTACCCCAGTAGGTCATTATCCTGCCCCCTGCTACCCGGTCATTTCTGCCCGGTTATTCTGACCCGTCATTATTGCCTGCACCCAGCGTTTTCGCTGCACCAGGTCATTATCTGTACCCAGGTCATTATCTGGCTGTACCCTTAAATCATTATCCGTAACCAGTGTGTCAGCGTCATTATCTGCCTGCACCAGTCATTATCCTGCCTGCACCGGTCATTATCTGCTGCCCTCATATCCCCAGTGTCATTTATCCTGTACCAGTGTGTCAGCGCGGTCATTATCTGCTGCACCCAGCGTATTATCTGCTGCACCCCAGGTCATTATCGCTGTACCCAGTGTCAATCTTATCTGTACCAGTTGTCGTATTATCTCCCAGTCATTTCTGTGCACCCCGGTCATTTCTGCCTGCCCAGTTCTTCTGCCCAGTGTCATTATCCGTACCAGTGTAGTGTCATTATCTGTCCCAGTGTAGTGTCATTTCCTGTACCCAGTGTAGTGTCATTATCTGTACCAGTGTAGTGTATTATCTGTACCAGGTGTGTCATATCTGTACCCAGTGTAGTGTCATTTCTGTACCCCAGTGTAGTGTCATTATCTGTCCCAGTGTAGTGTATTATCTGACCAGTGTAGTGTCATTATCTGACCCAGTGTAGTGTCTTATCTGTTCCAGTGTCATTATCTGTACCCAGTGTGTGTCATTATCTGTACCAGTGGTGTCATTATCCTGTACCAGTGTAGTGTCATTATCCTGTACCAGTTAGTGTCATTTCTGACCCAGTGTAGTGTCATTATCTGTACCAGTGTAGTGTCATTATCCGTACCAGTTGTGTCATTATCTGTACCCTGTATTATCCTGTACCAGTGTAGTGTCATTATCTGTACCGTGTATTATCTGACCCATGTAGTGTCATTATCGTACCAGTGTAGTGTCATTATCTGTACCCCGTTCATTATCCTGTACCCAGTGAGTGTCTTATCCTGTACCAGTGCAGTGTCATTATCTGTACCCCAGTGAGTGTCATTATCCGTACCCAGTCAGTGTCATTACTGTACCAGTGTCAGGTCATTATCTGACCAGGTCATTATCTGTACCCCAGGTATTTATCTGTACCAGTGGGGTATTATCCTCCCAGTCATTATCCTGACCCCAGGTCATATCCTGTACCAGGTCATTATTCTGACCCAGTGTCAGTTTTCGTACAGTCAGTGTCTTATCCTGTCCCCCAGGTCATTATCTGTACCAGGTTTACTTCCCAGTGTCATATCCTGTACCAGGTATTATTCTGACCCCAGGTCATTATCCTGTACCCGGTCATTCCTCTACCCAGAGTCATTATCTGTACCCCAGTGTCATCATTATCTGTACAGTGTGTGTCATTTCTGTCCCCAGGTATTATCTGTCCCCGGTCATTATTGTACCAGTGTATCATTATCTGTACAGTGTCAGGTCTATCTCCTGCAGTCATTATCCTGTCCCAGCGTCATTATCTGTCCCAGGTCATTATCCTGCTGCACCCCAGCTCATTATCCGCTGTACCCAGTGTCAGTCATTATCCTGTACCCAGTGTAGTGTATTATCGTCCCATTTCTTCCTGACCCCAGGTCATTATCCTGTACCCCCTGTCATTATCCTGCTCCCCTTAGTGTCATTTCCTGTACCCAGTGTAGTGTCATTATCCTGTACCCAGTGTAGTGTCATTATCCTGTACCCCAGTGTAGTGTCATTATCCTGTACCCCATGTAGTGTCATTATCCTGTACCCAGTGTAGTTCATTATCCTGTACCCAGTGTAGTGTCATTATCTGTACCCCATGTAGTTCATTTCCTGTACCCCAGTGTAGTGTCATTATCCTGCCCGTGTAGTGTCATTATCCTGACCCCAGTGAGTGTCATTATCCTGACCCCATGTAGTGTCATTATCTGTCCCCAGTGTAGTGTCATTATCCTGTACCCCAGTTGTTCTTATCTGTACCCAGTGTGTGTATTATCCTGTACCCCAGTGTAGTGTCATTATCCTGACCCCAGTGTAGTGTCATTATCCTGTACCCCAGTGTAGTGTCATTATCCTGTACCCCAGTGTAGTGTCATTATCCTGTACCCCTGTAGTGTCATTATCCTGACCTAGTGTCATTATCCTGTACCCCAGTGTAGTGTCATTATCTGTACCCCAGTGTAGTGTCATTATCCTGTCCCCAGTGTCATTATCCTGTCCCCCAGTGAGTTCATTATCCTGTACCCAGTGAGTGTCATTATCTGTACCCAGTGAGTGTATTATCCTGTACCCCAGTGTAGTGTCATTATCTGTACCCAGTGGATTATCTGTACCCCAGTGTCAGTGTCATATCCTGTACCCCAGTGCAGTGTCATTATCCTGTACCCAGTGAGTGTATTATCCTGTACCCCAGTGGCAGTGTCATTTCCTGTACCCCAGGGAGTGTCATTATCTGTACCAGTAGTGTCATTATCCTGTACCCCAGTGTAGTGTCATTATCCTGTACCCAGTGTAGTGTCATTATCCTGTACCCCAGTGCAGTGTCATTATCTGTACCCCAGTGTAGTGTCATTATCCTGTACCCCAGTGTAGTGTCATTATCCTGTACCCCAGTGCAGTGTCATTATCCTGTACCCCAGTGGCAGTGTCATTATCCTGTACCCCCCGTGGCAGTGTCATTATCCTGTACCCCCAGTGGCAGTGTCATTATCCTGTACCCCAGTGTAGTGTCATTATCCTGTACCCCAGTGTCAGTGTCATTATCCTGTACCCCCCAGTGTCAGTGTCATTATCCTGTACCCCAGTGTCAGTGTCATTATCCTGTACCCCAGTGTCAGTGTCATTATCCTGTACCCCAGTGTAGTGTCATTATCCTGTACCCCAGTGTAGTGTCATTAACCTATACCCCCATTGTAGTGTCATTATCCTGTACCCCAGTGTAGTGTCATTATCCTGTACCCCGTGTCATTATCCTGTACCCAGTGTAGTGTCATTATCCTGTACCCCCAGTGTCAGTGTCATTATCCTGTACCCCAGTGTAGTGTCATTATCCTGTACCCAGTCTAGTGTGTCATTACTGTGTACCCGTGTCC